>JAQPPZ010001606.1:2400000-3000000 GCA_028583015.1 Wollemia nobilis | reverse complement strand
TAGGAATATTGTGAAGTATGATGTGAGTGCATGGTAGGATTGGAAGAAGAAGTATTTTCTTGTTGAAATGGATGTGTTGTGTTGAAAGAAGAATGTTGAAATGGTGGAGAAGGATTGTATGTGGATCGATAGGCATAATATGGATATGTGGGAGAAAAGATAATATCGTTATGAAGAGGATTGGAAAAGGGATTGTCTTGTTGGGGTAAGGATGAAAAATGAGAAAAGTGTGATAAAGGTGATGTTGAATATGGATGAGGTTGGTCATAATCAACAAATGTATTTGGCAGAATTTTCCCAACATTACTGATGGGCTCATATTGATTTGAGTTAAGACTCATGGTTTCTTTAGTACTTCTAAAAGTAATATTTGGTATCTAAAATTTAGAATTGAATATAAAACATACAAATTTGAAATGATGATTTTTTTTGTTTTTCTTGTATATATATATTTTGTTTGTTTGTTTTTGAAATCAGAAGAAATGCCTATGTATTCACGTCGGGTTCACCAAAGAATGTAGGCCTAAAATTTTTGCACTCCTTTCCTCTAGGCTGATGGATCCATGCCTCAGAGGGGAATGGGAAAATAGTAGAGCTACACCTCGAAAGAGAGGCACTTAATTGTGCCTTCTTATGGTGATTTTTTGATGAATTAAGGGTTCACCAAGAAACTTTTAACGGCAGTTTCCATACCTAGGCTTGGAAGATGTTTGATGTGTTCTTTTTATAAATAATTCTCATACACCTAAGTTTGGCCTTTATGCAACTAAACTATCTATATGCAATTTTTATTTAATGAAGATAGCAGATAGTGGATACAAAATGAAATACAATGCCTAAGATTGGGATTATAAGAAATTATAAGCCTTACTTGAGTCGGATGTTTGATGAAGATTCTGAGGCTTGTAGTAGGACAAAATCACCTATGTTTCTGATAGAATCGCTTTTAGAAGAATCAACTGTTTAAAAGAATCACCTCCGATTTGACAAAATTAGGCGGATTATGTTGCAATCCTACAACAAAATAATTGATAGAAAATAGGGAGAAAAGTTTCTTGCAAATTATGATAGTTTCTCGTACTCCAAGTCATAGATTAGCTTTAATTTCTATATGAAAGTGGATATGAAATAACATGAGAATAATATGATGATAATTCAACCTATTATGCTATGGATTTATGCAATTTTGATCTTGATTTCATGATGCAATTAATTGGAATGATGGTGAACACCAAGATGCAATATCTAAATCTAAGTAATAAATTAAATGGACATGATGTAATGCATAGACAAATAGAAATTTGGGAAATAAATGCAAACAATGATTTGAATCCTTGCCCCTAGCTGATCTAAAGATAGGATCGCCTACTCTATGACGAAATCACCTACTCTAATGAAATCGCGTCACTTCTATAAATCTTATCCATGCGATTATGATGATATTTGGGGTGATTATAACTGAGACCTACAATGACAAAGATGAAAATAGGGATGTTAGGAGGTGGAATTGCATAGCAAATTGATGCGAGGGATCCTCAAGGGAGTTTAGAAACAATCTCAAGGAATCGAAGTCCAACCAGCCAATCAAGAGAGGAAAAAGGGAAAAGGGCCTAGATTAAATAGGCCAAGGAGGGGTTTGAGGAAGTTGGGAGGTTAGGCTAAACATGGAGGAGGTTTTGATCCCTCCTATGTTTGCCACCTTCAATCTACTCGCCAACCTCCCTGATCCGAACGATGGCTAAACCAGGTAAGAGGTTTTAAAATGGATTTTGTCTTTTAGAAAATTTGTTAAAATTCTGTTTGGGACAAAATCGCCTGGCGATTCTGTCGATCGTCAGGCGATTTTGTTGATTGATGGGCGATTTTGCCCAACGGTCAAGAATTTTAGGTTTGTTGGAGCAAAAAATGAGGAAGACGATGTCAAAATTGGACATATTATATACCGTTGGAAAGCTCTTTTTGAGCCCTATCCAATGGTATAAAATTTGATAAGAATTGAGATGATTTGATAGGGTAAAAATTCTCTTGAATATGACCTTACTTTTCTAGGAGAAAAACTAAGGAAAATGAGTCAATTTTTCATGTCTACAGTAGGAATAACCACCATATCTAACATCATTGAAGCATCTAAAAATAGGAGGGTAAGGTCATTATCAACATCCATCCATTCATGAAGTATAAGCACCAACAAAAGTGCTTTAGAAGCAAGCCATTCAATAGGCTTGGAAATCAATCTACCACAATATTATGATAACCTACAAATATACAAGTGCTACATAGCACTACAAGTCTATACTATCAACATAAATATAACACATTTACAAGAATAAAGAATAAATAACAAGGTGAACAACCTATAAAATAAAGCACCAGAGGACCACCATTGGAGCGCAGTGGAGTTGCTACATCTGGATCCAACCTTGGACAAATTCATCATTGCCCATATTCATCGAAAAGAGAGAGGAGATATCTCATGGACTGTTGTAACAAAGGCAGTAAGAATATGTTGAAGCCAAGCTTGTGATAGCAAGAATATATTAAATCCAAGATTGTGGTAATAGAGAATATTTTGAATATAAATACAATAAGAATACATTGAAGATAATATTATGGTAATACATTGAAGAGGCTAGAAAAATCATATGTTGGAAAAGAAGCACATGCATAAGAAAGCTCTACCACCTATCAAGAGCAAAGAGGAAGTAGAGTGCCACTTGGCACAAAGGTTGAGTTGGCATACAAACCCTAATGTACGCAATAAGGAAATAAAAGTGCTCAATGCTCTAACGTCTAAAGAAGAAATCAGTAATGTTCACTAGCATAATGAATATTACTCCACGTATCACATTGTTTCATCAAAGAAATTCTACTAGATTTTGTTCCACCTAAGGGGAGTCAAGAATTCTCCATAATGTATGTAGTACATGGCACGTTACATAAGAGAATTGAAGCATCCTTATAGCCGCTAATCTAAGGAGTAGAGGTATATTTGTAACAAGCACGAAGTAAGATCAGTTAAGTCACATTCAAGGCACATTCAAAGTGTCTATCATCAAGTTCAAAGTAAAGTTGACCAGGAGAAAAACACCCATTAGTTTGAGCAGATTCAAGCACCTGAAGCAATAAAGATAACATTTACTACATATTTGATATTAAGGTTTATATTAGTAGGAGATATAAGGAAGAAAGTTGAATTATATCTAAGGTTAATTATTAAATATATTATTGGAGTGATAAATATTAGAGAAACCTTAGAAAATCATAATATTGAATTTAGAATCCTTTATCAAATATATTGAAGAATGATGAGAACCAAAAAATTTCATTTTATATACATTCTTAAGGGGCATCATTATTGGTTTAATTAGAATTAGAGATGTATTTTTATATAACTTATGCATATAATTGATATAAAATCCAGTATTATGCTTGACTGGTATTTTTAGTGGAAATTGTGTATAAATGCAGGTTTTTCTACTAATATGGTGTTTTCCAGTCTACATCCCACTTGGACCTAGCATGCTTCTGCTTCAATTATTCTAAGGCATATTAGGAAGGCATCTTACTCTTCAAGCAAGCACCTTACTAAAGGCACCTTACTCTTTAGGCAGGTGCCTTACTGAAGGTGTCTTACTCTTCAGGCAGGCACCTTACTCTTTAGGTAGGTGCCTTACTCTTCAGGCAAGGGCCTTACTCTAGGCACCTTACTATTCAGGCAAGCACCTTACTCTTCAGGTAGACATATTACTATGACCAAGTCAACAGGAAGACACCTTACTCTTCAGGCAGGTGCCTTACTCTTCAAGCAGACGCCTTACTCTTCAAGCAGACATCTTACTCTAACCAAGTCAACAGGTAGGTGCTTTACTCTGACCAAGTCAACATGAAGGTGCCTTACTCTGACCAAGTCAACACGAAGGAACCTTGATGAATAAGTAGGCACCTACTTGGGGTGCCTTACTTGAACCTTTCTCCCATTGAGAAGACGCACCAAGCTAGCTTTGATCAATTGACCAAGGGGCTAAGGAGTTTGTTGCACGTGAAGACAAAGGGGAGATTAACTATGCAATATTATTAAAATAGAATAAAGTATCTATTATTGATCGATTGGCCAGTTACCTTTGTAAGGTGAGCATTTTTTTCTCAAGCTTACGAACATATCAAAGTAGTGATTTCCAACGATCAATATGTATAAACAAACAATGTGATGAATCAGGAAAATAATCCATTTTACATTAGCAACTAAGATGGACAACCACTCGAATGGATTTATTACTGATTATAATATTAGACATATTCTATTATGATAAAATAAAACATGCCTGATTTATCCTATGAGGGGGTAAAATTAGTGTGTGATTGTTATTATTAGTGCATGACTATTATAATTGACTGGTTGTAATGTTTATTGCATATCTACTGTAACTGCAAGTCTGAAATAGGCTTACCTAAAATTATAACAGAGGAAGGTTGTGCATTGTATAAATGCACATGTCTTCCCTGAAAGAAAGGGGGATCAATTCCATAGAAACTAATTTATTTTATTTTCAGTCTAAATTCCTAAGAGTGCAAATACTCTTATTTGCTTAAAGAAAGCTCTATGTAGCTAGTCGGGAGGACTATCAATGGGATCTTGGGCCCACTCTTTGTAGTAGCCTCCCCTATTTTATTTTAGTTTTGTTATTTTCTTTCAGTATATTATAATTACTACTTTGTTTTAATTCAATTTTATGTGTTTATTTTCCTGCATTTTATTTCTGCACTTTTATTTCCAAAAATTTAATTTTAGTTTGTAATTTATTTATTTATCTTGTTGCACTTTATTTTTAGTATGGTTAAAATTAAAATGCACAAACATCTCCCACCAAACAAAAATAGGTACAAAAATATTCATTCCCCCAACACTACAAGCATATACTGTGCATGACACTCGTAAGTTTATGAACTTATCGGATTGATAATTTATGGTAAAAGAAATGACTGTTTTCTAAACATAATTTATGCTCATCATTTTGGAACCATTTTCGGGGAGTGTCAAAATTGTAGTGTTATGATTTACAGGTCAGTTAAAAAGCCCATTTAAAATTACCTGTAGATATTCTACCTAAGAAGCGTGAGTCCACCAAGGGCCTTTTTACAAGGTCAAAATAGTTGTCGGCATAATCAGAGCCAAATATCATAGGTAAGAGTTTAAATTTACCATCTTCTTAGGTAAATACATGAATGAACCTGATGTACCATATTAAGTGTAGAAGTAGGAATAAATTGTGTTGTTAGGTAATGAAGGAATTCCATCACATTTCAAATAGGTTTAAAGAAGTCAGAGAAATGACACAACCCAAGTATGATATAGTTGATATTTTTTGCTATGAGGGGTGTGTTTATTTACATAGGAACCATTAGGGAATTATACCTCAAGAAGCCTAGCTTTAAATGAAAAATTACAGGCTTAACCTTTCTCAACACATTGGTGAATTTTTTTAACGATGACATTAGCAGTCAAAAAAATGATAGAGCTGAATTTAAAAGAACATCTTGTTATGGAGTATGCTCTTCACTTGCGCTTAAGGTGACCTTGTGAATAAAAAACTAGCACGTATTTTTAAAATACTATTATGCCATGTTTTCTTCAAAATGTTATCCTCCAGATAGTCATTTTCTAGCTTGCACATTTTGCCATTCCGTTGAAAGAGTTTGGTTGTGAGGCCATGAAGGAAAATACTCTTCTTATTCTAAAACATATCAAACTAGTTGATAAATAAGGAGATGATTTTTAGAATACTAATTCAGATGTAGGCATGGGGGTACCCCACCTTCATCATTATCGTCAACAACACAATGAACGTTGTTTACAATGATCATAAAAAATATATATTCTCCTGAAAAGGCTCCAAGTTAACGTGCAAATCAAAAATAGAGCTTTATTTTCTACTACCTGTTGGAAGAGAGTATCCTCTTTCCCTAGGACTAGCTTGGTCCATAAGGGAAATGAGAAATATCCAACCGATAGCTAAATAAAGTAGGGGAGGAGCCTAAAAGTAATCAGATGTTAATTATCTACAAGAAGGCCACATGGTGCCAGAGCACGATAAATCATATGAATGGAGCTCGTAGTGGCCAGAAATAAACAACACATGATGATAAAATAATGAGGCACAAATTTTAATCCATGCGATGCATCCAAAGAGTTAGCGCTCTTAGAAATGTCAAAATTTGGATTAAAATATTTTTATATGTGTTGTTGATGAGGATCTTGGTGTTTCAAATATTTGAGTTGTTGGTTGTCATAAATCCTCTAATAGTGGTATATGGGATGCAAAAAATTTTGCACACCAGGTTGCGTAGTTACCTAGTTGGACCCTTCAAAGATATCAATTACAGCCTACGTAGCCTCCACTTTATAATGCACAGTGCCAATACTACAATTTTTTTATGACAGCATTTCATTTTATTAAAATATGTGGGAAAAGAAAATACAAGGAAGATAGAATCTCACTATGGTGGAGGAGAACACCAAATTTGCAAAGATATGGTGACGATCTGAAATCATGGAGAGGTTTGTTGTCACAGTGAAAAGAATTTATTATTTCTCACAAACAATTTGATGGAGAAAATGTTCCAGTACACAATACATTCAACCAAATTCCCAAGATGGATCATTGACAGTCCTCCAGCTTGGCCACCTAATTTTAAAATTCACGAGCTCCAATTGTTGCAGTTTGACTTTTTGTTCTATGATGTAGATGATGAAAAACAAATTAGTTGGAATTTTATTTTAATGACTTTAGTTTAGGTCTTTTTATGTTTTGCAAGATAGCATGAAGTGCGATATAGAAAAATAAGGATATGTTAGTGAACATTTTGTGAAGTGAGATTTATACGCGAAGTGACATCAACATGGGGAGACCCCATACCATACCAAAATGTTTCAAGAAGACGCCTTGGTAGAAGGTGCATTACTCTTTAGTAAGGTGCCTTGGTCAAAGGGTGCCTTACTCTTCAATAAGGCACCTTGGTCAAGAGTGCCTTGTTGTCCATCAGTGGGGACGCTTGAATTATATTGAAAAAAAACAAATGACGAGGCTCCATACAGTAGAGGCACCTTGATCATTAAAAAAAATGCATGGAACATGTCCTACTTAGCATAATTTTTTTTTTTCTTTGCAGGAAATCATGAACCGCATGCAAGTTGCAGGCATCCTGAGAGCTAGGGCCTAACAGGCATGGATGTCATGATTCCTATTTTTTTTCTTTTGTGTGTTACAGGTGAAATGGCTTGATTGTACAAAAAATAGGCATCTTGGGAGACAAGGCCTAAATCGGCTCAGCATCCATGAACCTGCACATTTTTTTTAGGAGGTAGAAACTTGACTATTTCCATCCGGAGGAGATAGTCCCCATATGGGCATAGACATGGGCATTAATTCCCCATAAAGGAAAATATACCCATCTTTGTGCTTGGATGAAGCAAACGCTGATGCGACATGAGAAAATTTTTGGAGGGCCTGATCAACTCTACAATAGTAGACACATCAATGACTGTTGAATTTTCAATAGTAAGAAGGCAACTCAATGCATAAGAAGGTGCCCTGATCTCATGTATTTTTGGGTGCCTTGATGTTTATCAATAGATATGCTTATCATCTAAGAGAAGTCATTTAAAAATAAACAAAAAAAAAGCCTTATGGAGAATCTAATGGTTGGGAAAGAAAAGAGTGTTAAAAAGAAGTTGCAGGTCTTCCTTGAGGAGAGAGTTGCAGACCCACTTTATACCCATAAGTGCTCAAACTTCTTATCCCTAGGATGGGAGTACCAGTTGTTCAATGTGGGACCTGATGTTCAAAGGGTTGAAGACCTGTTGCATAGAGGGACCTGAAACTGGCGATGAGGTAATCACCAACTTAAGTGGGAGAGGATACGGGTGAACCTGAATCTCTTGCAAATAAAAATAAATAAAAATAAAAAAGGGGAACAGTGGTAAATTATGGCTGCGATGTTGGACCTATTAAAATCCACACCAATAGAAAGAATACAGTGTAGCTATATGTGCAACAAAGTTCCCCTATCTTTTTCATCAAGGATATGGAACTTACCTTCATAAAAAGAATTCCCATGTTTTCTAGAAAAGGTGGTGCATGACCCATGCAGAATCACTAGGCCCCATCATAGAAAGAATGCCATGATTTATTTACTAGCAATACATATGGGCACAAAATTTTATATTTACCTTTTCAAAGCTGCGTAGAAAAGATCTATCGATGGGAATTCAAAACTGCATCATTTTCCAGATTTTCACGATCACAAAAAATGACATCTTCATGTATTGTTGAGGGTCATTGAGATGAAAACTAGTTCAATTTATACTTTGTTTTGAGTTGAGTAAATTGGTTACGGTGGTGGGATCCATGTAGCTACAGTGAGAATTTAAACAGACCACAAACATCATTGCATAAACACTACCATCACAGTTTTTAGTATATGCACTACTAGCTATGTTTTGGGTGAGCATTGCGATTTTGACTCCTGGAGGAGAAAGAGATCTCGTGATTTTCTATGGTGGTTGTGATTTGGTCATTTACCCATAGTTCAATGGTTGATCATAATGTGTTTAATTTACTAGCTTCACGGTTGAAGCAGCAATGCTCAGAGGAAGAACAATGGAGATGATTAGCGGTGTGGATGATGAAGGCAGCCAAAGAAAATAAAATAAATAAATAAAATAAAATAAAATTCTCCAGATGCACCAACATCACAACAATCTCATTTTTTGGTACACCATGATTACAGGCAGCATGAAGATGTTTTCACACCACCAGCATCATAAAGATCAGAATATGCAAAATTCACCCAAGTATGTAATGAGTTTTTCATTGATTATGTGTATAGTTATTTTAAAAAATAATTTCTATGCTAATACAAGTAGATGCCCCTATAAATTATTTTTTGAAAATCTCCTAACAGCATGATATGCCTTGGATATGATAAAACATTCATTACCCCAGGATCGTCTAAAAAAAAATGGCGGGGGGCGCCTTACTCTCGAAGGCACCTTACTCCCATATAAAATGCGCCTTACTCTTGATGCATTACTCCCATATAAATGTGCCTTACTACTAGTGCCTTACTCCCATATAAAAGGAGCCTTACTCCCATATAAAGGCAAAATATAATTATTATTTTGGGGGGTTGTTGTTACGAGGACGTGACAATATTTAGGCATGGAGGGATGATGAGCACCAAAAATGGTCATTTATATACATTCTTAAGGGGCATAATTATTGGTTTAATTAGCATTAGAGATATATTTTTATATAACTTATGCATACAATTGATAGAAAATACAGTATTATGCTTGACTGGTGCTTTTAGTGGAAATTGTGTATAAATGTAGGTTTTGCTACTAATATGGTGTTTTCCAGTATACATCCCACTTGGACCTGGAATTCTTCTACTTCAATGAGTCTAAGGCATATTGGGAAGGCGTCTTACTCTTCAGGTAGGTGCCTTACTATTTAGGCAAGTGCCTTACTGAAGGCACCTTACTCTTCAGGAAGGTACCTTACTCTTAAGGTAGGTGCCTTACTCTTCAGGAAGGTGCCTTACTATAGGTGCCTGACTCTTCAAGCAGGTGCATTACTCTTCAGGCAGGAATCTTACTTTGACCAAGTCAACAGGTAGGTGCCTTACTCTAACCAAGTCAACAGGTAGGTGCCTTACTCTAACCAAATCAACAGGAAGGTGAATTAATCTGACCAAGTCAATAGGAAGGCACCTTGATGAAGAAGTAGGCACCTACTTATGGTGTCTTTCTCCCACCTTGCTTCCATTGAGAAGATGCACCAAGCCAACTTTGACCGGTTGACTAAGGGGCTAAGGAGGTTGTTGCATGTGAAGACAAAGGGGAGATATTTTAACTATGCAGTATTATTAAAATAGAATAAAGCATCTATTATTGATCGATTGGCCAGTTAACTTTGTAAGGTGAGCATTATTTTCTCATGCTTATGAATAGATCAGAGTAGCGATTTTCTATCGATCGATATGTGTAAACAGACAATGTGATGAATCAGGAAAATAATCCATTTTACATTAGCGACTAAGATGGACAACCACTCGAATGGATTTATTACTGATTATAATATCAGATATATTATTTATGATAAAATAGAACAGGTCTGATTTATCCTATGAGGGGGTAAAATTAGTACGTGACTATTATTATTAGCGCATGACTGTTATAATTGACTGGTTGTAATGTTTACTGCATATCTACTATAACTACAAGTCCAAAATAGGCTTGCCTAAAATTGTAATAGAGGAAGGTTGTGCATTGTATAAATGCATAGGTCTTCCTTGAAATAATGGGGGATCAATTACATAGAAGCTAATTTATTTTATTTCCTATCTAAATTCCTAAGAGTGCAAATACTCTTATTTTCTTAAAGCAAGCTCTATGTAGCTAGGTGGACTATCTGCGGGAGCTTGGGCCCACTCCCTGTAGTAGTCCTCCCCTATTTTATTTTAGTTTTTTTATTTGCTTTCAGTAGATTAGATTTACTTCTTTGTTTTAATCCAGTTCTGTGTGCTTATTTTCCTGCATTTTATTTCCACACTTTTATTTCTAGCACTTTAATTTTAGTTTGTAATTTATTTATTTATCTTGCTGCACTTTATTTTTAGTCTGGCTAAAATTAAAATGCACAAATATCCCCCACCAAACTAAAATAGGTACAGAAATATTCATTCTCTCAACACTGCAGACATATACTATGCATGACACTCGTAAGTTTACAAACTTGTCGGATTGATAATTTATGGTAAAAGAAATGATTGTTTTCTAAATGTAATTTCTGCTCACCAAAGAATACTTTTAGAATTGAAAAATTATTTTTTTGTTTTGTAAATTTGCATATTTGGGTTTACAAAAGAAATTGAATATTTACAAAATTAATAAGTTTGGATAAATAAGGCATTCTACATTAAACTAGGATTAAAAAACAAGCAAATATTAGTTTTATAAATTTCTAAATTTGGAGAAATAAGGATTTCTACCTCAAACATAGTTTTTGAAATTTAGAATTTAATATTTATAAATTTGGGAGATAAAAGAATTTCTACATAAAATTGCATTTGATAGTTTAATATCTAAATTTAAAATTATTAGAGATTTGAATATTTTTAAAAGATTGAAATTGTATTCAAATCACACAGTGATTATTGATAGAATTGATATTAAATAATGCATTGCCTTTTATACATTAGGGAGATAAAAGATATTCTACAAAATATAGAATTGAAAGGACTATATTGATACTAGGGAGTCATAAGGAAGTCTACCTCAAAGGATTAAAGTTTTAAAGATGGAAGACCTTATTAAATACAAAGGATTCAATAGATCAACATGGATTAGAGATATACTTGATTCAAAGGGCAATAACAACATGAAAAATGTGAGTAGAAGAAAAGAACCTATATGGCTTCAAAGCACTCTTGAAGAATCACAAATTAGCCCAATAAGAAGAAATACTTTAAAGACATATTCTAACAATATGATAGAAGTTTCAGACAATCATAGTGAACACTCTCAAAGTCTAGCAAAACATGTAGGACAAGAATTCCTTCTACAAGTCTATGAAAGAAGCAAAAGTAGAATTGTAACAACTATTCATGCATGGTTATATCAGTCGATCAAGAAAACAGATGAAGTCAAGGTGTTCAAAATAATACAAGAAAACTTGAAATTTACTTACTATAACAAAGAAGGCCATGAAAACATTGATTATTGGGATTTACATCCTTGCACATATTGTGGGAAAGGATCTCACTCATCTACCTTTTGTCATTACAGAAAGGAATATTACATGAGTTTTGAAAGAATTCTAACATTCAGATTACAATGCTTGTTTCAAAAAATTATTCTTAAAGCTTTTGATAACAACAAATATAAGCATGAAGAACAGGAAATAAGACTACACAAAGATCAAGAGAAACAAATATGGACTAGAGAAGTGATTAGGGCTCTTGCTCAACAAGGATATCTAGTAGTTGACTATATCAAGAGCCCCAAACAAAACTCAAAGACAAAGAAAAGGAACCAGGCAAAAATGAAGACTTGTAATATGAAGAACAAAGGAAAAAGAATAAGTCTCTACAAGGATCAAATAACCTCATGACATCATCCAAGAGTTTACATGAAGAAGAATATGAACCTGAACAAAATGAAGAGTATCTACAATATGAAGAGCACAAGTTCGAGAAATAATATGAAGATCATATTGAATACTAAATTCTTCAATAACCAAATAATGTAATACTGGGGGTGTTAGATATATTGCATTATTTGGTACATGCCAATGTACCATAATGGGTACATATATAGATTAGGAAAGAGTGTCTTATATTAGGATGAAAGTATTTACCTTATGCAATGTAATAAATGCACAAGTGTGCAATGATATTTTGGCAATGTAAATGTGCATAGTTATCCCTATGAACATGTGTTAATAGAGTAAGAAAATGAAGAGTCATAGGAAGAGTGAGGGGCAAGAATCATCCATATGAAGAGTCACATTCCATTCTATATATATGGATGTATTGATGTAAAAGAGTTATAGAAAATGAGAGAGTCACCTTTGGAAGCAATGGAAGGCAATGTAGTATGATTGTTTGAAATAGATTATATTACATCATTTGAATCATGTAAAAGTCTTCATTCAATAAGATTTATTAGTATTTTTGAGAATTTATCATTAGCATTCTTTGAGTTATTATATAGTATATTTTGAGTTTATATGCTTTATTTCTTAGCATTGTCATATATTTCATATTGCAATTGTATTATTGATCTTGAGGGAATATTATTTTGAGTATTCACTCATAAAAAGCTAGCAAAGTCTTGGATCACCTCTTCTTGAAGCTGGTGGATACACTAAGGGATTGACATTGATATGGCATGCAACATACCTTGATCCTTATATTGGTAGTATAGTGGATCAACAATGATATTCTCCTTACCCTCCTTATAAATTTTTTCATAGCATACCCTAGCAGTTTGGTGATCCATTTTTGTTGTTCAGGAATGAAGACTCATTGCTCAAGAAAGTTCTTAATATTGTGGTGACATGGATTTGTTGGAGAATATTAAATTATTTGGTACATGCCAATTTACCACCTTGGTACATTATTAGATTATTTTTTTATCTTGTATTAGAGTGTGATTTTATATTTCATGTAATGTAATAATGTGCATGAAATGCACAAGTTTCATGTAATTATGTGTGCAAGTGTTGTGAGTGGAAATGTTCACATGTTTCCTTATAATAGAAAAGTGAAGAGGTACAAATAAGAGTGAAGGTCAAGAGTGCAGCATATGAGAAGTCACATTCAATTATATATGTGACAAATCATTGTAATTTGTATTGAAAGTGCATAGCTTATTGCATGCATTAGTAGACCTTTATTCTATGAGTATTCTAAGTTATTCTTGTATTATTCTATTTGATATTATATTATGAGTTATTATATTTATTTCATTATATTGCAACTTTATTATATTTGATCATGTGATTATATTCCTGTGAGTTTCATATTAAGTATAAGGCTTCAAAAGCCATCAATGGTATCAGAGCTACAACAATATTACTTGCATAGGATTTGAAAGTTGCAGAAGACTAGAGTCTTTCCACAAGGTTGAAGGATAACATGTGAAGACTAGGAATCAATAAGAATATTTCCACAAGGTTGAAGGATATTTCTATGAAGACTAGGATCCCTATTTGGGTGAATCAACTTGAAGATAGTTGATTATTCAGGGCATAGCCAATCTTGACATTAGTAGAAAGTTTTAGGGACAAAAATCCCTTGACATCAATATTGGATTCTTAAGTAATGCTAGAAAAAACTATCTAAGATATTATTGTAGTGAAAATTTGATCTTCAAAAGTTGAGAAGATTCCTACAATAGATAGAGAAGACTTTCATCTTCAATTGCTTGAAGGTTGAGAGCTTTCTTCAAGCAGGGATTGATTAGAGTTGCAGTAAGAAGAGGAGACCTATGAGAAGAGGTCACATTGGGTTGAGAACTTTCTTCAAGATACTATTTTAGATCTTCAAACTTAGTTGTGTTCTTTAAAATTTAATAGTGGTGAAAACATTGAATTATTTTTAAGAGTGGCAAATATAAAAGCAAAACTATTAACCTTAGGCAAAAAGGTAGAAGACAAATTTCTTGTTCAAGTGATCTTAAGAGCTCTTCTAGAAAACTACAAGCACCTAGTTACATTTTACAAATTCTAAGCAAAGATACTTCATTTGATGATTTAGTCAATATTCTACAAGAGTATAAGGTAGAGGATATAATGGAAGAATTCATTAATTACTATTATAATGGAGATATAGAGAACAAGCTTAGAAACTATTTTCAAAATTTGGCAGAAAGCTTTGATAAAAGAACAATAACAAGTATTCAAAAATATCAAGAAGATAAATCATTGAATCTTGTTACTATTCCAGATACAAAATCTAAAGCTCTTGAAGATCTCTTATACATCTATGAAAGAAGCAAAGTCAAAATAGCTTTAATTGTACACAAGTGGTTATATTATTTTGTCAAGAAAATAGATGAACTTGAAATCTCCAAGTCAACAAAAATATTTTCAAGATGTGTTTATTGCAATAGAGTTGGACATGAAAAAGCAAATTGTTGGCATCTACATCAATGTAAATATTGCGAAAGAAAATCACACTCATCTATTTTTTGCTATCACAAAAAGGAGTATTACAATAAATTTGAAAAGACTCTAACATTCAGATTAGATTGTCTATTTTAAAAGCTTATTTTTGAAGTATCTACTAACAATGGATGCAAGTGTGGAAGTGTTGAAGAATAGGCAAGAAAATAATTCAAAGAGAAAGTAAAAAAGAAAATGGACTTGTGAAGTAATTAGGTATCTTTCTTAACAAGGCTATCTAACAATAGACTATCTTGAAGACTCAAGACCAATGTAGAAATCAAAGATGAAGACAATAAAGAAGAAGCAGGATCTGGTCAAAACCAAATCTATTACAAAATCATATGAAAATGAAGATCATGTTGAAGACTCTTACATGAAGGATCCAAACATTAATCTACTAGAGGTAGATTGAATATTTAAGGATGAAGACTGTATTGAAGACTAAAGTCTTCAATAACCAAATACTGTAATACAAGGGGGTGTTGGAGAATATTACACTATTTGGTGCATTATTAGGTTAGAGTGTGAGTTTATATTTCATGTAATGTAATAATATACAAGAAATATACAAGTGTCATGTAATTATGTGTACAAGTGTTGTGAGTGTAAATGTGCACGTGTCCATTATGTAAGAGTGCACATGTGTCCTTAGAATAGTAAAGTGAAGAGTTATAAATTAGTGAAGGTCAATAGTACAACATATTAGGAGTCACATTCAATTATATATATATATATATATATATCATAAAGCATTGTATTTTGTATAAAAATTGCATAGCTTATTGCATGCATTAGTAGACCTTTATTCTATGAGTATTCTGAGTTATTCTTGTGTTATTCAATTTTATATTATATTATGAGTTATTATATTTATTTCATGATATTGCAACTTTATTATATTTGATCCTATGATTATATTCCTGTGATTTTCGGTTTAAGTATAAGGCTTCAAAATCCATCAAGATTGAGAAATTTCACCCAATAATATAAGGTCTCTAATGGTTGACAACATTTGAGATGACCAACATCTTCTCATAGATCGATTTGCCCAACTTTTTTCTTTATAAAGCCTTACGAGTGAAAGTCAACAATTGTTCTTCTTACATAAGCACTACACCAATGCCACTTCCCAAAGCATCACTTTCAACCATAAGAGGCTTGGAGAAATTAAGAAATACTATCACATGAGTAGATAGAATAGTTTTTTTAAGGAACAAAAGGCTTTTTCAATTGGTTTTGACCATATAAATGAGTTATTTTTATCAACAACATTATCACAGGAGATTTAATCTTCCCCTAATATAATATAAATTTTTGATAATAGTCGATGAGACCTAGGAGACCCCAATAACCTTTGATAGTGTGTATCTTGGACCATTCTTGTATGGTTGTAATTTTCTTTGGATCCAACTTGACCCTTTTCTCTAAAATTATGTAGCCCAAGTACTCCCTTTCCTGCATTCCAAAAGAATATTTAGACTACTTTTTAAACAATTGGTTATCATCCAAGAGTTGCAAGGTCCAATCCAAATGTTGCAAATGTTCATCCCATGTATTATTGTAAATTTAGTTATCATTGAAGAAGAACAAAATGACTTTGTGCAAAAAGGGCCAAAATATCACATTCATGAGACTCTAAAAGGAGGAAGGTGTGTTGGTAAGAATGAAAGGCATGACAAGAAATTCATAATGACCTTCATGAGTTTGAAATGATGTCCTAGGAATATTTTCTTTCCTTAATATAATGTGATGATATATTGAATGCATATCCAATATTGAGAAGAAGCGAGTACCATGGAGCTCATCCAATAACTCATCAATGATTGGAATGGAAAATTTATCTTTAACGGTAATTTTGTTGAGTTTGCAGCTTTCTATGCATAACCACCAAGACCAATATTTTCGATGAACCAATAGTACTAGAGAGGAATACATACTAAAACTTGTCCAAATGACCTATGTGGCCAACAAATATTATACCATTCTTTCAATCTTTGTCTTTTGCACATACGGTAACCTATAGAGGTAAATGTTGGGTGGCAAGCTACTTGGAACAAGCTAGATAACATGATCATGGTGGCATAATGATGGTAACCTTTATGGTTTAGAAAACATGGATGTACGTTTATTCATAATTAGTTGTAATTTGGTTGGCTAATTTATATCATCTGTAGTTAGAGCATGTATTGTAAATAGTTGTGCCACCACCCCTTAAGATGATTTCTTAAAAAATATTCTATTTTGTTGGAACTAATAAGTTGGTTAGAACCTATGGGTATACCATGGAAAGTGTATCACTTCCCCTAATGTGTAAATTGTATTCGAAGCTTAAAAAAATCCTAGACTGCCAGGCCCAGTGTATGAAGTTATTGAGTTCCCAACACATTATCATATCATCCCAAAGGAAGGGTAAACATGTCCATTTTAAGTTTGTATTCACCCATATGGACATTTATATTTCTATATTTTATTTTGCAATGCAAGGTTCCTCCATAGTCTACCATAACTTCAAAATAATTACATAAATATATTTAGTAATATGTTCTTTTGGCCACTCAAGGATCAATAAAAATATGTGTACTACCTGAATCAATGAGTATTATGAGTTGTTGATCCTTGAAATGCCCTACCACTTTCATATTTTGGAGAGTGTAAATCCCTACCAAAGCATGTATCCCTAGTGGAAGGGTTTCCCACATCAAGTAAATATAGTTTTTATTGTACACACTTGTGGCCTAGGTTGTAATTGTTCTCACAATTGTAACGTAGTCCTTGTGCCCTCCATGACTCCATTTCTTCTCTAGTAATATGTATTATTAAGGTTAGTTTGTTAGTAGGGTTTGATGATGTCCAAGATGAAAGCAAGTATTGAGCTTGTGGAGGTTTGGAAATATACCTTTGAGGTATGAATTTATATTTAGCCAATCTAGACAAGCCTATTACTAACATTATGCTTTTTGGTTTCAACATTTTCACCTTAGCTCAAATATCTTTCTTTAACCCACTAATGAAATAAATTTAGAAAAAATATTCACTCAATCCCCTAGTGTAGCTTTTCTAGCTTTTCAAACTATGTTTGATAGTCTCGAACCATTGTTGTTTGTTTCAACTTAGTGAGGGCTCCAGTAAAATCCTCATACCCACTAGGTCCTAAATTAATGAGTAATTGTATCTCACATTTTGCCCAAGGGAGATGTGGATGCATATTCATCAACCATTGGTACCATTAAATGACTTCAAGTTTAAATTTGAAGGATTATATAGTGAGACTTTGTTCCTAGGGAATATCATGAAGAACAAAATATTATTTGGCCTGATACAACCAACTAGTGGGGTCCTCTCCATCATATTTGAGGAAATTTAGATTTGGAATTTTATGATTGGTATTATTAGGCAAGGTATTTTGTGATCTACTCTCAAAATTACATCCCCAACTATTATATAACTTGTTTTCTAGGTCACATTTGGTATTTAGAACTTGTATATGGCTCTCAAAGTCATATATTTAATCCAATTTATCTAGTTTGGATATTAGCTTATTTAATACTTCCTATTGATTTTTCAAGTTGCTCACATGTTCACTTAATTGATCTAATTGGACACTTTAGTAGCTACAGCCATCTTTTTGGTGTCCTAAGGTTCCCAAAAAATATTATGGGTGTTATATGTTAGATCAATCAACTCAAAAAGATGATCAAAATAGGCTATACCACCAAAAAAATGAATTGTGGCCTAAAAAAAAGCTTATGGAAGATTTTTATCAAAGCGATCAACTTGAAAATACATTCATAATGAAATATACCACAAGATAAATGTTTTTCATTCTATAATTTTAAATAAATCTTATGGAAGCTTTCTATCAAAGCGATCAACTTGAAAATACGTTCATAATGAAATATACCACAAGATAAATGTTTTTCATTCTATACTTTTTAACTAACTACTACCAAGTGCTCTATCTATGAAATAGGTAGTTTATATACTTAACCAACAACTGATAACGACCTACTAAATGTTAACAACTATCACCCAACTACTCTAAGTTATCAATTAGATCCATTGTACTATCTAACCTGATAATAAAGAAACTATCAATCTATGAGATGGAATCTCTTGTATAGTATGCTCAAATCTAATTTTTGGTTTTAGCTAGGAAAGGACTACAAATAAATTCAATAAGAAAAATCTAAGCCAAGGTGTGTTTAGTTTTGTGGTCTATTTAATATACTCTCTTTTTCATGATTAGTGGTCAACGCAATATCTCAAAGCTCTAACTACAGAGGGTTCCATCATATCCATAGCCACACTATTTATTTTCAAGGGTACTATAAGAATAACTACTAACTTTCCAAGGCTAACCGCATATTTATGCACCACAAGACTCAAATAGCCAATATCTTCTTATAGATGAAGGATTCTATTATTCTTAGTGGGTCTCCTAATATAACTGAGGGTACATGGGATCTCACCACCATGTTTGGGTATTGTCTAAGGCTTGGATATGAAAGGAGAAATGATGAGAAGCAAACATCTATTCAAGCTGTAAGTATCTAAGGTGTTGAATCACACCACATTAGACAAACATAAGAGAATGAAAATGAACAAGAACACAATGGAAGCAAATGTTGAAAGAACATAAATTTGATAATATATTAATGTAAAATGCATTTTTAGTATAATAGAGAGCCCTTGCTTAAATAGGTAAGTATGATCCACCACATTCATAGGATCATAACAAAGTGATAAGGATCAATATTCACCATACAATAGGAAGGTGTGATATGGTCTATATATCTATAATCAACATGGGAAGAAAATATCTCAATTCTCCACAAATACCTAATGAATAACTCCCTAGGAATATTCAACATCTAATATCCCCATAATATCTAAGAGATAAATAAGAAATATTCACACATAAGTGGTTGGAAGAAATATGGAATAAAATAAATAAAGTACCCTAGGTGAGCATATGCTAGAGTCTAAATAACCTATGTAACACCCCCCATCAAGTGAAACTAGGAGGTGGAAAAACTAAGTGGCATATCCACAAGTATGAGTCCCGATAACAAGGTGTGATCAGGTACTCATGTACAATATATCAATGAATCTCAAACTAGAGGGAATGAAAAACCACATGAGAAAAAACATTCATCTAGAAAATAAGTATGAAGAAGGAATGTGGTCTCATCCACACCCCTCAAGGAAAACTTCCTTCACCCCAAGCATATCTAGAAATACATGGAAATTATAATATATAAAGGGTTTAGTGAAGATGTCTGCAATCTGCTACTAAGTAGAAATATAGTCCATGCTAATGACTCCATCCTGGATAAGTTATCGAATGAAGTGCATGTGAATATCAATGTGCTTGGTCCACTGGTGCTCAATAGGATTGCGAGAAATATGTATAGTACTTTGGTTGTCACACCAAAGTGTAGTACTAGACTAATCCTGTGGGAAACCAAGCTTTGCCAAAAACTATCCAATCTAAAGAATATCTTGACTAGCTAAAATGACTACCCTATACTCTACCTTAGTGGAATAAAATGCAATAGTTGTCTACTTTTTGCATGCCCAAGAAATAGGTGATGAACCAAGGTAAAATACATAGCCTAAAGTAGACCAACGAGTATCAACACAACCTACCCAATATTGTATCGACCCAAATTTTTTGCGCCCTTACCTTCAGGCTAAAGGATCCATGCCTGGAAGGGGAATGCGAGAAGGATGGAACAATACCTCGGACTGAGAGGCCCTTTGAAGGTCGCACCTCTTGGGGGAGGGGTATAAAGGTGAATTTTTTACGGATGGTGGGGTTCATCAGGAAACTTTGAGTGGCAGTTTCCATGCCTAGGTTGTGAATGGGTCTGATGTGTTCATTTTGCACTTTAATCATTCATATCCCTAGGTTGGCCAGAATGAATCTAAGATATTCTATATGAAATATTTATTTACATGAATACAGAAAGCATGAATGAATCCTAAATACCAGGAATATACTTAAATAAGAAAGAATGCACCTAATTCCAGATGTTTGATGAAGATTTTGAAGCTTGTAGGAGTTCAGATAGTCCCGAATATGATAGGATCATCTGCAATTGAACAGAATTGTCTCAGATCATAGTCGATTGTCTAAAATCAGACAATATCATCATCGATCTGATGAATTCGTCAGACGAATTCATTAGAAGCCTGCAATCACAGAAACAGAAACCAAAAACTAAAAATGCTACTGTAAGAATAATGCAAAATAATGGAAATGACAATATGAATGCTTAATTGATAAATCTAGATAGCATATTTAAAGGAAATACATTGTTTTAATAACTTATTTTAACTTTATCATGCATTTATGCTATATGAGGTGAACTCCCGGATGCATAATGAAAATAAATCAAGCTAATGCATAGTAAAATAAAGAAGAAATATGAGAAATGCAAACTCAGGGCTCTGGTTGCCCCCAGTCTGAACTGTTGTCAAGATCGCCTCCAATCATACGATATCATCATCAATTTGTGATAGGATCATCTAAAATCTTTTGGAATCACCTGCGACGATCCGAGCTTCCTCTGGCTGAAGCACAGTGAAAACATACAATGAAAAACTTGAAAATACAAATGCAAATGATGAGGGCAAGGATGTTCTAATACAGCAAAGCTAGAGTTGCAGGGGAATGATCAGCCAGGCATATAAACTGGGAAAATCCCAAGTTTATATAGGATTAAGGGGAGGTTAAGAAGTTGGAGATCATCCCAATCTGGGAGATCCTCAATGGAGGAATCTCCAACTGCGCAGACACACTTCTGCCCAAGTTGGAGAGGCTGTTGAAACAAAATCTAATTATGAAAATTCAGTTTTGGGACGAAATCGTTGGACATTCTATTCTAGACGAATTCGTCCGATCTGGGATGATTTCGTCTGATCGATGACGATATCATCCAAAGGTCAAAACAACTCCTAAAAATGGCATGAAAAACGGGGAGAGTGGTTAACGGGCGGTTTCGGGGTTAAAATTCAAATTTTTATCTTTTTACTAAGGGTTTAACTGTGCCAATTTTAGGGTGCTACATTTTGCCCCCTCTTTAGCAAATTTTCCAAAGAAAATGTGTTAAATATGAGTTCTTCCCGCTTTACGAGAAAGCAAAATTTTATTCCATGTTTTAGACAACGATTCTAGGTCGAATCGTATGACTGCTTGCTATGGTGCCCCCTCCGTGTTTTTACCCAAATCGAACGTTTGAGGTAAAAGCATGGAAAAGCAAAATTAAAAAAAAAAAGAATGTTGTTTTTAAATAAAATTAAGAAAAATAGGGTAAAACCCTAATTCATTTTTACTGTTCATTTTGGCTGTTTTAGAGCTCTATAGGCAAAATGGTGGAAACAACGCACAGATCGACAAAGGTCCGACGCAGGTTGCGGGTAAGGATCTAAACTTGGTGAATTATGTTTTGATTCTGATTTGTGTGGTTTTTAATTGAAATTTTGACTGTTTTTGGGGCATCGTGACCGTTTTTAGGCCGTCAACAACATTGGGATAAAATCATCCCAATTTCGTCGAAATCTTCCCTAAATCACCGATTTCGTCTTAGGGGCAAAATCGGTGAAATAGGGGCGATCCCATCCAACAAGGGGCGATCCCCAAGTTGAGAAATAGGAGACGATTTCATCCTACAAAGGATGATTTGACTCAATTTAGGATGATATTGTCCAATAGTGGACGATATCATCATTTTTTTATAAGATGAAATTGATTTTAATGATTATCTATTAATGATTTTTATTGTTTGTTTATTTTGCAGAGGGTATTACTAAAGAGTCGAAAATGGAAATACGGGGGGCTAAGAGACAATGTAGCCGCACTCGATTAGGCAGAGCGAGGCTAACTAGTAGATGTTGGGCTACAACATGTGGCAGAGATGCCACAAATACCGACAGACATGGGGCTACTGATAGCCCTAGCAGAGAGGTGGTATCTAGGGTCATCTTGCTTTCGGTTATCGATAGGGGAGATGGCTCCCACTCTAGAGGATGTATGGAGGATCTTTAGGATCCCCATACAGGGATGATTGATGACTCCTACGGCCAATCAGGGCCATGCCATGATGCAACTATGTGTAAATCCTAGCTTCTCCCTAGAGAAGGGTGGGGTGAACATCGAGACATTACGGCAGATGCCTGGGGCGTCTTGATTGACTTAGGTTTTGGCAGGGGTGGTAGGTGGCTTACAGCTATGCTACCAGAGTAGATGCAGGTTACCATGGTTGCTATCAAATGTGGTCTGTGATATGAGAGGCCACGACTACATATTTTCTTGGGGCATCTTTGTGCTATGTCGCTTGTATAGGATCCTGTACGGGGTCGTATACAAGGGAGGTCGATTTCTGGTTTTGACATCGTTGCTACAGGTTTGGTGCTGGGAGCACATTGCAGTGCGAAGGTCGGTAGGGCTTCCACTAACAGGGGTTGACTGAGAGAGACCCTGAGTTTTCTATTGGTGGCTCTAGAGAGGGTCACAAAAGCGGATAGATCTACAGATGTCCCGGAGGTTGCTAGATGACCTCATCCCTGACCAGATCACCTGGAGGCCATGGAGAGAGCACCCAGGGTGGGGATAGGATGGACAGGAGTTGGCTTGCATCAGGCAAGTATTTTGGCTGAGGATGGAACAGGGATAGGTAGAGCTCCACTACTATGACTGATTTTTATGGAAGTTCGGTCTACAACAGGGGATCCCTTCTCTCAGGGATTACGAGTACTCCTATATTTTTTGGGATAGTACTACATTGAGCGGGGCTCCAGATATGCAATTATTTTGGAGTCAGGACGTAGATGATGCCCCCATTGAACCAATGGATGGGGATGACACTGGGGTGACATACGGATATGATGCCTGGTATGCAGGCATCTGCCCTCCTTATATGACGAGGGCACAGGGTCCAATGCACACTATGGTGTGACGGATGGGGAGGCGATGACAGGCTACCATCAATGCAGCAAAGAGTCACAGAGGGAGGGAGCAACGACGGTCTCCTCAGGAGAGACGTCAAAGATCACCATAGGCTTTGAAGAGACCATAGTAGCCATATAGGAGAGAGGAGGTACTCCCTTCTCAACAGAGGGATAGGCCAGCATCACTTGATAAGGACAAGGGTGTCGAGGTGGGGGAGAGCAGCGAGATGGTGGCTCTCCAGGCTGAGAATGCCCACCTTCGGGCTTAGGTGCAGACACTGTAGGATGAGGCTACACAACTCAAGGCTTGAAGCGGAGGGGTGAGCACTCGAGATCTAGCACGGTCTATTGCTCAAACTGTATTCTATCAGGGTTTGTACTACCATGTGGTTCCAGAGAACCAGATGACATCCTCACGATCAACTACGAGGACCTACAATACAGCATGAACCTTGATGGGACCACCTCCTCCATGCCAGGGTGGGAGAGGAGATGAGGCTGAGAGCTCGAGGGCTTCTCAAGACTAGCTGCTCTTTGGCTGGACTGTATATTTTGGAGAGGATTGAGTATGCCAAGGTATAGATTGTGACATACCAATCTAGTTGTGATATGATGTACATATATTTTGATATATATATATATATGGTTTTTGTGATATGACTCTTCCATATGTTTGATGATGCTTCAATTTTAGAATTGTTGATTGATTATTCATGTAATTATGTCATTGAAAAAATTATAATTTTATGTCATGCCATAAAATTTAAATGAAATAATCTGATGTAAACAAATTGGTTGTTGTGGTGTGATTTGATGAAAAATAAAAGGGACTTCTAACAATAATTTCAAAGGACATTGTCGTTGTTATATACCATTTCATGGAGTTGCCGCTCGCTAGGTCGTCAAGCTAATCCCAGTATAGAAATATTGTTAAAAGTAAAAGAGTGCTTAAGAGACTGTCTTAAGACTTTGTGTTGTGATGATGAAAAATGATGATGGTGATGATTTGTTTTCAGATTTTGCGTGAAAATATTATGCATGAAATATTAAAAATATGATTTTTTCGAGGCATAAAATTCCTAAGTGTGATAGAAATTTTGAACAATTACCTAGGAATTATACCATCGTTGCAAAATTGAATGTTGACATAATGAAATGAAATAGAAAAAGTGTTCATTCTTTTTAAAGCACAATTGTGTAACATAATGATGTAAGCCATATGTTTTGATGAATTAAAATGAATGAGAAATCAAAAGTGGAACAATGGTTTGCGCTAGGCATAGAATTATAGGTATAGACTTATACCATCATCGCGAAATCCAAAAATATTTTTATTGCATAATTGGTTTTTGATTTTGAGATAAACATAAAATATATAATATGAGGACTTGCGCTAAGCATAAAATTCCAATTTAGGTTTTTAGGAACTATACCATCATTGCGGAAGTCGAAAGTATTATATAAATGTGACTTTATTTACTAGATTTTTGAAGATGTTGTGAAAGAAAATTTTGGATTTTGGAAAGAAATGTATTTAATTGTTTTTATGCTAAGCAAATGTTCTCAAATAAGAAGATGAAATTATTCTAAAATATTTGCAGAAATATCTTAAATTATCTCAAAGACAAAATGTAGATTTATAAGGAACCCTCATGTGCAAATGTGAGTTCATTGCCAATCTTGATTTATCATAATGATACAAAATCTCTCAAATACAAATGTGTGTGCAATTGTATTGTTCATTTACCAATTTTGAGCAAGATAATTTGATACAAGTAATTTGAATTAACCAAATAAGTGTTCGTTGACCATGATTTATATGCATGTAACCATACCAGGACTACTATGTAAGTCGGGTCATCAAGAGCTAGTTGGTCCATAAGCAGACATAGGTCTGTACAAAATAAGGTCGCTAATGTGACAGACATATCACTACGCTAGGAATTACCCAAGGCCAAGCGTGTTGGGCACAAACCACCTATGGGGCTTACCTCATAGTTTTCGAATAATTGAGAATTCCAAGGATTCAAGCTCATTCACCCTTCTTTTCTTTTCAAGGGGTAGGGAAGGGATTTTATTGCTTTTTGCTTTTTCTTTTCTTTTCTCTCTTTTTTATTTTTTTTTTGTATTTTTGCTTGATACTGAGATAATGCTGAAATATTGTTGAGATGGTACAAAATGATATTTTTATTTTCTTCATTTTCTTTGACTTTTCTTTTTCTTCCTATACTAGGTATACTTGCTAGGATTGGTTGTAGAGCAAGGGATTTTTATTCAGGCAGGGGTGAGCTTGTCCTTTTTTCAATTCTCAAATATTCTAGACCATGTGCATGATAGGATAGCAGGGGAAACTTTTCGCTCAAGAAACCACTTCTACTATGTAGCATCATATCGAATTTGCAATGAAATCATTTTAATGTGAAGAGATATACTTGGTTCAAGTCAATAGCAAGATCAATTCTCTATGCTCAAAACTTTATTTAATTCAACTATGGACTTTGATATAAGAGATATTAATAATCATACCAAATAAAATCAAGATATTTATGCATGTGAGTGTGAAAGTGCGGGATTCCAAATAAATGCTAATTTATCCAAAATAACTGAAAATATAACTGCAATACTTCAAGAATTGACAGGTGCAAAAATAAAAGATGTTTTTGAAGATTTTGATGTTTTTATATTTTAATTTTGATTGATGCATTGAGAAGATACACAATGTGATTGTTTTTTTGAAATTTTTATATGAATGACTAAAATGAAAAAATATGCAAAATAATAATATATACAATGATGAAATGACCAGATTTTATGCATAATAATGTTTAAGATGCATAATGTTCATAGGTTCGTTAAGATATTTACCATCTAAGGTAGCTAATCGGTATGCTCCCGATCCAAATTTAGCAGTGATGATATATGGCCCAAGCCAGTTAGGTTCAAATTTACCTTTAAGGTCTTTAGTTGCATTAGTATTTTTTTTATTTTCTTTTAAGACAAGGTCGTCGATATCGAAGGATCAATGATGAACTTTCTTGAGGTATGCTCATTTAATATTGTTCTAATAGGCTTAAATATGTTCCAAAGCATTGATGCGCTTCTCATCTAGGACTTCCAACTGACTAAGTCTACCAGCATGATATTCATCTCCTACTTCAGTATCTTGAAGTAACAGAGCCAAACAAGGAACTTCTAATTCAAATGGAAAAACTGCTTCAGCGCCATAAACCAAAACAAAAGGTGAAGTACCTGTGGGGGTACAAACGCTAGTTCGATAAGCCCACAAAGCAGGATATAGTTGATTGTGCCAATCTCGGCTAGATTTATTGACCAGTCTTTTGAGGATTTTAATTAATGTTTTATTAGATGCTTCTACTTGGCCATTACCCTAAGGATAATAGGGAGTGGACCAACGATGTTGAATTTTATATTTTTGACATAATTTCTTGACATATTTATTTTTGAAACAAGTTCCATTATCCGAGATGAGATTTGCGGGAATTCCAAACCTACAAATAATTTGATTAAAAATAAATTTGGAAACTTGGATTCCAGTGCAAGAAGCTAAGGGCATAGCTTCAAACCACTTCATGAAATACTCGGTAGTGGTTATGATGAATTTGTGTCCATCAAATGACACAGGGTTGATCTTTCTGATAATGTCTAAGCCCCATTTTGAAAAGTGCCAAGGAGATGAAATAGCCTGTAGCTCTTGTGCAAGTGCATGGACAAGGTCAGCATGTTTCTGGAACTTGTCACAATGGCACACATAATCATGTGCATCATTCTCCATGGTAGGCCAAAAATATCCTATCCTAAGGAGCTTCTTAGTAATGGCGCTACCACTAAAGTGTCCCCCACAAGATCCATCGTGGGCTTCACTCAAAGCTGATCTAGCTTCTTCTAGATTCAAACATCTCAGTAGGATACCTTCAAAATATCTCCTATATAATGTATTGCCAATTATGATGAAGTGACTTGCTCGTCTACGCAATAACCGATGCTGGTTTCTGTTAAAATCTTCAAGGAAGGTCCCATTTTGAATAAAATTGAAGATATTAGTGTACCAAAGTTCAGGAGTAGTTTCGTTGATTAGAAACACATCCAAAGGTTCTAAGCATGATTTATTTAAAGCGTGTTCCTAGAGTCGATGAATAATGATGGTAGCATATTCTTCCTCTAACTCCAAGGGTAAAAGAGATGCAGTTGCAGCCATAGCATCAGTCGCACGATTGCTAGTTCAAGTAATAGCTTCCAAGGTAACTTGATCAAATATAGATATTAATTGTAATACATATGCTTTATATGGACGTAATTTATCATCTTTGGTATGATAAACATCATTAATTTGATTTATAACAAGTTGAAAATCATCGAAAACCAATAGATTTTTAATTTTCAATGCCAAGGTATCTCATAATCCAAGGATGAGAGCCTCATATTTAGCAGTGTTATTAGTACAAGCAAACGTTAATTTAAAGGACAAAGGTATAATATGTTTCTGTGGAGATATTAAAATAATACCTGCACCAACCCCACTCATGCATCGGGCTCCATCAAAGTATAAGGACCATTGCTCTGGATGGTCTGCCTCTAGTTTAAGGCATTCATCAGGAAACTCAATGATGAGGGGATGCATAGACTCTAAGGGTGCAGCAGCTAATTGATCTGCTATGATTTGACCCTTAACATACTTTTGTCCTATGAATGTGAGTTTAAACTCGCTTAGTGCAAGAACCCACTTTGTTGTGCGACCAGATAAATAAGGTCGACTCATGAGATACCGCAAAGGATCGGATTTAGCAATAACATAGGTTTTCTGACTGAGCATTTAATGGCATAATTTCTATGTAGAAAATACGATTGCTAGACATAATTTTTCTAATGCTGTGTAGTGGGTTTCATAACTAATTAATGTTCTGCTAATATAATAATTAGCATGTTTTTTCTTCTCATCATCAATTTGAGCTAACATAGCTCCTAAGGCAAAATCTAAAGAAAAAATATACAAGATAAATGGGCGATCAGGTCTAGGTGGCGAAAGCACAGGTGGGTTAAGAAGATATTGTTTGAGGAGTTGAAATGCTTTCTGACATTCATTGTCCCAATGGAAAGAGACATCCTTCTTAAGAATCTTAAGAAAGGGTCCAGTTTTATCCGCCAACTTATCGATGAAGCGACGGATAGCTTGAAGCTTACCTTGTAAACTTTGTAATTCTGATATATTTGTGGGTGCGGGCATATCAGTGATAGCCGCAATCTTGAGAGGATCAATTTCAATGCCATGTAAAGAAACTATAACCCCCAATAATTTATCGGACTTAACTTCGAATATACATTTAGCTGGATTCAATCGGATCAGATATTCCCTTAACCGATTAAATACTTTTCTCAAATCATCTAAATGGTCATCTTCGTCAATAGAACGAGCTATAATGTCGTCTACATAATCATGTAGTATATCATGCATCATATCATGAAATATATAAGTCATGGTTCGTTGATAGGTTGCACCTGCATTCTTTAAACCGAATGGCATCACTTTCCAATAAAACGTCCCCCAAGGGGTAATAAAGTTTGTTTTATCTTGATCTTCAGGAGCTATCCTGATCTGATTATAACCAGACAATCCATCCATTAAGGATATCATTCCACTCCCAGGAGTAAAATCAATGATCTGATCCATATTGGGAAGATGAAAATCGTCTTTAGGGCATGCAACATTAATATCTCTAAAGTATGTGCAAACCCTGACCTTGGTAGCTTCTTTCTTAGTTACTGGAACTACATTCGAGATCCATTCAACATAATCAATGGATTGTATAAAAATGACATTCAGGAGTTTTTCTAACTCCCCTTTGACTAGTAAGGCCACTTTAGGATGCATTTTTCTAAGTTTTTGTTTAACAGGTTTAGCATCCGGATGGACTACTAGGTGATGCATAACTACAAAAGGGTCTAATCCTAGCATATCTTCATATGTCCAAGCAAAGACATCCTCATATTCTTTAAGAAATGCAATATATTTATCCTATTTTTCTTGACTTAATTCTAATCCAATGTTGATTAGGTGAGGTTTATCCTCAGTTCCAATGTCAGTTTTTATGACATTCTCTACTTCCATGTGTAGATTTTTCTCAAAATTAGGTGGGGCGGGTGAAACGCCCAATTCTTGTAATTCTTCCAAGGTTATTTTGGATAATTTGTCTTGAGGAGTCGTGGCCTCAAGCTGGGCTATAGTGGGTATGGAGCCATTAAAATAAAATTCATGATGTAATAATTCCTCAACGAAGACATCATGGAAGATATTTCCCTCCAACTCATCGTTGGATTCGGCGATCATCTCAGGGTAAACTATAGATAGCATATTACATGTAAATAGCTTATCCATTAAACGCAAAGAATCATGTTCATCCAAATAATCTTGGTAACACATGAGATGGTCATCATCCTCAAATGGGAAAAGTTGACCCTTACTAGGAAATAGGCCCACACCACATCGGGCATGCCATGGTTCTACCTCAAAAGGTTCTTTCATACCATTTTGGAAAGGTCCCAAACCTTTCACTTTATATCCCAATTTAAGCATTATAGATTTGTCTTTAATATACTCATTAGTAAAATAACATCGAGCATATCCATCGTAATGAGTCTTGTTGTTTCTGGGTATTCTACCCCAGTCATATCCCTTATAAATAAAAGCATAGCTCCCAAATTGGTAAATACTTCCCATAGGCTGTGGGAGACCCAAGGTAAGAGGAGATGGTAGCAAATTATTTAAAATAAAGGAATCTTGCATAACAACATTCATTTTCTCTGATATAAGAATTTTAGATAAATTGGGTAAGAGCTCATCAGTAAGAGCATAAGAGGTAGAAGGAACATTTCCTACATCTTATGATGTGGAAAATATGCCTTTGGTGGATGTAGATGTTGTAGAGATGTCGATGGATGATTCTATTATAGGTATAAAAGTTATAGGAGTAGAGCAAGAAGCCTTGGTTATGGGATTAGGATCTTTTTGAGGTCCTAATGTGGTTTTTTTAGAGGATGGATGAGTTGTATGTAGAGGTGGAACTAATGGAGAAGAAGTATATGGCGTTATGGGTGTGTGTTTCACATGTTTAGACAGATAATGAGAATTAGGATGTGTGGATGACAAAGCAGGGCAAAATTGAACTCCAACAGGTTTTGCCAAAGCACACATATCAAAGGGTCTAGGATCACCATGAATGGTAACCAACTAATTCTTAAATTTGAATTTAACACATTGATGTAAATTTGAGGGAACAACTCGCATTGTGTTGATCCAAGGGTGACCCAAGAGTATATTGTACGATGCAGGGCAATGTACAATAAACACAGTCGTATCCAAGGTTCTCAAACCAACCTACAATGGGATGGTAATAACTCCACACGTCTCTTGTGTTTCGTCATTGAAGGCTTTTATGATCATATCAGTTATTTTCATTTCATTAGTTCTAAACCCAAATATTTGGTAGAATTCAAAAGTGCAGATGTTTAAATATGAACCATTATCAATCAGGACTCGTTTAACTGCTACATCTCCAATTAAGGTAGTAATATATAAGGGGTTATCCTTATGTAAACTATGTTGAGGTATGTCTCTATCCCGAAAGTCAATACAATCAACTTCATGAGTTATTATAGTATTAGCCATGGCTTCAGGTTGAATGTCTTGTGGTACCATCATCTGGCTTAATGTGAGCATTAATTCATCTCTATGTGTAGGGGAAGATCTTAAAAGGTCCAAAAGGGAAATTCTAGCTGTAATGTTTGATAGTTGCTCATTAATATTATTAGGTGGTTTAGGTTGAACATTAGGTGCCTGATTCCCTTTATTAGGAACTTTCAAAACAAATGGGGCTGATCCATCGTTCTGCATTTGATCTTGTTGAGATTTTAGAGCTTTTTGTCTAGTAACAGCTCCGATGGTACCCACAATATTATTCTGTAGATGATGAATGGGTCTTGGTCTAGCATTTATGGCTTGCTCATTAAATATTAATTGGTGAGACGATGGTTGAGTAGTGACTCTTCTTGGAAATGGTTCCTCTGGGACCATATGACTTGTGATAGGGATAATAGGATCTGATTCATCTTCAGAGCTGTTCAACTGATTTGAGGTGATTTCCATATCACTCTCAGTCTCATATTCTGTATCACTAAGATCAAGTGTCTGAATATTATGTAGAGGCATTATTGTAACCACAGATAAAGTTGTGTCAAATATGTCCAAATCATGAGCAGGTAAATGCCCACTAATAGTCCTTACATATCGGGTAGGAGGGGGAACATTATGATGTTCAATTTGATTAGTCACTTCCTTGCCATGCTTTGGTAAAGGATGTTGAGATATGTCTAATGACTGATTGACATTCTGATTCTGGTTTTGAGGAATGTTATTTTGAGTATTATTAGGAAGATTTTTCTTAGGTTGAAAGGCTTGTACCTCCATCTCATTGTTATCAATCAGGTCTTGTATTTTATGTTTTAATATTTTACAAGAGTTGGTAGTGTGTCCAGGTCCTCTATGGAAGTCACAGTGTAAATTAGCTTTGTATCTGGGTATATTTGGATCAGGTTCCCGGATAGTTGGTAATTGAATCAAACCTCATTCTAATAACTGTGATAGAATGGTTGATAAAGGTTGATTTAATCTAGTAAATTCTCGAGGAGGTTTATTAGGAGGTTTCAGTATAAATTTCTTCGTTGTCTTCACAGCATTAACAGTAGCAATATTTCTACTATCAATGACTCCATCACCCACAACTTGTTTATTTTTATATTGATTTTTGGATATTTTCTCATCATCTTTCTTTTTAAGCTGACCTCTCCTAATAAGAGCATCTTCCACTTGTCTGGCTAAGTCTATAGCCTGATCGAAGGTGGTCAAGGTAGCAGTTGATAATTTGTAAGATAGTTGGTCTTGTAAATTATTAATAAATATGTCCAAAATCTCCCTATAAGGCAATACAAAGTGCAATTTTCCTATCAACTATCTCCACCTAGCTAGGAAATCGGCAAAACATTCATCTTTGTCTTGTTTTAAGTTGTACAAGTCTTTAATGGTCACATGCCTTTCGATGTAGGCACTGAATTGATGCACAAAAGACTCAGTAGTTTCTTCAAAGTTCCTCAAATAATTAGTGGGTAATTGATAATACCACTCTAATGCCATTCCTCCTAAACTTTTTGGGAACATTTTTAGCAATAATAAGTCATCATGCAATATATCATGACATGCTATCCTAAACATACAAAGATGCTCTATGGGATCTTCGGTTCCTTTATATATGGGCAAGACAGGCATAGGAAAATGTTTAGGATACGGTTGTGCTACAACTATAGGATCTAAAGGTTGACTACAAATCTCTCGATAATTGTACGAGGGACGGTAGGGTCTATCTGATCCATGCGGGAAACTAACTGTTTCACCATGGTTTCAAGATTACTAGTTTGTCCACCATATTGGTTTGGTAGAACATAGGTATGGGATTTATGAGTGTATGACGGTGTGACATAAGGATTAGATGCTATATTGCTATTATGCAAGGCATTGGTAGGAAGGGTATTCTGAAGAGGATTTGTAATAGTATTATGTTGTATTCCAGATTGTTGGTAATTGGTGTTTGGTTTTATTTTGGGTTTTTGATGATTTGAGGTATATTGCTCAATAGCTTAGCAAAATAGAGCAGTAAATGAGGGTTTCTTTTGTGCGGGAATGACCCTAGGCTTGCTAATAGGCACTTTAGATGGTTGGGTAACCTGTTGTTGTTGCATGTTCTGGATTATAGCTACCATATCCAAATTGGATGGTCTAGCTTGATCACTCTCTTGTTCAATAAAGGACAAGGGATTAGTGCGTGTGTGAAATAGGTCTTCTAGAGTTGCTTGAGTCTCACTAATTCGATCCTTGTCCATGTGTACTGCTCTATTAAGAACACCAATATTAGTATTAATAAATTTCCAGAATTGATCCATTTTTTCAAAAGTAACAGCTCCTCCCAGAGACATTTTAGGGGATGAGGATCCTTCCTCTCTATTAGTTTCTTCTTGTTCATTTCCTACAGCAAGGTCTTCTTCTTGCTGATATAGGGTTCCTTCTTTTAGAATTTGATCTTCAGGAAGGACATCTAGGTTATTTAATGGTTTTCCTAACCAATCTTCTTCTTCTTCAGTCTGTTTCCCATTCCTAAGTCTAGGCATTGTGCTTAAACTTAGATTTTAGCAAATATATATACTTATATATATATGCGATAGGTTTGAGAGGTATATATTTTAATTATATACCTACTATAATACTTAAAAGGGAAATGTTTTGATTTTTGTTTTGTTTTTATTTTTGTTTTTATTGTTTTTGTGTTTTATAATATTATTATAAAGATAACAAATAGCATTCTAGTTACAATAAATAACAATAATAACAGAAATGACTTAGTTTTCTATAAATAGTTTATGGATATCGTTGATGGGATCAAGTTCATCAGGAGTCATGAAATGCTCCTCTTCAAATTGAAAATGGTTTTTCAAAAATTTGACAAAGTGTGCTATAGTAATATGATTTGTCTCAGATTCTGACCTGTAGAAATAAATCTCATGGCAATAATCTCGATATAACACAGCTCTAGGAACTCTATTCCATATTTTTATATCCGTAAGAATGACTTCTTGATCCTCTATACGAGATAGAAACTTATGTACTACAACTGCATTCTCAAGGTATTCTTCAAAGGTGTACAATTCTGAAGACACAAGTGCTCTTTTATCGGCTAACCACCTATGGCAAGCTCTCTAAAGTTCATGATATAAGGTTACTTGATCAGGATCCAGGATTCTATCTAGGAAAAACCTCTTAATTTGCCTAAGTTCTATAGATCTGGATTCAATGATACCCAATCTCCTATCAAGTTCATCCCACAAAGGTTGAACCCTATTTTTTTGAGGTACTCTAAGTACAGAAGTAATCTCTATGGTCGTTAATTGATTTTCAACATTTATGGTGACAACTCGTCTTTTATTATAATCTACCATCTAAATATGATATACAACTTTAATTGTTTAGCTGATGATTCTAAATGTTAATAATAATAATTTTTTTTTTTTGGGTTGTTTTCTAAAGGTTTTTAGTTTCACGTCGGGTTCACCAAAATGCATCGACCCAAATTTTTTGTGTCCTTACCTTCAGGCTAAAGGATCCATTCCTGGAATGGAGATGCAAGAAGGATGGAACAATACCTCGGACTGAGAGGCCCTTTGAAGGTCGCGCCTCTCGGGGGAGGGGTATAAAGGTAAATTTTTTACGGATGGTGGGGTTCACCAGGAAACTTTGAGTGGCAATTTCCACGCCTAGGTTGAGAATGGGTCTAATGTGTTCATTTTACACTTTAATCATTCATATCCCTAGGTTGGCCAGAATGAATCTAAGCTATTCTATATGAAATGCCGATTTACATGAATATAGAAAGCATGAATGAATCCTAAATACAAGGAATATACTTAAATAAGAAATAATGCACCTGATTTCGGATGTTTGATGAATATTTTGAAGCTTGTAGGAGTTCAGATCATCCCGAATATGACAGGATCATCTGCAATTGAACAGAATTGTCTCATATCACAGTCGATCATCTGAAATCAGACTATATCGTCGTCGATCTGATGAATTTGTCAGACAAATCCGTCAGAAGCCTGCAATCACAGAAACAGACACCAAAAACCAAAAATGCTACTGCAATAATAATGCAAAATAATGGAAATGACATGAATGCTTAATTGATAAATCTAGATAGCAGATTTAAAGGAAATACATTGTTTTAATAACTTATTTTAACTTTATCATGCATTTATGCTAGATGAGGTGAACTCTAGGATGTAGAATGAAAATAAATCAAGTTGATGCATAGTAAAATAAATAAGAAAGATGAGAAATGCAAACTCAGGGCTCTGGTTGCCCCTAGTCTGAACTATTGTCGAGATTGCCTCCAATTGTACGAGATCGTCATCGATCCGCGACAGGATCATCTAAAATCTTCTAGAATCGCCTGTGATGATCCGAGCCTCCTCCGGTCGAAGCACAGTGAAAACATACAATGAAAAACTTGAAAATACAAATGCAAATGATGAGGGCAAGGATGTTCTAATACAGCAAATCTAGAGTTGCATGGGAATGATCAGCCAGGCATATAAACTGAGAAAATCCCATGTTTATATAGGATTAGGGGGAGGTTAAGAAGTTGGGGATCATCCCAATATGGGAGATCCTCAGTGGAGGAATCTCCAACTACGTAGACACAATTCTGCCCAAGTTGGAGAGGCTGTTGAAACAGAATCTAATTATGAAAATTCAATTTTGGGACGAAATCATCTGGACATTCTATTCTAGATGAATTCATTCGATATGGGATGATTTCGTATGATTGGCGATGATATCATCCAACGGTCAAAAAAACTCCTAAAAATGGTGCGAAAAATGGGGAGAGCGGTTAACGGGTGGTTTCGAGGTTAAAATTCAAATTTTTATCTTTTTACTAAGGGTTTAACTGCACCAATTTTAGGGTGCTACAAATATAAATCAATATACCCAACTAACTACAAATGTCCCCTAGAAAAGTGAAGACCAAAATGTGTAGTCCCTTAGATATATATAAAATATTCCTGGAATCCTACCAATGATTATCATATGGATCATGTATAAAATGGGAAACCAACCCAACTCCAAATGAAATATCAGTACAGGTATGAGTTAAGTAAATAAAACTCTGAATCAACTATTTATGGATAGTAGAAACCACTCTAGGAGTAGTACATGTGGAATTCAAAACCACACTTGACTAAAAAGGTGTTGGAGATGGCTTATAATTAGTCATTCCAAATCTCTCAAGCAAATCCAATGTGTACTTCTATTGATATATGGAAATTCCTATATCTTATTGAGAAATCTAAAACTAAATAAAAAATATGTAAGTCCTAGATCTATCATCTCAAATCACTTTGAAAGAGAGCAATGCATAGTCTAAATACATGGAATGAAACTACCCATGAGCAATAAATCATCAACATACAAAACAAGAATTATGATGTCCTCTCCATCTCTCAAAGTATAGATTGTATGATCAGAATGACACCTAACAAATCCAAAAGATAGAATAAATGAGTCCATCTTCTCATACCAGGCCCAAGGGGTTTGTTGAGGCCATAAAGTGATCTACATAATTCACACACCAAAGAAGAGTCTTGAACAAAACCTACTAGTTGTTCCATGTGCAAATATCCATGCAAGAAGGTACTATTCACATCCATTTGGAATGTTGACCATCCCTGTGATGCAACAATAGAAAGTACAAGGTGAACTGAATCAATTTTAGCAACAGAGGAAAAATTATCTAAATAATAAATCTCCTCAACCTATAAAAAAACCTTTGCTACAATATGAGCCTTATACTTTGCAATGGAACCATTAGCTGCATATTTGGTTTGGTATACCCATTTGCATCATACCAACTTTATTCCCTTAGGAAGAGGTACCAAATTCCAAGTGTTATTATTCATCAATGAAGAATACTCATCTTCCATGGCATCATCCCACTCTTGAATACCATGGGCCTCATCAAACCATTAGGGATGAACAGAAACAACCTAACAAAGAAGACTTGTGCTAGAAGTAGAAGCATGTCATGAAGGTGGAAGACTATCTATAAAAGGAGTTGCTTCCTCAACTATAGTACATACCCATCGAGGCATGGTGGCATCTTGTGCATGAACTTCTACAACTGTGTCATCAAAATCCTCATCCTCAATATGGTTCTCATGAAAATAATGCTCCTCAATATGGGTAGTGTATGGGGATAAAGAAGAAGAAGGTAGAGTATAAATAGTGGTTTTAGATGAAGTATAGTGCTCATAAAATTGAACATAAGTTCAAAAATAACATAATGTGTATTAGGATCCAATAATCGATAAGCCCTCATATATTCATAATATCCAACAAAAAAAAGTGGCTTGCTCTTTCTATCCAGAAACTATTTTCTTCTTAGGCAACAAATCCCATGCATGAATTTCAAAAATTTTGATTTGAGGAACATCAGTATTGACCACTGTTCAAGCCTCCTTAGGAGTCATATGCTCAAGTGCTCTATGAGGTGTGTGATTATGAACATAGTTTGCACAATTTACTACCTTAGCCCAATACTTAGGAGGTAAATCCTGAGAGTACATCATGCAGTTGGCCATTTCCTTGAGTGTCTTGTTCCTATGTTTTGCAACACCATTTTATTGTGGTGTATGGAGAATTGAGTGTTGATGCAGAATACCATGATGTTTTTAGTACTAGGAGAGCACTATAAGGAAAGGAAAATGAGTAAGTGATTCGACAACACTGGATAAGGAGTAATTAACACACCTTGATTAAAGGGATTTTTTTAGATCAAGGATTTACTGAGGTAAATCCTGTCCAACTGACTAATTCTCTTATGAATGCATTAATGATCATTAAACTAGACAATACACTTAGAGGAATAAAATAGGGTCTATCTGAAAATTGGGTCAAACAATTCTAAGGAGTCTCTACAAAATAACCAACTAGAAAATTTGTCATTACTTAGTGGTTTACAATTTTTCCAGTTATGGTCCCCTTTGTTTTCCACTATATTAAATTCTTGTGTTATAATCCATTATACTAAAGGCAATGATGTTTACACAATGACACTGAGAGGGGGGGTGAATCAGTGTAGCTATTAAATTTTTATATCTACAGCATTTAATATGAAATAAAGAGAATAAAAAAAACTTGAACAAGAGAGAAAACCACAACACTCAATATAACGAGGTTCACCAATTTGGCTACTCCTCAAAAATGACTGCTTGGACTCCAATCCAAATCTAGTATTTGCGAAATCAATTTTATAAACACTTTACCAGCACCAACTGGAAGGAGCACCAACCCCTGTAATTTTCTGCTGCATGAGATGGAGCACCAACTCCTAGTACCAAGCACCAACTTGGACTGCAATTCCGATAAATTTTGAATGACATAAAAATGTCTTCACTTTATGCACAACCCTGACTGGTCTGCAATTAACTCAACTCTGCACACTCTCACGGCTCTGCTTATTTTTCTCTTGATTCTTTTCTAACTCTCCTTTTACAGCAATTTCTCTCTAACAGCAGCAACGTCTTCTTTGTACGATTATTATTTTATAACCTTTCAATCCTACATGCAATCGAATCACATACTCTGACTGTTCGGTTCCATGCAATACGGCTGTTTGGTTCCATGCACTTCGATTGTTCGAAACCCTGCAATACGTCTTTTGGAAACCATGTAATACGGCAATTTTGTTTCATATACTTCGACTGTTCAATTTCTTCAAATACGGATTTTCAAATTCTTTTTCGAAACTCCATGTATGATTCTTCGAAAGCTTTTCGATTCTTCATGTTCGGCTTTTTGTATGCTTCAAATACGTCTGTTAGAATGCCTGCAAATTCGACCTTTCGAATGCTTTTATTATCCTTCAAATTCGGCTTTTCGAATGCGTTTCAATTATGCATGTTTGGCTGTTGCATTGCATGTCCAACACCTGTCAACGATTAACTGTCTGTCTGACTTTAGTTACTTTTTACGTAACTGGCTGCATGATTTTCCTGTCTGCTTTTTCGACACGTGTCACCTTGCATGTTCCTACGGGTTTTACATGCCATACTGTTACCTGTCACGATATCGCGACACTTTTGACTTATGCTGACGTCACCCTGAAGTTTGTCGTGAAATCACGACCGTTTTGGCCCTTGGAAGCTTTCCCTACATCTTGTCGTGATATCGCGACACTTTGAGCTTTTGCTGACGTCATCCTCAATGCTGTCGCAAAATCGCGACGCTTCCGGCTTCCAGCAGCTTTCCTTTCATCCTGTCGTGAAATCGTGACACTTTTCAACTTTGCTGACGTCATCATCAATGCTGTCGTGAAATCGCGACGCTTTCGGCTTCCAGCAGCTTTCCTTTCATCCTGTCGTGAAATCGTGACACTTTTCAACTTTGCTGACGTCATCATCAATGCTGTCACGAAATCGCGACGCTTCCGGCTTCCAGCAGCTTTCCTTTCATCCTATCGTGAAATCGTGACACTTTTCAACTTTGCTGACGTCATCATCCTGCTTGTCGCGAAATCGTGACACTTTCGGCTTCCGTACACTCTTCTTTTCCCACAGCAGCGAAAAAGGAACATGTCGCGAAATCGTGACACTTTGTTCTTCCATACAACTCTCCTTGCCAACTCTAGCGAAAATGGAACATGTCGCGAAATCACGACACTTTGCTCTTCCGTACAGCTTTGCTTGCAAACTCCAGCGAAAATGGAACATGTCGCGAAATCATGACACTTTGCTCTTCCGTACAGCTTTCCTTGCCAACTCCAGCGAAAATGGAACATGTCACGAAATCGCGACGCTTCCGACTCTTGCTGACGTCATCATCCTTCTTATCGTGAAATCGCGACGCTTCTGGCTTCCGTACGCTCTTTCTCCATGCAGTAGCGAAATCGCTACAACTTTGTGCCTTGTGCTTTTACCTTGCCTCTTTTCATGAAATTTTGACTTGTAATATCATTGCTGCATCTTTCAGTTCTACACTTTTGACTAGTAGCGAAATCGCTACAACTTAGTTTCTCTTTGTTTCAACATGTAGCGAAATCGCTACACCTTAGTTTCTCCTTGTTTCACCATGTAGCGAAATCGCTACACCTTAGTTTCTCTTTGTTTCAACACGTAGCGAAATCGCTACACCTTAGTTCCATGTATTTTCATCATGCAGCGATATCGCTACACCTTTGTTTCCTTTCATTTCAACATGTAGCGATATCGCTACACCTTTGTTTCCTTCTCTGCCAGCATGTCACGAAATCGCGACAGTTTTGCTCGCATCTTCTCTCTCCTCGACCATGTCGCGAAATCGCGACAATTTGGCGTGCATTTTCTCTCTCCTAATTTTTGTCGCGATATCGCGACACATTTTCTCTCTCCTCAGTGAAAACTTGACATGTCACGAAATCACGACATTTCCGGCTACGCCTTCTCTCTCCTTGACCATGTCGCGAAATCACGACAGAAAACATGTCGCGATATCGCGACAGTTTTCTTCCTTGTCTCTTTTTGCCAGTTTTTGAATCTGGGTCACTTCTGTTTTCCTTGAAACTTTCTGCACTTGATCCGATCGACCTCTGAGCTGCATCAACTGCATCAATCTGATTGTGTTGACAACAATGACAATACTTTTGCAATTCTTTTGCTACACCTTGCTCAACAATCTCCCCCTTTGGAATTGTTGGCAACACACTGCAACCTTGCTTAATTTCTTCTCCCCCTTTGCCAATAATACCAAAGGGCTCGTTGTAGACTCCCCCCGAGTCTATGCACAACATTCTGAGACTTAAAAAGTTTGAATGCTCCCCCTGAGAATGTGTTTCCCATAGCTAGTCAGTGCTTGGGTGGTGTGACTACTCCCAACTTCTTTCGAAGGTATTCAAATACTTCCTTAGGCAAAGGTTTTGTGAATATATCAGCTACTTGCTCTGTAGTTGGAACAAAATCCAACTTAACCTCTCCTTCTACAACTTTATCCTTCAAGAAATGATATCGGATTGCAATATGTTTGGTTCTTGAATGCATTACTGGATTCTTAGATATGTTGATAGCACTAGTGTTATCACATTTAATTGAAATTGGTTCATTGAAATGAATACCAAGATCTTTCAACGTTTGTCTCATCCATAATATCTGAGTACAGCATGTTGTTGCTGCAATGTATTCTGCCTCTGCAGTGGATAGAGATACTGATTCTTGTTTCTTGCTGTGCCATGCTACCAGCCTGTCACCAAGATAAAATGCTCCTCCACTTGTGCTCTTTCTGTCATCAATACATCCTGCCCAATCTGCATCAGAATATGCAATCAAAGTGAAATATTTACCTTTTGGGTACCACAACCCATAATCCATAGTGCCCTTGAGATATCCGAAAATCCTCTTTACGGCAGTTACATGAGTTTCTTTGGGACTGGCCTGAAATCTTGCAACCATACATACTGCTTGTAATATATCTGGTCTAGTGGCTGATAAATACAACAGGCTTCCAATCATAGACCTGTACATTGTTTGATCTACATCTGGGGATTTATCATCCTTGCTCAACTTGCAGCTTGTTGTCATGGGAGTGCTGACCGGTTTCTTGTCTTCCATTGTGAACTTTTTCAGCATTTCTTTTACATATTTAACTTGAGAAATAAAAATGCCTTTTTCATTTTGATTGACCTGCAGATCCTAAGAAATAAGAAAGTTCACCAATCATTGACGTCTCAAATTCTTTTTTCATTTTAATTGATATGTCTTTGCGAGTATTCATCCATCTTGCTTGCCAAATATTATGTCATCTACATAAACAACAAGAACAATAAGATGACCCTTCTCTGTTTTGACATATAAGTTGCTATCCACCAAACCTTTCTTAAACCCTTGTTTAATTAGATAATTATCCAGCCTTGCATACCATGCTCTAGGTGCCTATTTTAATCCATATAAAGCTTTCTTTAACCTGCAAACAAAATCTAGATTTTCACCAAGTTGGAAGCCATCGGGTTGTTCAATATAAACCTCTTCTTCTAGTTTTCCATTCAAAAATGCTGATTTTACATCCATTTGGTATACTTTGAAGTTTTTATGAACTACTAATGCCAGAAACATTCTGATTGCCTCTAGTCTGGCTACCGGTGCAAAAGTTTCTTCAAAATCAATGCCTTCAACCTGAGCATAGCCTTTACATACCAATCTTGCCTTATTTACGACAACTCTGCCCATCTTCATTCAATTTATTTCTAAAAACCCATTTAGTACCAATTATGTTTTTATTTGTTGGTCTAGGTACTAATTCCCCGGTATTGTTTTTCTCTATCTGATCTAGTTCTTCATTGATTGCCTTCATCCAACTTTCATCGGTGCTTGCTTCGACAACATTTTTAGGTTCAATACTAGATAACGAGAGAATAGTTCCTCACTCTTTGTTCTTCTTGTTTGAATAACATCTGTGGGATCCCCAATAATCTGTTCACTTGGATGATTTTTCTGCCAGTTGCCTGTTTTAAATTTCCTGTTTTCTTCTTCTTCAGATTCAGTTTTTACACTATCTGGATCAATTTTCTGATTCTTCTCTGTTTCTTTTTCATCATCACCTTCAATGACTTCTTCATACATAGGGTAGTTTTCTTGATAAGTAGTTTCTTGTTCTCTACCTTCATCAACTTTTACATCAGCACTTTCAACAATTTTCTTCAACTTCTTGTTGTAACATGTGTATGCCTTGCTTTTTGTTGAGTAACCGAGAAAGATACCTTCATCAGCTCTATCTTCAAATTTACCAAGGTTATCTTCGATCTGTTTTATGTAGCACTTGCTGCAAAATACTTTGAAATGTCTTGTTGTTGCCTTTCCGCCAAACCACAACTCATAAGTTGTTTTGCTTTCATGTGGTCTCGGCATGCACTGTTTTGAATGTAAACTGTAGTATGAAGCGCCTCTTTCCAAAATTTGTCGACTATTTTGTTTTCTGCCGACATTGTCCTTGCCATTTCCTGCTCTGTTCTATTCTTCCTTTCTACAACACCATTCTGTTGAGGTGTCCTAGCTGCTGAAAATTGTCTTCTTATCCCATGTTTTTGACAATATTCTGCAAATTCTTCGGAGATAAACTCTCCTCCCCTGTCTGATCTTAGGCATTTAATTCTTTTTCCTGATTGATTTTCAACAAGATTTTTGAAGGTTTTAAACATTTCAAAGGCTTATGACTTGAGTTTCAAAAATAGTACCCATGTCATTCTTGAGTAGTCATCTATACACGACATAAAATATTTGTGTCCATTTATGCTTTCAGTTCTCATGGGTCCACATAGATCGGTGTGAATTAGTTCTAATGGCTTGCTAGTGAAGTATTATTTTGCTTTGAAAGTGGCTCTGGTTTGTTTTCCCTTTTGGCATGACTCACAGATGCTATTTACAGGTTTGCCAATGTTTGGTATGTCTCTAACTGCTCTTTTTGAACTGATTTTTGCCAGATTGTCAAAACTAATATGCCCAAGCCTCTTGTGCCATAGCCGGTTTTCATCTTCTGTCCCATCAAGCATGTTCCTTCTACGGTTTTTGAAAGTGTATACTGATTTCCTGAAGTTCTCGATCCAGTGGCTATTAACTTTCCATTTTTTGTCTTTCTTACTTCACAACCCTCCTTCTTGAAGATTACATCATGACCTCTGTCACATATTTGACTTACACTTAGCAAGTTATGCTTCAGGCCAATTACAAACAAGACTTCTTTTGATTTTATATTGCCATCACTAATCTTGACTGATCCCTTTCCAACAATCTTTGCTCCATCATTATTTCCAAATTTCACAGAACCACCTTCATAATTCTGTAAATTCTCAAACTTTTGCTTGTCACCTGTCATGTGACTGGAACAACCACTGTCAAGTATCCAAGGTGCTGATTTGTTCTGAGATTTAAAAGAAGTTTGGACAATCAAAGATTCCTTTTCTTTCCATTCTGGTTTGATAGCATATTTTGCTATTTGTTTTGCCTTTGTCCTTTCATTAGCATGTGCCTGTTTTACAAGAAATTTTTGGTTTTGTTTCAACCCACTTAGCTGAGATTTTCTGCCCTGATAATTATTTGATGAAAAAGTGCTTCTACAGTTTCTAGCAATATGTCCAAAATTATGACAATTATAACATTCAACTGCATAATTCATTAAAGGAGAAAAAAAAATTTCTTGGTAAAATTCCTTTGAGATACATTATGCTCGCAATCTGAAATTTTATGGCCATAAGCATTGCATTTAAAACAATAACCGAGAAAATGCATGATTAAACACTGGGTGCCGGTCTTTGCCGGTTTGAAGTAGGAGCCATGACTCTTCTCCTCCTCGGATGTGTGACTTTTGTGAATCCATCTTTGTCGGTATTCTTCTTGAATCCGGCATTATTGTTTTCTTTTGCATTATTTTGTTTTTCTGGTTCAACCCCGATCTTTTCTTCTTTCTTTGTGGGTTCTATATTCAAGTTCTTTGAATCCTTTGAAGATTCTCCTTCATCAAAGCCTAAACCAAATTTGATGCCAGAAGGCCTTTGGTTATTTAACATTTTATCCAGCTTTACAGTACTTTCTTCAAACTTATGAAAACAGTTCAATTTTCTATTCATCTCCTCTAACTGCATCCTTAACTTAAGGATGTCTTCCTCTAGCTTGCTGCATTCAACTGTCTTTACAGTTAATTGTTCATCAAGAACTTCAGACATTTTTTTGAATTCCTCTGTCTGTATTTTAAGATTTTTTATTATGTCTGTGGCATTCTCTAATTTATTTGAAAAAAATTTATTCTTCTTCCTTTCTGCACTCAACTCTTCAAGTGCAGCAACCAATTCTCCTTCCAAATACACTTCAACTTCATCCTTGGAATTTTCATCACCTTCCTGATTTTCCTCTGTTCTTTCTTCTTCAAGTGCCATGAACAGAGCTTCACCTCCTTCTTCTTTAGACTCCTCATCTGTGCTTTCTTCAGAACTGCTGAAATTCTTGGTTATGAAGCTTTTCTTCTTGAAGTTATTCTTTCTGAAATTTTGTTTCTTCTTCCAGTCCCCTTTTTCTTGGTGTGACCCTTCACCATTTTTGGTTCTCTCCTGCATTGGACATTTGGCTGCAAAATGATCGACTCCTCCACAATTGAAGCATTTAAAAGGTAGCTTCCCTCTATATTTTCCTTTTCATTTTGTGAGTTTTCGAACAAAATTGGCTTCTATTTCATCCAGTGTTCCTTCATCCTCAGATTCATGTTCAGCTTTTACATTCTTGTGTGCTTTAAAAGCTGCTTCTCTGTCTGTAGACTTGGTTTGTCCTATTCTCATTTCATATGTTGTCAGGGAACCATGCAACTCATCCATGCTAAAGTTGTTTAGATATTTTGCCTCTTCTATTGCAGAGACTTTGGAGTTAAATCTTTTGTGAAGTGTTCTGAGAACCTTTTTCACCACAACTGCATCATCAATTTCTTCACCAAGTCCTCTGATTGCATTAATAATTTCGTTGACTCTCGGCATATAAATTTCTATGTTTTCATCTTCCTTCATTTGCGGTGCTTCGAACCGTGCTCGATGAGTTTGCGGTTTTGCTTCCTTAATCTTCTTGTCTCCTTCATGGATGCTCTTCAATTTATCCCACATGTCCTTTGCTTGATTTACAACTCATGACTCTTATCGGTTCACTCGTCAACAAGCCCACACATTATGGCATTCTTAGCTTTGGAGTTGTTTTCAAATTTCTTTTTCTCAGTGATGTCTGTTGGAGGGGTAGTGGGTGTTTTGTATCCACTATCTACGAGAATCCCAAATATCGTATCCCAATGCACTCGAGATATGTTTGCATTCCGAGTTTCCGAAGGTGTAATTTGTTCCATCAAATAAGGGAGCTTTGTTGGATGAAAATCTTTCACCACCTGCCATTGTTTCTTCCAATATCTCCTTAGCTGATTAAGGTTGTACAAGGAACCTGTGCTCTGATACCAATTTATGTTTACACAATGACACTGAGAGGGGGGGGTTAATCAGTGTAGCTATTAAATTTTTATATCTACAGCATTTAATATGAAATAAAGAGAATAAAAAAAACTTGAACAAGAGAGAAAACCACAACACTAAATATAACGAGGTTCACCAATTTGGCTACTCCTCAAAAATGCTTGCTTGGACTCCAATCCAAATCCAGTCTTTGCAAAATCAATTTTACAAACACTTTACCAGCACCAACTGGAAGGAGCACCAACCCCTGTAATTTTTTGCTGCAACAGATGGAGCACAAACTCCTAGTACCAAGCACCAACTTGGATTGTAATTCTGATAAATTTTGAATGACATAAAAATGTCTTCACTTTATGCACGACCCTGACTGGTCTGCAATTAACTCAACTCTGCACACTCTCACGGCTCTGCTTATTTTTCTCTTGATTCTTTTCTAACTCTCCTTTTATAGCAATTTCTCTCTAACAACAGCAACGTCTTCTCTATAAGATTATTCTTTTATAACCTTTCAATCCTACATGTAATCGAATCACATACTCTGAATGTTCGAATCCATGCAATACGGTTGTTTGGTTCCATGCACTTCGACTGTTCGAAACCCTGCAATACGTCTTTTGGAAACCATGCAATACGATAATTTTGTTTCATGTACTTTGACTGTTCAATTTCTTCGAATACGGCTTTTCGAATTCTTTTTTGAAACTCCATGTATGATTCTTCGAAAGCTTTTCGATTCTTCATGTTCGGATTTTTTGTATGCTTCAAATACGTCTGTTAGAATGCCTGCAAATTCGACCTTTCGAATGCTTTTATTATCCTTCAAATTCGGCTTTTCGAATGCGTTTCAATTATGCATGTTTGGCTGTTGCATTGCATGTCCAACACCTATCAACGATTAACTGTCTGTCTGACTTTAGTTACTTTTTACGTAACTGGCTGCATGATTTTCCTGTCTGCTTTTTCGACACGTGTCACCTTGCATGTTCCTGCGGGTTTTACATGCCAGACTGTTACCTGTCGCGATATTGTGACACTTTTGACTTATGCTGACGTCACCCTGAAGGTTGTCGCAAAATCATGACCATTTTGGCCCTTGGAAGCTTTCCCTGCATCTTGTCGCGATATCGCGACACTTTGAGCTTTTGCTGACGTCATCCTCAATGCTGTCGCGAAATCGCGACGCTTCCGGCTTCCAGCAGCTTTCCTTTCATCCTGTCGCAAAATCGTGACACTTTTCAACTTTGCTGACGTCATCATCAATGTTGTCACGAAATCACGACGCTTCCGGCTTCCAGCAGCTTTCCTTTCATCCTGTCACAAAATCGTGACACTTTTCAACTTTGCTGACGTCATCATCAATGTTGTCGTGAAATCATGACACTTTCGGCTTCCAGCAGCTTTCCTTTCATCCTGTCGTGAAATCGTGACACTTTTCAACTTTGCTGACGTCATCATCCTGCTTGTCGCGAAATCGCGACACTTTCGGCTTCCATACACTCTTCTTTGCCAACAGCAGCGAAAAAGGAACATGTCACGAAATCATGACACTTTGTTCTTCCGTACAACTCTCCTTGCCAACTCCAGCGAAAATGGAACATGTCGCGAAATCGCGACACTTTGCTCTTCCGTACAGCTTTGCTTGCAAACTCCAGCGAAAATGGAACATGTCGCGAAATCGTGACACTTTGCTCTTCCGTACAGCTTTCCTTGCCAACTCCAGTGAAAATGGAACATGTCATGAAATCGTGACGCTTCCGGCTCTTGCTGATGTCATCATCCTTCTTGTCGCGAAATCGCGACGCTTCTGGCTTCCGTACGCTCTTTCTCCATGCAGTAGCAAAATCGCTACAACTTTGTGCCTTGTGCTTTTACCTTGCCTCTTTTCATGAAATTTTGACTTGTAATATCATTGCTGCATCTTTCAGTTCTACACTTTTGACTAGTAGCGAAATCACTACACCTTAGTTTCTCTTTGTTTCAACATGTAGCGAAATCGCTACACCTTAGTTTCTCCTTGTTTCACCATGTAGCGAAATCGCTACACCTTAGTTTCTCTTTGTTTCAACACGTAGCGAAATCGCTACACCTTAGTTCCATGTATTTTCATCATGCAGCGATATCGCTACACCTTTTTTTCCTTTCATTTCAACATGTAGCGAAATCGCTACACCTTTGTTTCCTTCTCTGCCAGCATGTCGCGAAATTGTGACAGTTTTGCTCGCATCTTCTCTCTCCTCGACCATGTCGCGAAATCGCGACAATTTGGCGTGCATTTTCTCTCTCCTACTTTTTGTCGCGATATCGCGACACATTTTCTCTCTCCTCAGCGAAAACTTGACATGTCACAAAATCGCGACATTTCCGGCTGCGCCTTCTCTCTCCTCGACCATGTCGCGAAATCGTGACAGAAAACATGTCGCGATATCGCGACAGTTTTCTTCCTTGTCTCTTTTTGCCAGTTTCTGAATCTGGGTCACTTCTATTTTCCTTGAAACTTTCTACACTTGATCTGACTAACCTCTGAACTGCATCAACTGCATCAATCTGACTGTGTTGACAACAATGACAATACTTTTGCAATTCTTTTGCTGCACCTTTCTCAACAGGCAAGGAGTTGTAAACCTAGTTCTAAAGATCTTTTCAACCATTCCAATTATTAGGGACATAAATAGAGTTCAAATTCAATATAGAAGAAATCCACACACATCTATTCTAAGGGTCATAACCATAATAAATGACATATGAATCAAGAAGTATATGTAAAGCAAGAATCTACCTCCATTTTTGGCCTTCTGCTCAATAAAAAGCACTATATCCTATGACTAAATATAAGTAATGTTCTAATAAGATGTTCAAGATATTAACCTCGTGAAGAAATCAAATACTAATCTTGTATTATTGTGAAACCCCTTAAACATGGAATCTTTATGCAATAAGGATAAGCCCATGCACATTCTACAAAAATTAGTTAAAAATCATGGAAACTTTATGGGAAGGTTTCTTAGCCCCATCTAATAAAATATTAAAATTATTATTTATACTAGAACCTTCTGATGGGGGGGTGCTAGGGATAATTTTAGGGTGGATATGACCAAGGATTTGAGAAGAATTAATATGGGGTGTATGAGAGAATGGAGAGATCAAAATATGGGAGAGAGGAGCACAACCATGGGAAATGGATTGAAAGGTGTAGGTCAATTCCTTTACTAAAGTCATTTTCACCCATTTTTCTCAACTTGGTTCATAGGAGATAAATTTCTTCATTTTCCATTTGTATATCAATTGTAATCCATCTTAGTATTAGATAATATTTTTTCACCAAAAAGTTATAGTGGGTAAATTTATTTGTTATTTTCTTTGATATTTTTTCTCTTTGCAGGTTTAATAATAGTATTGATGTCTATCTACAAGGATAGCAGATAATATTAACTGAAGCTAAGAAAGTGATTTTATTCATTATCTCATATATTTTTTTCTTCATAACAACTTTATTAGGGAAATCATGAATACGGTAACCTACTTAATAGCAATAAAAACACATCCAAAAGATTGAGGTAGTGAAGTGGATAATAGCCTATTAAATTAGCACCAAAAATATTGATGGATGGTTATAGGGGATTTGTATTTTCCATATCTATACAAATCCTAAGGTGCATCCTTAATCTGAAGAATTTATCCTTATCATTAAAGAACCAAAGAACATGGTCGAGTTGAGTGGTGATTGTAGGTGAAAATTTCCTAGTAAAGAGATTGAAAAATGAGAACTTGTTCCAAATAGGGTATTAGGAATGAGAATCAATAGAGCAACCTTTTAGATAAGTGAGTTATCCACATATAACCTAGGTTTTGTAATAGAGATAAAATTGTACATGGATACAAATTTAAAAGGTGATAGCTACATAATCATTTCACAAACCCTAAATGGATTCAATAAAAAAAACATTTTACTCTTCCTAAACAACCCTTACCCACTTTAAAAAATCAACATTGTTAAGAATTTTCTCTTAGAAAAATAACATTAAACTTTTATTTATCTAATTCTTGAGTAGCATCAATAAACTCATTAGGAAGACTGAACTATAACAACTTATCTCATCCTTCAAATGATGAAGTTGAAACTTATTTCTTAATTATGGATGAGATGAGACACTCTCCTACTAATGCAAACCCCTTTGTAGTGGAATCCTTTAACATGATGGTGTCCTTGATAAAGGCTGACTTAATAAGGTTTTAAATCAATTTAGAGTTAGGTTTTGTATAAGATATGGGATAGTGATTTCCTAAGCTATAGCTTCTAAGTTAGTATTAAGTGATTTGGATATAAATTTAAATAAATTAGAGAGTTTGGGGACACTATACCCATCCACACCTGATTACACAATAGATTTCCATGAGTGCAATAATGTGGAGGATAGATTATTGCTAAAATTCAAGGAGGGGTTTTGCACAAACAATGGACCATTTGAGTTAGCTAGATTAAAATATGGGAAATTCAAAGGTAAATATAATTAAGAACTTAGATATACCTTCTTAGTAAAGTTTAGGATAGGTTCATTGTGCATTACAATGAGAACATGTTGAATTTTAGGCGACTGTAGAAGGGGGTGCTTGAAGTGGCTTCCCCTCTATATCAAATGAAGAAAGGAAAGGGCACATACTTTGCTACATGTAAAGATAATCTGCATGAGAAATTTTTAGAGGATGATAGGATGTGTCTAGGCATGTAACATATATATAAGATAGGTGGAAGCACAAAGTACAAGTGAATAATTGAGCAATGTGATCCTTTTGCTTTTAGAGTTAAGTTCCCTACTCAAAACACCTTCATTTGATTTTTTATTGAGGATATTTTTTATTCCCTTCAAACAATGTATTGTCCTTGTAAATTAGGTTTTTACCATCACTGAGCCATAGGCCAAATGAAATGATACTTTTGGGTTCAAATGGTTTGAATTCTCATATCCAGAGCATGGCATGCAACTCTACCCCTTTCAATTTTGAACCTTGGACCTCCTATTTGGAGTTCCAAATTCTTCACCATTAGGCACACTTAAGTTGTCTCTAAAACAAGGACTTTGCATTCATAACAACTTATTTTTTTTAATCTATTTGTTTTAATGGTAATATTTGTTATGTCAAAAGATGCATTTTACTTAGAAAAATTATGCATTTTAACACAATCAAATATTTTTAAAGATAATTTAATAGATCAATTATAATTATGTTTTTCCAAACTTTAATATTTGTGGATAATTTCAATTATCATAAATTATAATAATTATAAATCTCTATCATATGCATAAAAATTAGTGTATTTATATTTAATTTTGATTAATTTTTAATTATTATTTTATTTAGGATAAGCATAAAAGATGAATATATAATTCATGTTAAGAAACAACTATTAATTATTATTTCTTTCATATAAACACAAAGATACATTAAAAATATTTAGTTTTCTCTATTAAATTTTTGATATCATATGTTTTTTCTTCTCTTCTAAAATTTAAAATTTGTCAAAATAAAAAATTATAGTAAATCAATTTATAACGTCTACTAGGCTATATGGAACAATCCTCATTGAGGTTGTTGTTATCCAATCTGTTTTTATCCAAGCTAACTATTATGAGATTTTGTTGTATAATTCTAACCTATTAGTTGAACGTTGAACATTTATTTAATGTTTCACCATTTAATTATCTATTATTCTATTATTTTATTTTATTTTATTTTTAAATTGGAGACTCAAAATCTGAGGGTCAAATATGCAGAGAATAAAATTCTGACAAAGCTTATCTGATTTTCATTTCCTAGTAGAAGATTCCCATCTTAATGAGACTCAGAATAGAAGAGGATAAGATCAAGTATTATGGATTTTCCATAATGGATAGAAGGTTAACTTCTAGACAAATTTGTGGAAAGGTCATCCTCTCTAATAACATAATTCCTTAATTGGATATTGTTTATGGAGAGCCTACATAGAAATAACTAGGTTAAGATAGCCAATAATTGTAAGCCTCAAAGTAGAATTTGGGAGGTAGGAAGGCAATGGATCCCAATAGACGATTGGTCAATCCATGTTCTAGAGGATCAGAGAAAGGAAATTTATAGTACCATTTAGACGAGATCACTCTTGTGGTCTCAATAGGAAGATACTATTTGATGGGATAGGAAAAATAGAGTGCATATATAGTTACCTTTGGATACTGTCCTTTGCGAGAATGCCCCAATCTCATTAAGAGATATATTCATGCAATTGTGGGTATAGAACCTTTGGTTCAAACTACAAAGTGGTATTCTTCATTTGGCTGCTACTTCATATAAGGGTTCTAACAAGGGAACAATTGATGAAAAGAGGGATACATGGGCCTTTTAGATATGAGATGTGTTGGGAGAATGAGGAAACAATATCTCACCTATTTATAGAATACCCATCACAATAAAATTGTGGAAATAGATGGTAGCTCTAGGATATCTTCTATAGAATAACTTTGAATGGAGTGGCTTAAATAGGAGGAAATAGATCAACCCACTCGATAGATTTTTTGAGAGGGTATGACTCTCCTTATGTGGAATTTGTGGAAGGAGAGAAATAATTGTATCTTTAACTAGGAGTACAAAGACAACCACTTTGTCTGGAAAAGGATCACAACCAATATGATGGAGTCAATCCAATCCTTGTTAAAAGGACCCCATATTCCTAACCAAAAGTGGTTCATATAATATCCAAATTAGAATCACCTCTAATGGTGGTCACATAAAAAAGGGTAAATTTAAATCGCACACAAGTAATCCAAATCAGGAATTGAAAACCTTATCCAGAGGGATGGGGTAAGATTAATTTGGATGAAGCCTCAAGGGGAAATCCAAGAAGAGTGAACATAGGAATAATAAGTTACCTCTTTAATGACGCCCCTATTTTTATCTTCACAAAAAACTCTAGGTATCTTTTTCAATAACCTGGCAGACGAGTATGTCATCTTAAGGTGATTACACGAGGCTCTAAAGGTGAGGTTGAGGAAAATATAGGTGGAATTAAAGTTCTAAATTATGATCAACCACTTAAAAGGACAAGATAAGCAAAATAACATAGATTGGATAATATAGAGAATAATTAAGCAAATATAGATGATCCAATAGCGCTTTGAGACACTGGAATTCATACACATATTTAGATATCTAAACAAGGTGACAGATACAATGGCTAACTAGGATCTTCACAAAGGATACCTCATTTTCTATGGATATCCTCCCATATGGTGGAGTTAGTGGACCAAGGAAGCTCTTTTTTCTATGCTTACCATTGGTGATAGTATTGTCTATTGTTTCTAGATTTATATATCCATGTTTTACATGGTTACTCTTATGCATAGATAATTACATTAGATTAGATGTGATGGGGCATAGTCTCACATCCTTTGTAAAAACTTGGCTTAAAAGCCTTCAAAACTGAAAAGGCAAGAGATGTAATCTGATTTTAAATAAATTAATTTAATATTATTTTTATCAAAAAAAATCATTATATGTGATTGAAACAAGTCCTACCATATTATATGATGACCATATAGTGGTATTACAACAACTTGAACCTAGGTATTCTCCTTAAACGTTTTGGCATTAAGTCGATTTGACTAATGCCATATGATAGTTTATTTTCTTTTTAATAAATAATCTATCATCTCAATAATATCAAAAATTATGTTGTAATTGTATTAAATCCTTATATCCACTTTGGTTAATAGTATTAATCATTTGTAAATCCCCTTCTATTAAAATATATCTACGTCCTTATTAAATAGCATTAGCTTAATTTATAGGAGAGAGTCTACAAAGAAGAGGATATTATGGACCTTTTAGATGTGCCTTGTGTGAGAAATATTTAGAAACATCGGACCATTTACTTCTTCATTGTCCCTTTGCTCACACCTTTTGGGGCTATTTTTTTAAAGTATAAAATTATATTGGGTAGCTCCATCAACATTTAAAGAGTTGATGAAATGTTGGATTAATTACTTCAAAGCTAAAGTATTATGTATTCTTTGGAGAATTGGTCCTACCATTATTTGTTAAAGTTCATGGCTTGAAAGGAATAATAGAATCTATAAAAATAAATTTTAAAATCATGACCATATTTGGAATTGGATTATTGCCTCTCTTGCAAAATTTCTACGAATATGGTGCTCATCATGGGAAGTCTCAATTGCATAAAATAGGTTCTAATAACTTGGCTACAAGATTTGAATATATTTATTTTCTAACTTTTCCATAAAATCCTCTAAAATATCCATGAAAATTAAGTTTGTCAACATTTCAATTTTTTTTATGAAAAAAGAAAATTTATATTAAATTAAAATAAAAGTCTTTACAATAAAAAAATTTGGGTGTGTTAACACATCCCATGGGTAATAAAACTAACCCTCGGTGATAATGATTAGGAAAAAAAGTCGCCAAAAAATACAAGTTTATCAATCATGATCATTGATGATCATTACATCAAAGAAAGCATATCATATGGAGTAATGTGCCCTGGCGTGTTGTCCTACATAAATTGCTAGTGATTATGGGATGGGAATCCACCCCTCTGCATCGTGATTAAGGCCTTTAGTACCTGTGTCACTCCAACCAACAACTGGCCCAGGTGAAACTGGTTGAACATCATCCCACCCCTCAACCTAGCAGGATGAACAAGCAATGTCAACATTGGGTTGCTTCCTAACTGGCAAGGACTGGGACTAGTTTCTATATTTAGGAGCACTTCTTGCATATGACAAAGGCCGACAGTGAGAGTAGGATCGAAAATACTCCTAAGAATATTGCTCTAAAGGGATCCAGTTGACTGTACACTAAGCATTGGCCTAGTGCACCAAAATAACTTGCAGGTGATCCAACTCCATAGCAACTTTTTTGGCTTGAGTGCATATCTGCAGCCACATGTCATTAAAAACTTCTAATTTGTCAGCATGATTAAATGTGATAGAAGGTGTATATTGTTTAAAAATAATTCTATTATGGGCCTTCCAAATATGAAAGAGAAGGCTAATCCTAAAAACCTTCCACACTTCAAAAAGCGGGAGAGTCCCCAAGAAGATCTTGGGGCCAAGAAACTCTTGCAACTGTAAATGGGAAAAAAAAGAAAGAACCCATTCCCAAGCTTACCTAGATATTTTGCAATTTCAAAAGAGGTGAGTACAATACTCGGGTACACCACAAAAAGGACACTTAGGATTAGGAATTCCAATGTGCTTCAAACGTTCTCCCAAGGGAAAGCCTTGACACAGCAAGCTCCACATAAAAAAATATTTCTTGGGCTCAACATAAGTAACCCAAACATTCTAAAATATAGAATTCCATCTAGTCCTTGTAGAAAATAAGTACCAATGTTGACTGATCTTAGGTACCAAAGGAAGATGAGGTGATAACTATTTATACCCCAAACAAGCCTTATAATTAAGCAAATGAGTGTCGACATGCCATCTCCAGTCTGACCACCAAGGATGATGTGAGCGCACACCAATCTTCTGTAACATAGAAAAAAGGGTGAGAGCAATAATAAGATCATAAGTATATTTGTTTGCACCATTTAGCCTAAAGGTGTATTTGAACTCATTCCATGGGATCCAATCCCTGGTCTGGCGAGAAAAGAAACTAGCTATTGTAACAATACCCTTTTTGAAAAATCGTTGAGCATGAATCTATTGCACCCGAGCTAAGGGAGAACCTTGATGAAGAAACATGAGGGACCACCAAATATTCATATAATTTATGAGCCTTTACAAAATCCATCTCCTTTCTAGCAGATCCAAGGAGTGAGCTACTTCCAAACTTTCCATATACTTTTAATAATAAAGGAGCTATAAATATTAACAAATATCAGAGCAACAGTGAGAGAGGTAAAATCCAACCCTCTCCATGCTCTACAGTTTAAGGGAAGACCAAAGAAAATGAAATGTCGAACCAAGCTTTAGCTCCCCTCAGAGCCTTGACCATCCACTTAGCACATAGAGCAATACCTTGTCATGTATAATCCAACAAACCCATTCCACCAGATTCTTTGGGAAGACATCAAATATCCCAGGCAACTATATGAAATACCTTTTTTTCAAAAGAATTATTCCACAGAAAATATCGAAGGAGTTTCTCAGGATTCTTATAGCAAGCTTGTGAAGGAACCCAACAAGAGGAATAGTATACATGAGTGGCAGCTAAAACTTTAGAGCAAATATAAAATTTACCTGCTAATGATAGCTTCTTCGTAAGCCAAAAATCAAGTTTCTTTTCAAATATTTGAAGCATATAATTCTAAATCTGAGCAAGGGATCCTTGAAACGTAAAAGGAATACCAAGAAACTTAAAAAAATCTCCAAGAGGGATCCAATTCCAATGATACCGTTGAAGCCAAGGTGACATAGGCAAGAGAGAGTGTTTGAAGTAAGAGGTCTTCCTCCATTGTATGCTAGAACCAGAGGTTGTGCAAAAGGTGTTCAAACAAAATAGAGAATTAGAAACATATTGCTCCTTTTCCCTTGTAGTAAGAAAGGAGACATCAACAAAGTGACCATTAATAAGTTATTCCTAATAATTTGGAAGAGCAATTCCTTTAATAATACTTGCAAAATATTGAGCAGCTAAAAGATAGCCAAAGGCTTCAGAAGCAAGCACATATAAAGAGGTAGCAATAGGACACCCTTGCTGAATATACCTAAAAAGACCCACTGCTTCAAACTGTGAATTGTTTAGATTGAAAATAGTCGAAGCATCTCTAAATAGCATAGCAATAGTATGAATGAAAAATGAATCTCCATTCAATGCGATCATAATATTTCTTAAAATCAATCTTAATAAAAAGCATGTTCTGTTTTGACATCCAAGCCCATTCCATGCCCTCCCAGAAAACCAAAACATTGTCGCGGATGTACCTTCCTTGAATAAAGCTAGTTTGCTCTGATTTGACTATCCAAGGAAGAAGAGGCCTAAGGTAAAGAGCCAAATATTTTTCAATGATATTGTAACTAACATTAAACAAAGTAATAGGCCTCCAATTAGTGATCAACTTTGGTCCCCTTGCTTGGGTATGAATTTTATATTACTCCTATTAATAATTGCTCCCAAAGAGCCTACTCGAAAAGCCTCTAGATAAAATTTATGTAAATAAAGACCAAGTCCTAAAGACCCTTGTAGAAATCACAAGGAAAGCCATCCAGACCTGGTGCTTTATCATTTGTCATTTGAGACAATGTATCCTCCAGATATTTAAGGGAGAGTATTTTATCACACCTTGCTCTTTGAGACTCTAAAACCTTAACCGATACAACTACCATACAAGCTGCCAGTGCTTGTTCCCGTTTAGGTGAATAAGCTTGAGCAGAAAAAATATTAGTATAGTTCTTGACAAAAGCATCAATCATCTCAAGAAGAGAGGTAAGCCTTATTCCATTGTCTTGAATGGCGTAGCCTTTGAATAATTCTTTGGTGACCCTATCACAAACTTTAATCCAATGAAGATGGGCTTTAATTCAAGCTCCCTGAGCCTCTTAAAATTTAGCAAGTTTAAGTTCATGCCTCAGCTAGGCAACATGATATTGAAGTTCAGGATTAAACGAACAAGCCTCAAGCCTGAGAGAAGCTTTGGCAAGCTCATCATGAAGAACAACATTGGAATATCTTCTAAACTATGCAACCTTTTTTTCCAAAGTATAGAGCAAGATAGTTGTACAAAAAATGGCATCATTCCACCATTCTATCCAACCCAACTCTCTAGCAGGTTTAGCAACTAGATTCTAGACTCTGTGAATATGACAAACCATGGAAGGGTTCTGAAGAAAGGAAGTATTAAAAAATAATTGTGACTTGTAGTGTCTCTAAGTTAGGGATTCCATCAGTACATTAAACATGATGGGTGAATGATCAAAAGTAGGGGTACCATAAATGGTTTCCACAAATGGAGCTGAGGCATTTCTCCTATGAAAGAAAATATGCACATGATCTCAAAGCATAGCTCTATCTAGCCTTCTCAAATTTTTTGCATGTCCAACCTAGAAATTGGACCATGTATACCACAAATTTTCAAGAAAATATTGGGGAGAAAAATAATAATTGGGGTCTGACAAACCCAATTTGTTTTTCATGAAGTACTAGACCTCTTTTTCCCCAGTAGCCCATCGCATGGGAATTTTTTCTATCTTTTCGACGGGATTTTTAGTCATATTAAAATCTCCTCATATAACCTAAACAACTAGTGGTAAAAAAAAATCACACCACCATTAGAGCCTACATCGCTCCTAAGCTTCATTGGAGGTATAGACATTAATAATACCAAAAGACAGCCCACCAACATCAAGTAAAACCCAAACTACGTGATTGGTGTTAGCGTATATTATATTATCTATCAATTGGAGGGGTCCACACCCCATGAGACAAAACTATCTTTCCACCTAGCTGCCAAAATAATGATAACTTCTCCTCTACCAGGGGAATGACTAGTGGCATAAAAAAAGCAACCTAGCCAAAGAAAAGGGCAAGTACATTACATAATAAAGTTAAAAATCGTAATCTCTAAAATATAGAGAAAGTCAGGATTACTATAAAACCTGGAGCATAAAGCAATCTCATCTCAGACTAAGTATTTACGGACTAGATCCATCAGCCCTCTGACATTCCATAATAAAAAAATCATGGAAATTAATCAAGACTCACATGTTCGACTACATATTCAGCATCTTCGAGGTTTGAAAGAAAATCATAAATATTACTATGAAAATGCTCCTGACCTACTTTCTAAAAATTAATTTGATGCCTTTTTTCCTAGTGAACCAGGGAGTCTCGGGGTGGGCTACAAGATCTTCAACCATTAACAGAAGCCCATTCAAGTTCCATGAAGCTTGAGGAAGATTACTCATTGACATGCAAAATTGGAGAATATGAAGATTGAGTAGGAGCAGAAGAAGTAACAATTTTAGCAAAGGAATCACTAGTCGATGGTACATTAACAACCATCTATGAATTCATAGCACTAGGTGCCACCAGTTGCGTGATATACTGCTCTATCACCACACCATGTCCAGCTGGCATAGAAGACACAAGGAGTTGAGGCGAGCTATTGGGATAAATCATAGGGTTTACATTTTTCCCATTCTTACGCTTCATTTGGACTACCTTCCATTCATCTTACCCCCCTTTGGAACCAAGGATAGAGCTAGTAGTAATAGGAGCCGCAACCATCTCCTTAGCTATAATCTTGTCCTCCATTAAAGGATAATATTTTATCTTATGGGCAGTTGATTGGAAATGGTAACATGTGTTAGGCAGGTTAATATAGATAACACGTTTCTTGAACATATAATCACCAACTTGGACATCAACAGTCTCCCTAAGGTCTTTAAAAAGATCGACTTTCACACAAAAACACTTTTGAGGGCGTAAGGCATAAAATTTATCCATTTCACAATAGATAAATTCACCAATGGGTGCCACAAGGTTCTAATAGTAAGGTCAGAGAGGCAAAGGAAGACCAAGGAATTCAACCCAAATCGAAACCTACAAAGAAACATAATTAGTGACCAAAAAATCCTTGGTCCAGGGTTGAAAAATAAACAAGGAGCTACGAATAGAACAAGGCCCACGACTGAGGACCGCTTTGGCTTGAGCAGGGTCAGCAAAATAAAACAAAAAAAAAACTTTGGTGAGGTTATGGATACCATCAACCTTGATTGCATACCAAGCTTGTTGAATCCAATTCCGAAGGAGGGTCTCGCCAGGGATGCAAACTCACTCAATGGGATAACAACATTAGGAGGAGAAATGTTACCTCGTGAAAGAACTTTTATGGTTTCTTGTTCACCTTTGGCACCATTGCTCCCTTCTGTAGCTTCAACAGAAGTTGGAGCTACTAATTGAGCTCTGTCCATAAAAAAGAGGTTCAATCCACCAAACGACGGAGTAAAGTCGATGAAAGCAGCAAAACAATACCCTAAGAGGCATCCTACACACACTCCAAAGTGGAGAGGTAGTATAACACCAAGAACTCGAAACCCTAACGCATACAACTCGACACATTTCAAATTTATTGATGTAAGTTCTTTGTGTTAATTTCACTGTTATAAATCATTGTGCATGTATATTTAAAATCACGTGACTAAACAATTAATAGGTATTTTCTTATTAATCAACTTAACTTTTAGTATAATAATATATATAATAGTTTTAAATTATTAATAAGGTTTAAGTTAATTGATTGGAAATGAATATTTTTACATAATAAATTATGGTTTTAATTTCATAGGTAAGCCTTAACCGTTTAAGCTCAATGAAATTAGTGAAGAGTAAAATATTTCTCACTATAATTTAAGGTTTCAATTTTTAAGATGAATTTTAACAATTAATCAAATGAAATGAGGTTGAGATAAAGGTGAAAATTGTTCCATACGAAATATGGAAGTATTAATATCTTTATCTGCTAAGGTTTTAGTCTCTAGTGAGAGTCAGTTTTGCTTAGGGTTTTCTCAATTTTTTGAATTTTTCCATAGCCTCTAACCTTGATGAGACAACAATTATAGTTGGTGTCATAGGAGATAAGGCAAATGAAAATGACACCCATGGAGTGTCCTAGAAATTTTCTTCCAATGGAGAGTCACGAAGTATGTTCAATTTTCCTCTGCCTATGTTTGATAATGTCTATCAATGGCTTGAATATTTTACCCTAGTTGGGTATTTTATGTGATGCATTCCCAAAAAAGTGATGTTGCGGTGTTAGGTTAGATTGACTTGGGCTCCTCGTGGATTCAAGATTAAGTTGATTCAAAACCTAAAAAAGGATATTTTTCTCTTTTGGTTTGTAGATGTTGCTCATGCAAAGGTAGTTTATGAACATGGGCCTTGGAACATAAGAAGCTCCTTGATGGTCTTCTTTCTTTAGACTCAATACTTTTTAATTTCTGAAGAAATACTCTCTAATATCCCAGTCTAGGTTGAGTTCCTTGGTCTTCCCCTCTTCCTTTGGCCCCTTTTGAATCATGCAATGACAGTCTTAGAGCATGTTTTATTGGTTGAAGCTAACAAGTTTTTCAATGTCTATCCATAGAAAATGGTTTGTGTTGAGGTTGATTTGTCCAAGGACCTAGTGGAGGTTATCAAGATATAGGTGGGGGACACCACTATTTTGCAACAAGTGTATAGTAAATTATCGAATACCTACTTTAGATGTCAAGCATTGAACCACAAGGTAAAGGATTTTTTGCTTATTCCTAGAAATAAGCCAAAGTTGACCCCCACGCCATACACTATGTCTCCTCCCCAAGCCAAAGAGGATGGTTGGACCATGGTGGGAGGGCACAAAAAAATGTGTGCCCCTATAGCCAAAGTGTTGCATCCCAACCAAAAACAACGGAGATTTTTATTTCAATCCTACATTCCTCAAAAATGGTGGAAGAACAACCCGATGGAGGGACACCAATGATGGAAATTATGGGCACTAAGGCTCCTCTACCTTACCACAGTCGCACTATAATAAATAATATAGCCACCAAGGCAAACTCTCCCCCCCTTATTTTTTGATATCTCAATGCTCCTATAGTCCCAAGCAGGAGAAAGAAGGGGATTATTTACTAAAACATAACACCTTTAACAACTTTAGGGTGTTGGAGTTGCTTGAACAAATGTAGACAACAAGGAATCACTGAAGACGACAACCTTTACATTTGTTCCTAGGGGTCCCCTTTATCTTATTGGACTAAATTCAAACGTGCATAGGCACGCGATGGTGCACAGTTTGTCAGTAGTTTTCCTAGGTCTCATGCATTTGTAGGAGCTGAAATCTATAGAGGTTTTTGTTCTTCGTAGTTTTTCAGTTTAGGATTTAAAATTGCCCACTTTGTTTTAAGTTCCCAATTATCTGTGTAATCCACAAATCCCTGTTTTAGGTTCTGGGTGATTGTTTGTGTAAGCCCCAAATCCCTATTTTAGGTTCTAGGTGGTTTCTCAAGTTGACATCTTGAGGTGTGCTTCTATACCACCTACCTTTTTGTGATCAATTTAACTAATATTGTTTTAGTAATACAAGGCACTTTTCAACAACAACAAAATGAAGTGGGTTCAACTAATTAAATATCTCAAATTTTAAGAAGATAAAGTTCATTTTTTTAATTTATTTTTTGCATAAGGAACCTCTATAAACTTAGCTTTCTAGGTAAAAATGAACTGGGAATTGAAACTCAGTTGCTATCAACCGACCTATACCTTTCGAGTAAAATTTTAAGGTAAATCATGATTTTTTGAAATGGTAAAATTGTAGTGGTATGTCTTTGGATTTTCATGTAGGAGACCTAAGTAAAGTTTTATCCTATGAAGGTATGTCTTTGGATTTTCATCTAAGATGAAGTTCAAACTGTAGACACCAAAACAGCACCATTCGATTAAGTGACTACAAACACTGGTCACATTGACATACACAGCTTTCAGGACAGCCTTTAGAGGTCAAACAGTGGTCTTGGCCACTTGCACAGCAGTTTGGAAGAGTTGGTCATTTTATCAAAGCCTTTAACAAACTTCAAAGCCTTTAACAAACTTCAAAGCCTTTAAGCGAGCCTTTAACAAACTTAGTCAAAACCTTCAAAACTTAAGCAAACTTCAAACCTTAGGCAAAATTGCTTTTAAACAAAGTCAAAAATTGACAAAGCGCTGTCTAGGCGCGATATCGCGACACGTCGCGATATCGCGACGGTCTCTTGCCTTAGCGCCTGGCAGGTTTTTAATATTAAAAGCAGACACGAAAACATTACGGCAGCGTTAAAAGCAGACATTCGACCATTCAAGAGGCGACACGTCAGCATTCAAGACAAACATTAAAATATCCAAAGAGAGCATTTAAAGCAATTTAAAGCGGATTTTAACTAAGCGGCGGGACTTTAATGAGACAAGCCGTTTCGAAACAAATCCGATCCAAAGCCACGCCTCATAACTACGATCTGTCAGTGCGAGCCATGTCTCATAATGGCCCGATAAGGATCAAATCTAAGCGGCCCTTGCGGATTTAGGGTTTTAACATTAATGCTCTCAGAGGCCGAATCCTCTATAAAAACCGGCTCGATACAATGTAAAAAGAGACACAGAAGCATTATTAGAAATGCAACGAAGTGCTGTTGAACTCGATACCCGACTACACCTTTCGATTCATTTCTTCTACGTACATGATATGAAGAACATGAGTCTGGATCCATGATCCACCCATTCGTCGACAAAGCCTAGTGTATTTTTAGTTACGTGTTTTGCTCTAATCATCCATGCGTGTTTTATGTGTTTTTAAGATTGAATGCATATTTACATGCGGGTTGTGCTGTTATTTCATTCTCACTAATACGCAGGTTTCAAAGTATTCTGATTTCTTTAATCTGTTGTTCTGTATTTTTAAGACCGAATGCTTTGTTTTAACAACAGGTATTACTAAATGGTTTTGTTGTTTCTCTGACCGCAAGAAATACAGCAACAAGCAAGGACAAATTAACATAAGCGGCAGCAACACTGGCCTGCCTATTTTGCATGTGGGCATGCGGGAAGAGAGATCACTATTCATCTGGTGTATTTAAAAATACGTAACAGTGAAGAGACATATTGTAACCGAGCGGAATTACATTAATAAGAAGGGTTGTGCTCCTATTTTTAATCTAATTCTATCCATGTTATTTTATGCATCAATTTAGTTATGTTTTTATTGCATCTTTAATATTGTTTTCCATTCCGAAATCTCATGCTTTCAGTGGCGATCACGGTGGGACCGTTCCCAGATTTTTAAATCACAGAAGTTAATTAAACTTGTTGTGTCTTGTGCTTAACAGGTACTTCTTTTTAGTCGGAGGTCAGAAACAGCAATTTCGAGCAGAAAGGAGGTAACGGTTCTAGCCGTCCATATCATTTTCTATTGCGAAGTTTCGGGTTATTTTATTTACTGTCATTTTAATTTCTTTTAATTATTACAGTAAGGTAGAGAAATTTTTCTTAAAAAATTTTCTTGCTTTATTTAATTATGTAGTTATCTGCGTAATTATTCATTTAATAATTAAATCTTTTTAATTATTAAAATAAGGTAGAGAAATTTTTCTTAAAGATTTTTCTTGCTTTATTTAATTATTTAGTTATCTGCGTAATTATTCATTTAATAATTAAAAAATTTTGTTAAAGAAAGGTCAAAAATTTCTTTTCAATTTTTCACTTGCTGTTTGCCGGTTTGTAGTGTCTGTCTGGCATAGGGAAAGCTTTCTTTTTCAGTTGCCTGTTTCAATTTTGCAAAGTAAAATGAACCTCACACACCACGTGGTATTTTAAACCAAGGCGTTGGTCGTAAAACCCCAACCCTTGAGCAAGACCAAAGGTGGATTCCATCATCACTTTGGCTTGAGATATTGCATCCATTACCTCGATCGCGATTGTTGCTAGACGTAAATCCTGACGAAAGCTGACCAAGTGTTCTTTGGGGTGATTCCCATGCACGCGAGGATAAGTCTTCTATGGTAGGTGTCATAAACAGAGTGATTCCCCTTCCGTACCGCCTATGTTCCACGTACCATCTGCTCTCACGTACCTATAGTCTCCCTCACGTAAGGGCGGGTATATAGAGAGGTTGGTATATCGGTCCGGCAATGGTATATTGAAGGGGCGACCATTTATGGGAGTCATATGAGCCAACATTATGCATTTAAACGTTCTTCCAAAATTGCAAAAACAAAACGAAACACCAAAATGCACTAAACCAGTCTAGGACACACTATTTAATCCGTAAAAGAGATAATCACGGTTTTGTGTATGTGTGTGTTTACTTCTGCTTAGTGTAGACAAAAAGACAAATCATCATAAATGAGATAAAATCTGCTTAGATAGTAGCGAAGCATCACAATGGTGTACACTCGTAGCCAAGCCCAATCAAGGGCAGACGCTGCGAAAGGTACACAAAGAGAGGGCGCTAGTCGCATTCGCTTTAGCCCTGAGGACCTAGCCATACCATCTTGGCGATCGGCCTACAACAAAGTCCACATCGAGGCCACTTCAAGAAGGAACTATTGGGAACCTCCTCATTGGAATACACCCATTCAACACAGCCCCTTTCGGGAAGATGGGTCACATGCAGCTCTCAATATAAGTAGACAACCGCCTCTTGAGGCTAGATTTGAATGGCCACAGCGCGATGAAGCGCTAGAGAGGCATATTGTCCATTTGGAGGGGCAACGTGGATATGGCGTCCCTTATTTACCTCCCATCAGAATAGAAAAACAACATCCAGAGCGCAGGGCTCTTTACACAGGGCTAGCTAACTCCGCCCGCCCCTTTCACACCCATGAAAGGGAGTACGAGGAAGATCATCACATTCCTCGAGAACAACAAACAACGCGGGAACCTTGCGTTTCTGCACCTGCCAGATATCATGATCACACATCGAGGCCAGAACCTCAAACAAATGTCGCCTACCCCGACAAAGGGAAGCAACCCATTGAAATTTTTGACCATCAAGATCGAGGCAAACACATAGGCAAAACATTCAAGCCTCCTCAACAAAAGAGGGCAGACCCAGTTGACCCGGCAGTCGCCGGACATGCCGCTCGCCAAGCTCGAATCACGCGGCTTGAGCAGGGGTCATCAGGAGTTAGAGTACTTATACCGCCTGAATAAAGAGCGCATGCAGCGCGAGGCAGATGAGTTACGCTATAAACTACCTGAAAGGGTGCCAACCCCTCGCACCCAAAGAGCACAACAGTATGAGAGGCACAACCCGTTGGTGCAGGACAGGTCTCCGCGACCTCGTCAAGCTTTGCCTCCGAGACCTTATAGACCCGAAAGGGAGGCCACTCCCCGGAACAATGATGGGTACCCTCAGCGGGGACTCGATCAAGGTCATAGGGCTCACCCAGAGACTCCTCAAGAGTTTTATGAGGAGTATGAACCAGAAATAGAATGGGCCGACACGCCCCATCAAGGCGGGAGGGCTGCCAATCGGCCACCTCCCCATAGGCCTCCAGTCTCCCTTGACCCACAACGAGAGCAAACCAAAGAAGAAGAAATAAAATCTTCCGATGCATACAAAGCGCTATTAGAGCGTTTGGAGTCTGTGGAGATAAAAGCTTACGGGCATCAAAAGCCCACACTACGTCAACTCCGTAGTCATCCGGTGCATCCCTCGGTACCCATACCTCTTTACCCTGAACATTTCAAGTTGCCACAATTGGCAGTCTTTAAAGGTGAGGAGGATGCACAAGAACATGTCACGAGGTTCCTAAGTCAATGCTTCGGCATCCAAGACAATGATGCATTGTTGCTTAGAACTTTCATAACCACATTCGCGGGCCCCGCCTCGGATTGGTTTACACAATTGCCCAAACACAGTATCAACAACTTAGATCAACTAGTGGATGCATTTCTTGAACGCTTTGCTTTCAACACAAGGAAGAAGGCATCACTAAGTGATTTGGCCAGCCTCGAGGCGAGTATGAGGAGGAAACAATAGCGGCATACGGGAACCGATGGAGGGCTTTGCTTTCCAGGGCTACCCTACCGTCCCCCTATGTCCGATCTCACTCAGATGTTCGCACGGAGTTGCTTAAAATCAATCTCCGGGCTATTGCTGCTGCAGCAATACGACAGCTTAGAAGAAGCTTTGGCGCAAGCCGAGTCATAGAAGAGATTAAAATAGGCGAAGGCACAATTGCCAAGCCTAAGAAGAAAGAGTGGAATAAAACCACTAAGACTGGGAATACGCAATCACAACCCGTAGTGGTTAATCAAGTTGCAATCAATGTTCCCAAGCCTACGCAAGACACGCAGCCTCAAAAGGCCAATTACCAGGCAGTGCCTCCTAGTTATGAGAAAGATAATAAGAAACGAGGGAGCAGGAATCAGCAGCGTCGCCCTAAGCGACAATTCACCCCCTACACGGAGTCTAGGGACTCCTTATTTGACCGCTTGTCGGCGGCAAATTTAGTAACCCTTCCAGAGATCCTGACTATAGACCCTAACGCTCCTAAACCTAAGGGATATAGAGAGGAACTATATTGTAGATTTCATAGGCGAAGGGGACACGATTTGAATGGATGTTGGAAGTTCAAAGGACTCATCCAAGATTTAATCGAAAATAAAACATTGGCCGTGGACAACCCCATAGCGCCAAACAACCAACAAATGGGGGTATTCAAGGACCCCTTGCCTGCTCACGAGGCACAGGCAAAACCTCTCCAAGTTAATGAAGTACGCCAGAATCTTCCCATGCAAGGATTTGTGGGAATGATCAGCATAGTGACGAGGAATAAAAAATACTCAGCAGTTGCCCCTGGGGCAGCCACAAAGGAAGTTTCGACAACGTCACAGCCTCAACAACACCCTATAGAGTCACCTCCGCCTAGACCAGAAATCACGATACGGAGCAAACTCACGCGAGTTTGCGGACCACATCGGCTAGGCTGTCCATTTACGAGCTTATTCAACAATCAACACCTCATAGGGAAGCTCTTATGGACATTTTAAAAACCATCGAATTACAGCCCCAAGAAGCAAATTCTTTCAACAACTTCGTGGGACACGTAAAACGATGTATTGAGCCGGTCATCACCTTCAGAGAGGATGAAGTCAAAGCAATATCGAATGACGCGGCGAGATCCACCCCCGCATGTTGTTGCACGGATCAACGGGATCCCGTATAAGAGAGTGTTGGTAGATACTGGCTCGTCCGATAATATTATTACCACTTGCAGCCCTAAAACATTTGAAGCTGCCAACCTCTCATATCACAGCCTCCACGTACACACTGCGAGCTTTCAATGATGCAATATGCTCGACAGTCGGCACGGTTGTTCTACCTGTCCAGGTAGGACAAAAGACAACACCAACATTGTGCCATGTGTTGGAAGGCGAGATGGCCTACAATATACTGCTAGGGCGGCCTTGGATTCGGGACATGAAGTGTGTCCCTTCCATCGCTCACCAGTGCTTAAAGTATGCTTTTGAAGGTGAAATACACGTAGTCCCAATGGACTTAGAACCCTTCAAGTATTGCAATGCGGTACAACTAATGCCTCGGTCGACCCTCCCTTCAACACATTTGGATTTCCAGCTAAATCCATCTAAAAAGGGTTCAACACCGCGAGCACCACTGGTGACCAAAACAAGCAACATCCCGACCCGGGTGAACCCTCATCATCTACTCCTTCATTACCAACGCCACCTGTCATGGCTACACGGAAGGACAAGGGAAAACAAATCATGGAAGAGGCTCAGCCCTTAGAAGAGGGGTTGCCAACAATTTCAACGATATCAACAGAGGAAATATCCAGCACAACGGAAGCTGAGACTCCAAACCTACCAAACATGGAATGGACTCAGGAAGGACTCCCGTTCCCTCCCTCCGAAGCATCAACAATCACTGTTGAAATGGCTAGTACGAGGCACTGGGGAGTACATAGTGCGAGAATGTTGTGGCAACGCCCGCATTAGAGTCGGTCCGAGGATATGGGGAGACCTCGCCTTCCCATAGGAACAGTTGTTCCCCTAGGTCACCCACCCAACCGGACAAATTTTGTGTATGGGGGCCTTGATCATGGTCTTGAACCATGTAAGCAAAAGGAAGCGAGACGAAGAACCTTTTGTTGAAAACATCAATTATCTGTCAAACCCGCAATTTGCCCTCAAATATCTCGGCCAATGCCATTGGCATGGATACGGGCTAGGCAGATATGAGCAAGGGATGCGTCTCCCTTGCCAACCAAGATATCAGATGCCATATGACAAGTCGGGAGTAGGGTTCAACCACCCCCTGCCCTTGGACATCTTGGTTGAAAATATGCAAGACCTAGAAATAGGCAACAAGGGGGGATTGGCACCGGATCTCTATGCCAACCCAAATACAGAATTTACATTGGGAGATTACCTCCCATGGTCACCAAACACCCTTGGTAACAGCGAGTAATCCCTCTCCTTTGCTAGAGAGAGGCGAAAGTTCGGATACTCATCCCCAAAGAGAATATCAATGGTGTCCGGACATCTTTTCGAAGTTGTTCCCCTTAGAGATTCCGGTTGAGTCAGTACAATGTCAAGAGAGTCGGGTCCCTCCACCAAAAGTGGAACAACCGCAATGGGACCGGATTAACGTATTGGAACAAGGAGAACCATCAACGTCGCAAGCAATAGTTGCTGAAGAGAATGAACATTTTTGGATCTCCGAAAGTGACTCAGAAGATGAGACTGAGATGGACTATCTCGGACATGCGCGATGACATTATCGCGCTTTAACTCATGAAGATCTAATGGGACGAGATGGGCATAAGATTAGGGCATGAATGGTGGGTCGACCCGAGCGGGGTGGGACCTGATCTTGGATCCATGGCTCCACATTCACGATGAGCACCGTCCACCTCGAGACCCTATCATAACAACAGTGCCGAGGGAAGACCCTGTCCTCCATTTAGCACATAGGGCCGATCCGTTCGTGCCCGTTCCCCTAGAGCCAGATCCAGAGTATAGGGGGCATCTAGAAGAATCGTGTTATCATGCCCGCGGTAATGGAGACCAAATTCATTCCATCCACATGATCTCCATTGATTTGACCGCACCCATCCGCAATCTGGCCGATCCAGCACGGTCATTGCATCTAGACATAGATGCCATCGACTGGGATCGCGTCAATTCACCTCTATCACCAGCAGAGTACTGGCCTTTCGGTGAAATGCCTCATTTTACCCCAAGGACAACTCGGGATATTTTTCAAGCTGAAGAGGAACACGAGGTTCCAAGCATAGATCTAAATTCAGCTAATGATATCCATTTGATCCCGACTCCACATCGGTTGGAGGACGGATCCCACATGTCGATCGAGGAGACGAGCGACGTAGACATCGGCACGGGATCCAATGAATCCACAGATTCTCAAGCTGGGGGTAAGTCTTTCCCCCGAAGAGCAAGCCGACTACATTGCCCTTCTCAAAGAGAAGAAGGAGGTTTTTGCATGGTCGTACAAGGATATGCCAGGACTAGACCCACAGCTAGTCACGCATAATTTAACGCTTGATCCGACAATCAAGACTGTAAAGCAAAAACTACGTAAGATGCACCCAACAGTGGCCTTGATGGTCAAAGACGAATTGCAAAAGCTGTTGGATGCACAGTTTGTCATCTGCGTGGATTATCCGCCATGGTTGTCCAACATGGTTCCCGTCAAGAAGCCCGACGGGAGGATTCGCATATGCACCGATTTTCATGATTTGAATAAAGCGAGTCCTAAGGATGATTTCCCCTTGCCGAGCATCGATGCGTTGGTAGACGCTACAGCAGGTCACGAAATGCTCTCCCTCATGGATGGTTTCTCAGGATACAATCAGATTCGTATCAATCCTGAAGACCAACTAAAAATGGCATTCACAACGCCTTCGGGGACATTTTGTTATAAGGTCATGCCTTTTGGCCTTAAAAATGTTGGTGCCACCTACCAACGTGCCATGACGTATATCTTCCACGATTACATGCACAAAACTTTGGAAGATTACATGGATGATTTGTTAGCCAAGTCTCTCTTGCGCTCAAATCATATCGTCGACTTAAGCAAGATCCTCGATCGCCTCATGGAGCATAAAGTCAGACTAAACCCCAAGAAGTGCGTCTTTGGCGTCACATCTGGAAAACTCTTGGGTTTCATAGTCTCAAAATGAGGAATCGAGGTGGACCCAAAGAAAGTCAAGGCAATCCTTGAAATGGTTCCCCCAACCACAATCAAGCAGCTCCGGAGTCTGTAGGGAAAGGTCGTGTCGATTAAACGCTTCATAGCACAATTATCTGACAAGTGCCGACCCATGAACAAATTATTGCACAAGGGGGTTACATTTCATTGGGATGACGAGTGCCGATCGACCTTTGACGAGATCAAACAATACCTGGTTTCGCCGCCGGTATTGGCACCACCTAGACCAGGAGTGTCGTTCTACTTATACATCTCGGCTGCGAGGTGGCATCGGGCGCCATGCTAGCCCGGAAGAATGAACTTCACAAAGAACAGGCTACATACTATCTTAGCCGCACCCCGGTCGGTTACGAACTTAACTATGCATACGTTGAGAAACTACGCTGGCAGTGGTGTTTGCTACCAAAAAGCTACGCCACTACATGTTGAGCAACACTACGTATGTTGTGTCTAAGGAGAATCCATTGCGATACATGATGAGTCGTACTTATCATAGTAGTCGCACGGCGAAATGGATCATGTTGTTGACGGAATTTGACATAGAGTTTATTGGACAAAAATCTATCAAAGGACAGGTCATAGCCGATCAACTAGCAGAGGCTCCTCTTGAAGACGATCAGCCTCTGGTCATAGAACTGCCTGACGATGGGGTCTTTCATGTCTCAGAATCGCCAGATTCTGATGAGCCTGAGTCACAGGCCGACATAACCCTATTCTTCGATGGTTCTAAGTGTGAGCAAGGTGGTGGTGCGGGAATTGTATTCTTCACACCGCAGGGTGCTCCAATGCCCCTGTCATTTAAATTAAACTTCCCGTGCACCAACAACAATGCAGAGTATGAAGCCTTGCTCCTAGGTCTTCAGACAACAATCGCCATGAACATCAAAAGATTGAACATCTTTGGTGATTCGCTGTTAATAGTCAATCAAGTCAAAGGGGTATATCAATGCAAATGCCCGAGTTCGAAGGCTTATAAAGCCCTTGTGGACAAATTCTTGGCAAAACTTGAGTGGTATGACATCGAGGCACTCCCTCGATCATCGAACCGTTTTGCGGACACAATGGCCTCCTTGGGGTCACTAATTCCGTAGGACCTTTACGGTGATATGACAACCATTCAAGTCAAAACCTTATCGCAATCCGTGATGGAGCGTGCAAGCTCAGACTTGACGCCAGGAATCCACATGATCCAAATTGAACCATCCTCGGATAGGTTCTCTCGAATCCGAGATCGTCTGAAACACGCCAACTGGGGGTCCTTGTTCTCCCCTACTCCCATTAGTAGCAACACAACACTATTCTTGCAGGTTCTATCCCATTCAGCATTTGCTAGGGATGAACTTCAGGAGGGATTGGTTGTTCATACTATCGAGGTTTCGATCAACGGAGTGGTATTTACCCATCCGAGACTACCTCAAGTTAGGTAGTCTCCCACTTGATTTGACTCATGCCGCAAAACGAGCACTCAAGCAGAAAGCGGCTAAGTATGTCTTGATAGGAGACATCTTGTATCGTCGCAGCTATGAAGGAATCCTCCTTCGTTGCTTGGACCAGCAAGAGTCCACTTGGGCAGTCGCCCAAGCGCACGATGGTACATGTGGTGGCCACTTCAGTGGAATGGCCATCGCAAAGCGCATTCTTCGCATGGGCTATTATTGGCCATCTTTAGAGCGAGATTGTTGCACCTATGTCAAGAAGTGCGTGAAGTGTCAACATCATGCCAATCTAATGCACGTACCTTCTCAAGCCTTGCAGACAGTCCAGTCTGCTTAGCCGTTCTTGCAATGGGGCTTTGATCTAATTGGAAAGATCTCCCCTGCGTCGTCGAGCCGTCACACGTTTATCATAACGGCCACGAGTACTTCACCAAGTGGGTGGAAGCAATTCCGCTTACCTCTACGACAGGACCCCGCATTGTGGAGTTCATTTTGCATAACATCATATGTCATTTTGGTATTCCATCCAAAATAGTCTCGGATAATGGGACACCTTTCAAGAACAAAGACGTGCGTGCTTTGACCACAAAGTACAAGATTCAGCACAACTTTTCAACACCTTATTATCCGTAGGCGAATGGACAAGCAGAGGCGTCAAACAAAATGCTAGTTGCCATCCTTAAAAAGACCGTCATAGACAGTCATAAGGATTGGCACATTCAAATCCCACTTGCCCTATGGGCCTATCGCACTAGCATTCGGACGCCCACTGGGGCCACTCCGTTTTCACTCGTGTATGGCTCCGAGGCGAGTCATGCCTCTAGAGTTGGAGATTCCTTCCCTGCGCATATCAATGCATGAGTTCATCGATGATGATTACGCGCGGCAAGCCCGGTTAGACCAGCTTACGTTGCTTGACGAACGACGCGTTAATGCTCTCGAGCATTTACGTATTTATCAAGAGCGACTTAAGAAAGCTTACAACATGAAAGTTCACCTCAGGGACTTTCGCGTTGGTGATTTGGTTTTGAAGGAAAATCAACAAAATTCCAGTTTGCCATCCCACCTAAGGGACAAGTTTGCGGCCAATTGGTTAGGTCCGTATGTCATTGATAGCAAAATCGGACCCGGGACATACCGGCTAGCTTCTCTTGATGGTATCAAGGAAACAGAACCCTTGAATATCAGTCATTTGCGACCATTTCATATCTAAAGAGAGCCATATCCCAAAAGGCTCCAAGGATTCTTGCAATCGCTTGGTCAAACCAAAATGCTCCAAGGATTCTTGCAATCGCTTGGTCAAATCCCAAAAGCTCCAAGGATTCTTGCAATCGCTTGGTCACCCCAAAAGTCCAAGGATTAATTCCCAAAATAATTAATTTTACCCCAAATGCTCCAAGGATTCTTACAATCGCTTGGTCAACCCCAAAGGCTCCAAGGATTCTTGCAATCGCTTGGTCAAACCAAAATGCTCCAAGGATTCTCACAATCGCTTGGTCAATCCCAAAGGCTCCAAGGATTCTTGCAATCGCTTGGTCAATCCCAAAACGCTCCAAGGATTTCCACAATCACTTGGTCAAAAATCATGAAAATTCAAAAACAACAAAAATCATCAAAAACAACAAAAATTTGCATCTCATTTCTAGGCATACTCAAATTCATCAAATAGAGAATTCTTCTCGCAATTCATCTTCATATTCACCAAAATCAATCCATCAAAAATACAAAAATATGTAGCTGCATTAAGCATCGCACCCATACATTGCATATTCGTGGTCGTATAGGTCAAAGGCACCATAGGTCTGTCATGGTTCTACTAGTCCATCTTGTTCCACCCCTGTTCCATCTTACAAAAACAGCAAAAACACCATTCATTTTACCACACTAGAGTCGGCGGTCTCTTAATGTATCAAGAGTTTTTCGTGATTCGGTCATCATTTTGCTCTTTAGCAATGAAATGTATCAAGTCAAACAGATTTTACGAAGGTAGAGTTACACTTGCAATACACCTTGTTACGTAACATCCCAACACAAATTAAAACACATAAAAATTCCCGAGTTGTGTGAACGAAGGATGAAACCTGCACAGTAATCCAGGTTACCATAAGCGAAACGGTTATCTTGCTCATCCCCCTATGCGAATGACCCCAAGAATGCTGAGAGTTGGCAAAAGGACAAGCATCCTCCCTACCCAATTCCCTAAGAATCCCAAAGTTGCAAAACATCAAAAATTTGCAAATGTCAAAGCTCCAAAATTTGACATCCTACAGTGCACATATCAAAAGGCACAAAGAATAGTGATTCTCGTCACTCCATATCCAAATCCCTTGCTCAAGAGAAAAGAAAAACAAATCAAAATAAACAGTGATTATTATCACTATAAAGAGCAAGTATCCCAATACAATTGAAGAAAAGAAGGGAGTTGACCTTGAATCCCTGGAACTCTCGACGATTCGACGGGTCATGAGGCAAGCCTCAGTATCGGTTTGGTTGATAGCCTATCGGTCTCTGGCGGTAAACTTCTCGCATGACGATATATCTCTCACATTAACTTGTGTACAGATCAATGTTTGCATGTGGATGAGCTAGCTTATGGTATCCTGGATAACACCGCAGATTAATCTAACTACATACAACAAAGGAGTTAGTGGAGCTAATTAGGTGATCCTCGGTACAAGTTCGGTTGAAAGCCCATCTGGCACTGGCGGTATCCTACAAATACCACATAAATGAACTCAATTGCACACACGGGGATGTGAAATAGCTTGGTCAAAAACAAGTCCGATTCATACCTTGTTCAAAAGTCTTGTAAGATAAAATACAATCATGGCTAGTGAGTTAAAACCGTCTGAGTCTCGAAAAACCTTAGCTACATTTCTAAACCAATTGCGCCATTCTTTTCATCCTTGCAATACCATCCAAAAATACAAAAAAAAAGAAACACCACATTTGTACATAGCAAAATAATGGAGTTCTAAAACAGTCTATGGTGCCATAGTCAAACATCACAAAGTCCATCCATCCATCTTATTTCCGCATATCACATATCAATCAAAAACATTTGCATTCATCATGCATCCATCAAAATAAATCAACATACAACATTGGTAATTATCATACCATATGCATCCATCCATATAAAGTAGCATGCATCCACCAACATCAATCATTGTGCATAAAATCATGACATATACGCAAAGAAAGAAAATCAAAACAACAAAAACATCACAAAAATGCAACACAAAAACATAAGCAATAAGCATTGCCGGACACAAGTGCTCTTGCACTTAACCTCTTGGCATAGAAAATCGATGTCGGGGCTCAAATTCTCACTCTCCTACTTCCCCAAGAAGGCTACCATAGCTGGACCGCTCCACGGGAAGATGGGTTCTTGATGATTTCACCCCATTATGGCATCACCAAAAGGGTTAACACCCACCAAAAATAGGTCCAAATGTCGGGAAATTGCACGTGCTCAAATGGTAAAACATCTAAAGGCACCCTAACCTAAGTCATCTTGGGTCAAGCGACTCGTCGCTTTTCTCACGAAGGTCATTCCCTCATCGATTCGTCGCTTGAGGGGGTAGTCACACTTAGTCACCAATCAACAACCACACACCCAATCAAGGCAATGACATGCATTCAAAGAATCATTGACAAAGACAATCACGCTCTTGCTTGGGGCAGTAAACAAGCAATCATTAAGTTGATCAAATACTTGGCATTCCCGAAGCATGAACACAAGGTTTCCCATGTGGATAAAAGGTTGCGCCCTTTGCCTAATCATGGTTGATCAATGTCCAAGCTCAAGTCACACCTCACCAAAATAGGTTAACACTTGAAATCAAATTCCTTAGCTCGTCAGAAGCAAGGATTCAAGAATGCATGCCCTTTCCATACTTGGGGCATCAAGAGTTGGTTAGGTTACCAAGAAACCCTAATCATTAGTGCTTTGGTCGTATATTTTTGCTCAACACTGCGTCACTCGCAGCGCTTCCCAAAAAGGGGCATCTGTAGACACCAAAACAGCACCATTCGATTAAGTGACTACAAACACTGGTCACATTGACATACACAGCTTTCAGGGCAGCCTTTAGAGGTCAAACAAGTGGTCTTGGCCACTTGCACAGCAGTTTGGAAGAGTTGGTCGTTTTATCAAAGCCTTTAACAAACTTCAAAGCCTTTAAGCGAGCCTTTAACAAACTTAGTCAAAACCTTCAAAACTTAAGCAAACTTCAAACCTTAGGCAAAATTGCTTTTAAACAAAGTCAAAAATTGACAAAGCACTGTCTAGTCGCGATATCGCGACGGTCTCTTGCCTTAGCGCCTGGCAGGTTTTTAATATTAAAAGCAGACACGAAAACATTACGGCAGCGTTAAAAGCAGACATTCGACCATTCAAGAGGCGACACGTCAGCATTCAAGACAAACATTAAAATATCCAAAGAGAGCATTTAAAGCAATTTAAAGCGGATTTTAACTAAGCGGCGGGACTTTAATGAGACAAGCCGTTTCGAAACAAATCCGATCCAAAGCCACGCCTCATAACTACGATCTGTCAGTGCGAGCCATGTCTCATAATGGCCCGATAAGGATCAAATCTAAGCGGCCCTTGCGGATTTAGGGTTTTTAACATTAATGCTCTCAGAGGCCGAATCCTCTATAAAAACCGGCTCGATACAATGTAAAAAGAGACAGAAGCATTATTAGAAACGCAACGAAGTGCTGTTGAACTCGATACCCGACTGCACCTTTCGATTCATTTCTTCTATGTACATGATATGAAGAACATGAGTCTGGATCCATGATCCACCCATTCGTCGACAAAGCCTAGTGTATTTTTAGTTACGTGTTTTGCTCTAATCATCCATGCGTGTTTTATGTGTTTTTAAGATTGAATGCATATTTACATGCGGGTTGTGCTGTTATTTCATTCTCACTAATACGCAGGTTTCAAAGTATTCTGATTTCTTTAATCTGATGTTCTGTATTTTTAAGACCGAATGCTTTGTTTTAACAACAGGTATTACTAAATGGTTTTGTTGTTTCTCTGACCGCAGGAAATACAGCAGCAAGCAAGGACAAATTAACATAAGCGGCAGCAACACTGGCCTGCCTATTTTGCATGTGGGCATGCGGGAAGAGAGATCACTATTCATCTGGTGTATTTAAAAATACGTAACAGTGAAGAGACATATTGTAACCGAGCGGAATTACATTAATAAGAAGGGTTGTGCTCCTGTTTTTAATATAATTCTATCCGTGTTATTTTATGCATCAATTTAGTTCTGTTTTTATTGCATCTTTAATACTGTTTTCCATTTCGAAATCTCATGCTTTCACAAACCTCGATACAAGGGGACCAAGACCCCTTTCAAAAACCTGTGTTTTATCCTAAACTTTTAAGTCCCACGAAGGATACCATAGTGGTATGTCTATGGGTTTTCATCTAGGAGAGCCAAGTTTAAACCTTGATACAAGTGGACTGAGATCCCGTAGTGGTATGTATTTGGGTTTTCATCTAGGAGATCCAATTTCAAACCCCGGTACAAGGGGACCAAGACCCCTTTCAAAAACCCATGCTTTACCCTAACATTTTTTCCCAAAAAGAATAGGTCAGTTGGTAACGTTTGAATGCTTGTCAGTGGACTGACTTGATTCAATTCCTTAGAGGGTGCAAAGCACAGTTTTTGAAAGGGTCTTGGTCCTTTGCTTAATGGTTTGAACCTAGGTGTCTTGGATGAGAACCCAAAGCCATTACCACTACATTGTTTGAGTAGAGATAAAATTATCAAAGTTCAACTCTTGTTAAAGTGATACTTGCATATTAATCAAGTTGTTGAAATAATATTATGTGATTACCAATGGGAACTCATTTCAATCCCATATAAACGACTTAGAAAATAGTTTTATTTATCAAGTTCAAAACTTGTTAAAATGACACTAGCATAATTATCAAATTGTTGTAAAAACATTATGTGGTTACTAGTGGGACTCATTTCAATCACATATAAGTGATTTAAATAATTTTAATTATAATATTAAATAATCAATTTAAATTATATATAAAAAAATGTTTTATTTTTTTACTTGAAAAAAAGTTTATATATATATATATATATATATATATAAAAGGATGATGGACCCTAGTACAAACTTTTTATATTTATTTATATATATATATATGGATTGAAACAGATCACTCATATTTCATCGTCATATAATATAATAATGTTTTACTTTAAAAAAAGTTTTTATTGAGGTTTATATATATATATATATTTTTTTTTTTTTTTTTTTTTTTGAAAAGGAGAGGTATTACAACAAATTGATTATTTGGTAAGATTCAAACCTAAAAGCACATCATGTAGCACAATTGGGGCCACACTTCCCAAAGGCACAATGGGGCCTCCTTCCCCGTAATTTGAACTTACCTAATCTGGATAATAGCCCAACGACATTTCGCTAGGGTGTCCACGTGGGACGATGTTATATTTTTTAAGGGCCTCTCTCCCATAATTTAAACTTGGCCAGTCTCGATAATAGCCCAACTACATTCCACGAGGGTGTAATTTGAACTTGGATAGTCTAAATAATAGCCCAACTACATTTCACTAGGGTGTCCATGTGGGACGATGTCATATTTTTCTAAGGGTCTCTTTCCTCGTAAATTTAAACTTAGATAGTTTGGATAATAACTAAATACATTCCACTAAAGTGTCCATGTGGGACGATATTTATTTTCTAAAGGCCTCTCTTCCTATAATTTAAATTTAAACTTGGGTATTAACGACATTCCATTAAAATTACTATGTAGGAGGACATTATATTTTTTTAATTATTTATATTTTTTTAAATAAACTTTACTTTTATTATATTAATGACCACATTGTAATATTATAATAACTTGATGGCTATACATAACTTTATATAATTAATAATATTAAAAAACTAAAAATATCAACACACAGGAGACCTAACTTGGCTATGCATAACTTGGGGCGCTTACCGGGAGGAGACCTAGGTTCCAATTCCACGGGCTTGCCCATGCACAGACAGTAGCCCAGATCCGATTCCTCTGAGTGGTGCGCCAAATTGATGACGACGGTGCAACCCCTGTGCGTCTGACGATCCCCATCTCACGTTGGGTTACCATGTACCGAGACGATGAAAGTCCTGGAAGCCTTTGTAGATAGTTTGAACCCTACCAGCTGTGCTGGTAGTTACTAAAAATCGTGATTGTAACCATTGCTTCTATATATCAAAAATAAAAATAAAAATATTAAAAAACTAAAAAAATAATACGCTGTCAATGTTAATGTTTAGTCTACACAGGGTATGACTCGAGATTAATTTGGAAGTCCTACTTATAACTTGTTGCGTAATAGAACCTCAATATCCATTTGAAATATCTTAAACAAATATTAAACGTTCATATATTAATAAAATATATCCTTAAGTATATTTTATTAATGATATTTAATTCTGAAAATGACATTTAAATGTTTTAGTTGGAATGTAAAGGGTTTAGAATCTTTTGAAAGGAAGTATTTTGTTAAGAATTTGCTTCATTTTGTTTTAGTTGTTTGGATAATTTTAGAAAAGAACAATAGTAAGTTTGGAATTTGCTTCATTTATGCATCTAATGATCATCGAGAACGATGTGATCTATGGAAATGGGGTCTTAATATTCAAAAAATATCATGGATTTTCTGTGGTGATTTTAATATGGTGGAATCACAGGAAGATAAATGTGAAGGTTTAAGTGTAGAATGGAAGAGTGAGGAATATTTTCACTGGTCAAATCTGAAGTTTTATTTTAATCTAATGGATCCTTTGGAGGACCAAAAAAATAGTCATAAGGGATTATGGTTTACCTGGTGTAATATGCAAAAGGATATCAATAGGATTTATTACAGATTGGATAGGTTTTATGTTTCAAGTTCCTTTTTTCTGGTTGATCAAATGTCATTTGGAAGCAGGGTTCTTGTAGCACCTAATCCGTTCTCATATCAGTATCCTATTGTTGTTCAGTTGAAATTTTATGATGAAATACTGCATAATGTGAATACATCTTGGAAATTTCATCTTAATACTTCATTACTAGAATCTTCAGATTGTTCAGATGTTATTTTTACTCTACGGGAGATTAATAAATGGTTACTTAGTAAGTCCGGTGCTGTTGATAGATGGAATATGAATATTTGTAGCTGGAAGAAAATTTTTTAAACCATAGGAAAGCAACGTGCATTAGATTCAAAGAAATATGAAAGATCTCTTCAATCAAGACTATTTCAGCTTGAATCATGTCTTCAAAAATATCCTTCTAATATAGATTATCAAGAAGAGATTATTTCCATCAAAAATGATCTTAGGAACCTGCAAGCCAATAGAGTTCATGGTCAAAGAATTCAGGCAAGGCTTAGTTGGCTTCATGATGGAGATAAAGGTTCAAAATTTTTCTTCAATTTTTTGAAAGAAAGAGGTCTGATTGATAAAATAGCTTGTATATGGAATGGTCATGAGTTGATTGATGATCCGAGTATTATTAAGAATATATTTTTTCAGTATTATAAAGATTATTTTCTTCTGAAGATAATGATTCCAGATTAGAGGATAGACGATATTGTTGCTCTCTCATCCCTCGTAAGATCTCTAATCAGGATGCTTTTATATTAGATCAGCCTATTTCTAAAGAAGAAATTCTTAAGGCCATTCAATCTATTAATAATGATAAGGCTCCTGGGCATGACAGGTTACCTATAGAATTTTATAAGAAAAATTCTCACTGGATTATTGATGACCTCTTCCAGTTGTATTCTAAAGCTATTAATAATGGTTCTTTGGGGAAGGAAATTAACACTGGTAGTATCAAACTTCTCCCCAAATATGGTGAGAAGTCCTTGGTTAAAAATTGGAGACCAATAACGTTGTTTAATATATCTTATAAATTTTTAGCCAAGGTATTGTCTCTAAGAATTGCTAAGTACCTTCCTAAATTTATTAATTCAGTCCAGACAAGTTTTGTAAAAGGTAGGTATATACTTGAAAATCTGATTACCAGTTGGGAGGCGTTAAATTGGTCAATATGTCGGTATTCTTCTTTTAGACTTTGAAAAGGCATATGATAGAGTTGAATGGGCATATATTCTTATGGCCCTTGAAGCTTTTGGTTTTCCTCTTTTTTTTGCAAAATGGTCAAAGTTCTTCTTACTGATGTTGTTGCTTACATTGATGTTAATGGTTCTCTTTCTGAACCTATTCTTTTACAAGGATCTATTCGGCAAGGTTTTCTGTTAGCTCCATCCCTATCTGTGATAGCTAATGATGCTTTATTCTATATTTTAAGATAAAATTGTATCAGTCCTCATGTTCGTGGTATTACATTACCAAATGGTCGAGAGCTATTCAACATACATTTTGTTGATGACACTTCTATTTTTGTTAAGTTAACTGAAGAAAATTTTGTATCTCTTTTTGCTTAGTTATCATGTTTTTGCAATGCTTCTGGAGCTAAAGTTGCTATGTCTAAATCCATTTTATTAAGTTGGGATTTCATGGCTCCAAGTTGGCTAGCTAAATTTGATATTCAGTGGGGAGGTCCTTCTAAACAAGTTAATTTTTTGGGAATCCCTTTTGCAGTTGATCCTAATCTGAAGGAAATGTGGTTATGGGTCAAAAGAAGGATTATTAATAAGTTTAATAAGTGAAATAACATATATTTATCCATTGCGAGAAGACTTCAAGTTTGTCAAAAAAAATCTTTCCTCTTATACAATTTACTTTGCTTCAGCCTGGCTATTCAATTCATATCAAGTTAATGATATTCATAAATATATCAAGAATTTTTTGTGGACATGCATTAATACTTGTAACAAAAGGCATGTTGTCAAATGGATATGGTGTACAACCAACAAAATAAAAGGTGGTTTAGGTCTGAAAATTTTAAGAGTGCAAGGAATGGCATTAGCTATTAAGTGGATTGTTAAGAGTATTGAAGGTGATGAACCTTGAAAAGTTTTAATTAGACATAATATTATCAATTCTGTCCCAAAAAAGCTCATAATTAGAAAGGCCTGCATATGATTGATATCTTGTTTGGTAAATTTTTAGTTACTCCTGCTGGTTCAACAATTTTAAGTCTTTGAAAAGCTTGGGATTTGGTGAAAGATAAAATTCTTATTGATAATCATCACATTGTGGATAATAATATTTTTTTTGCTCACAGCTCTATTTGGTGGTCTTTATCTAATACTAATAAGCTTTTTGCCTTGTTCTGCTAAGAAGTGGGCTTATAAAGGTATTATTACTTTTGATGATATCATGGATAATGGTGCTCTAAAATCATGGCAGTCTCTTAGTCTCAGTATGATATTCCTCTATCTCGGTGGAGAACATATTCTTTACTAAGAGATTCTATCAGGAAATCTAAGCTTTGTTATTATATATGATGAGCAATTTTTTTTGACAAGGTTATGTGGCAAGATGGTACGAAATTTAGCAAAGTTAAACCTAAATTACTTTATAATCTGGTTATGGATAATAATGATATCATTCTTCATATCATAAACAGTTGGCATCTAGATGTTAGCATTATGTTTGGGCAAATCATGTTGAAGACTATCTGGTTCAGTATTTTACAGCCTAAAAGAGTTATTTTCGGTGGTTTTTTTTGCTTCAAAGGCTTCCTATATCTAGAGATCCAAATGATATTACATTATGTTCTATCTGCAAGGTTCTTGAATCTGCTCAACATATATTTTTTGAATGTTTTTTTGCTAAAGAAATATGACATCTTTTTTTTTGCGATACTTCAGGCTGGAATTATAATCTTGATATGGTTAAACAACATGTTATTTTTGGTTTTATTCCGCATATGGGCAATTGTTATAACATATTTTGGCTTTTACTTTCTCCTGAGATTCTATGGTTTTTATTGATAGCCAGAAACAAGGATATTTTCCAGGCGGATCAGAGGTTTCTTACTGGGTCTCTTAAGAGACTCACAATTTTCAAAATTGCTATACAGGTTTCGAGGAACATGTTGTATTACAAGGACAAGTTCAAGAAGCTTCTCATGAGTTATCAGGTTCAAGATGATAGTAGGCACATTTCAAATTCTAGGCAGTTTGGTTATAAGTACTTTATGTTATTTCAGCATTATATAAATAACTTTAAGTATAAGTTTTTTGAGTTATATTATTGTAATGATCAAAAACATATGATGTAGTCTTAGTCTTTTATAGGCAGTTCTGGTTTCTTTCCAACCAATTCTAATTTATATACTACCCCGGACTAGTTTTGTATCTTTCTTTTTATATTAATACAATTTTATGATCTTCAATTCAAAAAATATATATCCTTTAAGGAAATGAGTAAATGTCAACGATACCAAATCGTGACAACTGCACGGCAATGTCGTTTACGGACTGTGGTGCATAAAGTTCGAATACTGACTCGTATGACTTATAACCTCAACACGTGGCTATTCCAACAATACACTTAGACCAACAATGCTCCTTCGTACACGTCATCATTTAACGTGGCCCAGATATCCACAAGCAATTGCGAGTCGCCGCAAGGAGGACACATTGAAGTTCCCCGGTGAAGTTCCGGGTGGCAGGCCCACTTAATAAAAGAAAGTGGTTTATATGGTATAGTATATTGTTTTTCTTCGTATAATTATTCTGGGTTACATAAGAGTTAGTTTATACGGTATAAATCTGGTTTTTTTTCATAGTTAGAGAATGGGTTACAACCACACTATTTTTAATAATTGATAAGTGTAGTTTCAAATTATATGTCTTCGTCAAACCTATTATTGTTGACCTGACGTAAAGGGGACTGCTGTCCATTGGAGTAGTACCATCATCATAGATCTAGCGCGCACTCAAAAAATTCAGATCAGACTATTACCTTTGCAAACAGGCTGCCCCCTGAATGTCTTCTTGGTAAATACATGACTAAACAAGCACTTACCAATCCACTTAACCCTCAAATGCTTTATTCATATAATTATCATTTTTAAATAATAATATGTATTATATCTTGTTTTATTTTAAAAACATAATTTTTTTATATGATTTATAGGTATTAAAAATTATTATAAATTTTTATTTTATATTTATAAATATTAATAAATTATTAATCTTTAATAAATATAAAAATTAAAAATATAAAAAAAACCTAACCCTTAATAAAATCAAACTAAAATTATCCACTAACTAAAACTCAAATACAACAAATAAACCTACGTCAAAGGACTTAACGTCTAGTCAACTCAAATACAACAAATAAACCTACGTCAAAGGACTTAACGTCTAGTCACAAATTTCAAAGTGACGTTGATGTGAAATTGGACCTTTGATATCTACACCCAACAACCTTTCAATGCATGGGGTCATGTCCACATATATTTTTATATTGAGACTTTGGAGGTGTTAGCTGCCTTCTTCTGTTAAATTTTCGGCTAAAATAGTGTGGTCGGTAACCGACCAATGAAGGAAGGGAAAGGTTTGGATGTCCTTTTTAACCTTATCACTAGGATCACCTAATAAAAACGAAAATTTAACCATATATTCTATGTTTATTCAGATTTTTAATGAAATATAATTTCAGTGTTTTAAAATATGTTAATATTTTTTTTTAATATTTTTAATATTATATTATTGATATTTTATTTTAATAATATTAATATTTTATTTTAATAATATTCAATTTGAATCATGAAAGAAAACTTTTCTTACTATACTCAAAAGAATGTAACTTTTAATTATACTATTTATTATAATTCATATTATTAAAAAACATATCAACACAACATCTTAATAAAATATATATATTTATCAATATACTGAGTGTTTACAAATAAGAAGACTACCAGATAAGGTCAAGTCATTTGATTTGGAAAAAGCATTAATAAGAACAAGATAAGTTCAGATCATTTTATTTGGAAAAAACATTCAATACGAGTATTGATGTCACAATTGGGACCTGTTGGCCAGTTTGAATGTCAACAAAAAGTCTATGTATGATGTCCATGCCTCGTTAATACACCAAAAGTCACATTCAACTTATGAAAGCCATCAATGTAATAGTCTACATCCAGGTAGACTTATCCTTCGTTCAATATATTTTTAATGTTATATGTATTAAAATTTGAGGTTTATATTGAGATATTGGATTCATGGGTTTTTTGGTTTTTGGAAAACAAAAAAAAATCGATTTTAAAATATAAAATGGATATGAATTATTTTATTATGTTTTTATTTAAAGAAAAATAAATAAATAAACAAACTTGAAAATATAGCTTTAGTAGTATTTGTTAGTGGATTATCTCAGTTCGATTTTTTAAAAGGGATGGTTAGATCCTATTGACTTCATCTTTACCTAGATGGCTAGGGTTTATAGTGACCACATTCAAATTTGATCTAGAGTCATGTCTACATCAAGCAAAAAGTGTTCTAATACATTAAAAAAATTATAGTATTATTTTTTTGAAGAATTTTAAAATTTTATATTAAAACAAAGATCATTTACAAGTTGGGATGAGATTTCTCCCAACAAGAGCACATGTTTACAACAACAAAAGAACTGCACTGAAGCCAAATCTCCTAAACCATATTTTTACAAGAGTTGTCCACCTGTTTACAACAGTAAAAGAAGATTTGTATTGGATCCAAATCTCCTAAAACATATTTATACAATGCTATCCAAATTAGCTAAACATTGGATTTTCTCACCAACCTGCCTAATCCTCTCATCTTCAATAGCCATGTCATTATGCCACTGAAGCTCTACCTCCTCATTATCCATCTTAGCGAAAAAGTCTACCACTTTATTTAGATCTCTACTCGCATAAACTGGAATCACATTATCTAATTTTCTCCACATTTTCTTAATTTGGGTGACAAGAATCCTTAACCTCCATATCTTCAAAGAAAAGTTTCTCATGCAATCCAAAGCTCTTACAAATATTTGAGAATCTGATTTTAATATTATCCTCCTGTAACCTTGTCTTACCACCCAAACAGAAGCAAATTTGATAGCTAAGACTTTTTCTTCATACTTCGTGGTCCTTCCCAGACCTTGCAATTTTCAATAGAGCACTGTTCCAACATGATTTTTGCATACCACTCCAATTCTAGCTCTACCCGAATTACCTTTTATAGCTCCATCAATATTAATTTTAATCCAACCTTCAGGGGTGGTTTCCAACTAGCTTTATCCTATCCCTCTTGCACTTCAATTTCCTTCTCCATCATCTCTATATAAACCTGAGTTTCCTCTTTAGCATACACTACCACAGTTTCTGTGATTTTGCTCCAAATGACCCGCCAAACGTCATCTAAGGATGAAAATGTTTCTCTAAAAATTTTGCTATTTCTCTCCAATCACACTTGCCACCAAATAAAGTTTCATTTAATCCAAGCTTCCAACCTAAAGAACAACATAAAAATTATAATATTATTAAATATTAAAAGATTAAAATTTTTATATGTTTTTATTATCTTGAATAGAGCCACATACAACAATTATAGTTTAGTGAGGGGTGAGAGTTACCCTCTAAGTAGATTTAACTAAAAGGCAACTAGCCGAAAGGACACTTTCTCACCTTGCAAGTAAGGTTGGAGAGAAAATTAATATTCTTTTTAAGATTATAAAATGATTAGTTCAAATTGTTAAGTTTGAGAAGATTAAAGTTCATTTCAAATAACATGTGAAAAATATAGAGGTAGAATTGTAAAGTTATTACATTAATTCTAGATATGATGTATAATTTAAGTGGGTTTAATTGAAGCATTGTGTAACTTTAAATAAGTGGCTTAAGCTTCAAATCCAATGGGGTAAAATTGTACACCATACTTTAGTAATTGGAGTTTGGTTAGATAAATATATTGGTTAAATAACATCCTTTATGATAATCAATATTTTATGGTTGATAATTAAATTATCATTTAATATTATTTATAAGAGGTTTATTAATAAAAAATTATCTTTGATAATCCATGATTATGATATTTAAATTATTAGTTAACCTTGTTTACAAGAGTTTGACTAATGAAGAAATGTCATGTAATCTTATTTATAAGAGGTTTATTAATAAAAAATCATCTTCGATAGTCCATTGTTATGGTAGGTAAATTGTTAGTTAACCTTATTTATAAGAGATTTTCTAATTAAGAATTGTATTTGAATTTTTAACTTATATTTGTTTTATTTTGCTCCATCAACAATGAAATTTCACATTTTTTATTTCATCTTTTTGAAAGTCTTTTCTAACCCATTATTGACAACATGTTTACATATTTTCAAAAATTACCTACTATTGCATTGATAATACATGGTGTATTAAAGATATTGATTAGTTTCATAAGTTTGTTATAGTTCAGTTAACATCTATATCATGATATGTGTTTCAAGATGATGAGTCTAAAGCACTTCCATAAAATTTAATAGCCCAAGTTAACCTAAAGTCTAAAAGATATCTCTTAAATTTGATTTGAGTTGAGAATAAGGGAGCAAAGTTTTTTCCAATGTATATGATGTTATCTTTGCAAAGGTTCAATTCTAGAAAGTGTATTTGATACCCTCGTGGTATCCATAAATGGTATATTTACTATAATTGATCCTAATTTATGAAATTGCTTGATGATGATGAGTTTATAATGGAGGAAATCATCAAGCAATAAGATTAAAGAATACGCCTACAGATGTTTTCCATAAAGATTCATTATGTTTATAACAAACTTACTTAGGAAAGTTCATTTATATGACATTAAAATAATTTCAAACAATTGATAATAGAAAAACAAGAATTTAATGTGCATTTACAATAGTTGGAGTGAAGGATTAAATATATTTATCTTAGTTGGCTAATATCAATCTTTCTAAGGGTTGAAAGGACTAACATAGAAGATTTTGTTAATTATAGGATAGATATTTGGTCCTTACTATAGTGAAATGTTCTCTACAAAAGGACAAACCTCTACCCCAAAAGAAAGCTAAGTAGGACCATCGTTGAAGCTGAGCAGATGAAAGGCCTTGAAGCTCCATCAACATATCAAGTAGTTGATTTGAAGATACTAGTAGAGGGCAATCTATATCAAAGACTACTAACATGCTCAAAGCTCCCCTTGCCATAAGGTAAAGTCATTCACCCAGATTAAGTCAATAAAGGATCGCAACCTTTTTGGTGGTGACTAAGCCACACCCCATCATCAAAAAGAAACCTAAAACCCTAACAATGATGACTAAAAGGTTTACATTTATGGTGGGACCTCTAATAGCTTGTTTTACTAGGATCCATTTGCCAATTTAGTAAATGGACCCCAAGACCAAGCCACCCTCCTTGGGTAATTGTCTTGGAGGACTTCATATACCTCGAGGTAGTTTCTCAATGACACGAGCAATGCAATCATAAGGGGAAGCCTAAGGACCTTGGATAAAAATAAAAAGGAATATGGGATGAGTCAATTAAGGGTTTGACAAGATAACCAAATCTTGTAGATCCACATACAAATCCCCTAGAGGAACAGTTGCGAGAGGGGAGAGAAGAGCATGGAAAATCTATTCAAGAATGGAATCATACCCATTAACTGAGATCCAATTGAACCCTACATAGAGGAGTCTTTAGAAAATCAATAATCAAAAGGGATAGGAAAACATCAAAAGCAACATCAACCAAGATTGAGGTTAATTGAAAGCACAAGAATGAGAGCTACTGGAGCAACCAGATTACCAAAGAAAAGATTCAAGACCAAGCCATTACCAAAATTCAATGGACTAACATGAAAGGGGGAAAAGTTTCAAGATGGGTTAGAAATCAAGAAGGGACTAGGTTGCAACTACCGAAACATATTTCCAATAGTAAAATCCATAACCCAATCTTGAGTTTCTACAGAAGGAGGTGAACTTATTTATGGAACATTCATATAGAAGTTATGCCACTCATGGAGGCATTTATGGTGACTTGACTCCCAATTAGAGTCAAATTTCCCAAAAATAAATGTAGAGCAGTCCCTCTAATTTAGCAGTAAAAAATGATATAGGTGCTCCTACCCATACCCATTTTCAAGGGGAATTTTGAATTTTAAATTTTTATGTAAATATAATAAATAGCCATCTTCAAAGTAAGAAAAAAAGGTTGAATTGTTGTCATGTCTAATATCTAACCTTGATTAATTTCTCCTCTTTCTATTTTATATTTCAATCTAGAGATTTTCTAGAGAAGCGTATTGTAAGATTTTATAAAATATTTTCATTTTATTATATTGAGGCATGCATGTTGATGATGTTTCATATGTTTAATAATTTGATATATTTCAATTATTTTTCCTCAAAGGTAGTACTTGATCTAGATCGTATTGGGTTAATTCTGGTTAATCTAGATTGGGTTTCATATTAGGAAGTTTTCTATTTATGTTATGTATCCTATAGTTCAGTTTCATTTCTATTTTATTTCTTCTTTTCCTAAACTTTTATTTTTATTTAAATTTCAAATTCACAGGAATCAAAACCCTAATGCTATAATCTAAAGTTCAAAACTTTATCATTAGGGAAAATGTTTATTTCGTATTTTTAATTTCACGGCATTTTATAATCGGAAATAAACATTAGCATTTTAATTAAATTGTTCAAATAATTGTATTAAATTTTCATCCTAAAGTATTTGGACATAGTTTAATTAAAATTATTTTCTAAGGTTTTAATTAAAGTTTTACACTTTATAAAGTTGATTTTGGGTAAAATTTAATTATTAACCTCACATTTGGAGAACAAATCTTTTGAACATTGTGTTAAATTTTGTAAATCAAATATTGAAATCACAGACCCCTTGTTAATGGTTATGTGCACCTTGAAGTTGTTTCAGCATTATTTTCACATTTTCAAAAGCATGTTTTAATACAGAACCTTGGAGAAACTAACTGTTTTCTTTGCAAGAGAGGGTTTTATAATTAAAATCCTAAGTGTGAGTGTAGTTTTGCAACTGGAAAAAGTATCACTCAATAAAATTGGCACTAGAACGAGGGCATAAAAGGTAACGGATTTGATTTTCAGCATTTGAAGGTTGTTCAGATTTATCACTACAAAAATTTAAAAATTTTCGATTTATGTTGTGCCAATGTTATTTGCTATAAATTCAAAGATATGGTTATGATTCATTTGATGTGGATTTTTCATACTTAGCTTTGCATGTTGAAATTGGTTCAATGGCAATAATTGAAACTTGGATAGGTGGTTATCGTAGTCCCCTAAAACTTCCTGGAGAAGCCCATAAAATCCCTAAATATACAAAGGAATGTTTACCCACATATAGGCATGATGGAATGAATATGACTCAGGAACATATTTAGGCTTATAAAAACACTATGGTTCATTTAAAAATTATGCATGAAGATGTTGCATGTAGATTGTTTCCATTCACATTAGATGAGTTTGCTTATGATTGGTATATTAATTTACCTACAAGCTCTATCACTTCTTGGGCTCAACTAGAAGCAATATTTCTCAAACAGTTGGAAAATTGTTGACACAGATATGATATCAAATCAATTTACCTTTATCTGTAAAGAACATAATGAATCCATGAGTCAATTTAATGGTAAGTTCCATAGGCTGTATACTAAAATAGAGACACATTACATTATTTTAGAATAAGAAGCCATCCAAATATACTTGGATGACTTAGACCATTTTACTTCTACATTCCTAGGGAAACGTCTTAAAAATCCATCCTTTTCTAGAACCTACAGTGAGGCAATAACCGTAGAAAAATGGTGGATTTCTAAAGTGGTTGATGTGGGTCAATTATCATTACTTAACCCTAAGGCTTCAAATCAGATACCACCCGTGAGTCAGGTTGATGCATCATATTTTCTCATAATGAACATTTTTTTAGGAGTTATGGATTCCAACTAATGCCAACCATCTAATATAACACCCTTGAATCAAATGATGCCTAATGTGAGCAATCAAAAGGATAAAATTGAATATCCAAATTATACAACCACCTTAGATATCGTTCAAGAAGAAGTGCAAGTTTCAAAGTCAAAGTCCATCAATGAGGATTGTGGTAAACAAGCCCATCAAAATGTAGAAATGTATGAGTTTTCAAACAATGGATGAGTCTTATATCGAACTAGCATTGAAACATGTGATAGGTCGAGGCCTTCCATAGAATTGAATGAAATGATTGAAGTGGATGATCAAGAAAGCCAACATGATCCAAGTTGTGACAAGCTAGAAATAAAAGTCTTAGAGTTCTTATTTACAAGTGAGGATTGGGATAATCATAGAAAACTAAATGATCCACTTTTAGAAACAATTGAGCCCTCAAAAGTGGGTGAAGGTGAGTTTGAAAAGCAGTTGATTGTTGAATTTAAATATTGTGAAGAAGTGGTTGAGTGTCACACCCTAGTTTTATAAGATGATTATTATTGGTGGAATAAATGGAAGGACTTTGTTGCTCTTTCTAATGAAGTACTCGCTTCACCTGATATGCAAGACAAGTTGCAAAGGCTAGTTCTACAACTTAAAAGAAACATCGCTCAGTTACACGGACAAATGACTCAAGATGCATATCTTGATAATTCTACAAATCATGCTCATGAGACAAAGGTCAAAGATACTAAAAGTGATATTATTTTAGATAGTGGAGGGGTCCTAAAGTGGACTAGTTTTGAAACATATGATAAATCAAGACGTTCCATAAATTTGGACAAGATTAATAAAATTGATGATCAAAACCTTTAGCATCCTCAAAATAATGACTAGGAAGAAATAAAAAAAGGGATGCATTCTCATCAAATACTTTAGGAAGATAATTATTATAATGGTTGGGGAAGATATGAGGAATTATTTGTTTCTCACACTCTTACTAATGAAAAATTTGTTTCACTTGATATGTTGTGTATTGAAATCGCTATCTCACATGAAGATATTGCAATTCATATACAATTAGAAAATGGCATGCCATTTGCAGAAACATGGAATGTACCAAAATTTGATCATTTTGAATATGAGTTTAGGGAGCACCTTGCTGAAATAGAAATGGAATAAATGGTAAATGTTTCTTATGATTCATATGTTTTGGATGAGGAAGAGGTAAAATCTTCTCTTTCATTCTGGAATACTAAAAATTTGGGTACAAGTTCTCATGATTATCTTGAAGATTCAAACAAAGAAACTCCATGTGTGGCTAACAAGGAATTAGAATTTTCTATTCATCCTAAAGAAAATATTGCTTTGTTTGATCAACAAGATCTATGGTTTGAAAAGGATGGACATTCTTGATTGGGTGCCTAATTTTGGTGTGTTTGAAAAATAGGTCATTGATGAAGGTAAAGGGCTGCAAGATGATGATGATGATAGAGACCATGAGGAAAAAGAGAAAATTACAACAACTCACCAAGTTTTGGTAAATGCTACTCATGATATGTTGATTGTGGATGACAAGGTAGAATCTTCACCTTTGTTATTGGCTATTGAAATTCCAGGTAATAAGTGGTATGATGTTCCTTTGGATGCTCATGTTATTGATAATAAAATATCAAGTGTTGTTAACAAGGAATTGGAGATAACTCCTAAATTTTTTGCCATAAATAAAATAAAAGAAAACATGATTGAAGCTTTGAATCAAGTCCATAGGCAATTAATTATTGAATCTAAGATTCAAACTTGTAATGATCCTTGTTTAGGATATATACTAGATGATTGGAAATTGTTGTACAAATTTGATTGGCCTAAAAATATGGAAAATGACTTGACTTTGAAATTTTTATAAATAGACTCTTACTTGCAAGACCTCATATTTGAAAAGGAAAGCCTACGTTTAAATCATGAATTAAATTATAAAATATATATTTTAAGAAATAGACAAAAAGAATTGAAAATCAATTATTGTCTTATCAATTTGATGAATTGAAACTCCACTATGGGATTGCTAATGGAACTAGATTAAAATGGTGGGGTGAGAGAGGTAAAATAAATATTTTTGTTTTGTGTGGCCTAATTTTGTTTTGGTTATATTTCTGTAAATATTGGCATGCATATCATGATATATGTCTTTTAAAGTGTGTTAATCGTGTTTGGGATCCAAGAAAATGATAGCTTAAACTTTGGCATCATCTTGTACATATATTGTATATTTTTGTACATAGTGTTTTGGTTTTGCAGATTTTTGCTTGTATATAACTGGTTATTTTTGTGATCATGTTCTTTATCACTTGTTGTCTATGTTCTTGATTGCTTTTGTGAAATTTTGGATGTGTTTTCATTTTTTTTTGTTTACAATAAAATTGGCTTATGCTAAATGTTTGGATTTCAGTTCATGCTCTCTTTTTGTTGCTTATATTTTGTAAAACATTTTGATGTTGTTCTTTTTATCGAGGTAGTGTTTTGTAATTGCAATAAATTTTTGGTGGGTTTGTTGGTATTTGTTCTTGTGTCACTTAGGATAAATTGCCTATTTTAAAAACATACAAAACTTGAGGAAAATAAAGTAAGAGGATTTAATAGTTATCCTTATGAATTTGGATTAAGATAGTAAAATTTGGAACAATGAAATCATTTTTGTAAAATATCTTGCATCACATTAAAAGGGGTATTCTTTGATATTTTTGAAGGATGAAGTTATTCAATTTTGCAGAATAAGGTAAAAATCTAATTATACTCTACCTTTAGCCTTACTTAATCTCTAACCCAGGTGGTAGGCGAATTTTGCAAAACAACATAAAGCTTGGTAAAAAAATGCAAAGTAAAATATAATGGAAAGTAAAGTCAAATAAATCAAAATGGTCTAGATAATCTTCACCAAGGCTATAGATGCCTGATTGGCAATGGAGCTATGTCTAGATAGACATAAAGAAAAGAAACAAGAGTGAAAATTATCTAATACTTGGGTGATTTAGATAACCTCTATCGGGGCTATAAACGCCTAGCTGGCAATAGAGCAAGGTCTCGGAGAGAGTAAGGTTATCTCCACTAAAGCTATGAACACTTAGTTGCTAGTGGAGCAATGTAGAGGCACATTATAAAGAGCAAAAAAATATATAGCCTAACTACAAAACTAATAATCGAATCTAAATTGTTTCAGGAATACAAAATGAATCACAGTTCACACATAGAGCAGAAGCAAATGGTTCAGTTGTTCTATTTTAAAATTGCTTACCTCATATTCTTTGGATACTATTAATGCTTATTTTTTTATTTTTGGGTTTTATTGATTTCATATCAGGTTCTTAGTCTGAAATGTTCAGGAGCATTTCCTAGCAGAGTCTTCATTTGTTGTTGCCATTACATAACTTACCCCAAAATTGGGGATCCTATTACAACACTAGTATAGCTAGTCGGCTATATTTCCAAGTGTTTAACAAATTATTGATTAATTACTCTATAGGGTTGTAGAATGATTTAATATTAATCATATATCATCTTTCATTATAATTTGTGTATTCCGCAAGGACTGAGTCCTCCTTAGTGGTAAAGGACTTAGCCCTCTTGAAGTGGCAATAACAAGTTTATTTATCCCATTATATTTGTGTTCGCAATATTTCTCCAAGAGTTTACTCGCAAGTGGTATCAGAGCATGACTCCTGTGCGTACAAACTCCTATATCACAATTTTTTTGGTTCCAATCAGTGTCGGGAGCTTGAAAGGAAATCAATATTACAACATTGATTCATTACTATCGAACATCTAGCCTCTAGAGATAAGTATTTGGAAGAAGAAGCTACAATCATCAAGGTGTGCGAGGTTCACAAGCTACCAGTGCACTGTATATTTCGAAAGCTGCATAGTTTGAGAATCATCGTTTGAAATTAAGCGAGCGAACCCTAGCATAAGATTTTTGATAAAGGATATTATTTGACAAGTAGATTTTGGTTCCCAGAGTAAAGATACAGCTTAGTTAGGCGTTGGTTTACATCCTCCGTGTGGAAGAAAAAATCTAAAACTATCCCATTATGAGCATAATTTTGGACAAAGGTCATACATTCTTCGCTCATTACCATCCAAGCAAAGCGCCCTAAATAATTTCTTTAAACCTTACTTTATAAGGTTTAATATAAGTTGGAATTCATCTTCAAAGTATTCTCACGAGCAATACAAAGAAAAAATTAAAACATCATCTTAATCCTTCTGTTGTTTGAACATTGCTATTTTATATAAAATCATTCGAAGCAATTTATGGATAATAATTCGGTCATTCAGCGTTTGTAATGAATGTAACGAGTAAAGGAATAAATTGGAATGTTTGACAATCATTCGGATATGTATTAAAAAAATTCGTCAATAGCCTTGTTACTTTTAATTTTTCTAAAAGGTCCAAGTTGTATAAACTAAGAGTCGTCACGGGCATAAAACAAAAATATTTATATTTTTGTGTAACCGCCTAAATCACCACATCCATTTACATAACAATATAGTCAATTATACCACATTATTGTGACGATAACCTTTATACAGGCTTAAAAGTATTGTAGTGCTAAGAGATTAATGTGAATTCGATCACATAAAGCCTTCAAACCTCACACACGCGTAAACTTATTTTATCACCATGTTGTCACCTTTCGATAGCTTAATCTTCTGAGTCATATCCTGTAATCGGATCCTCTCATTGGTATTTAATTGTAGTTATGTCTGCTTGGAGTTGGTTGTGACGTGTCCCTCCTTGCGTCTAGTGCCATCCCTTGTCCCTATCTTGTCTTCGATCTCCTTGTCCTTAGTGTCACCACTTCGCATCTCCTTATTGATTCAGTATCTAAATCATTAGGTCGTGTCACCTCTTTGTGCCTTCCTATTGAGCCAATGCCTAAATTAGGGTCTAAATCATCAGGTCATGTTATTATTTGTAATCTAGTTTGAATTTGTGTCATCGTTTGTTGTCTAGTCTGGAGTCATGTCATCGTTTTTGTCTAGTCTAGAGTCAGTTCATCGTTGGTTGTCTCATATAGTGTCATTTATTCCGATGTCACATCTAGTCCATTGCATTATAACATAGTCATTGGAGAATGTGTTGATAGCCATTGGACATTACATTATAATCTAGTCGTTGGAGAAGTTGTTAGTAGCTGGATAACCAAGAAAATAGCCATTAAAAACAAAGAAACTAGTCATTGCTCAAATTCAAATTTACGTTGTAGTTAGAGTGACTATTAGGCAAAAAAATAACCCAATTTATTTTTCAAATTAACCAATATTTTGCAGGAATTAAGACAAATTCTGAGGAAATTATCATTAAAGTCAACATCTTGTAACAAATTTTGGGGTAACTTCTAGTAGTAATTCAAATTGTATAAAGCAAGTGCATGAGTGGCAGGTGGACTAAAGGACAAAACAAATTATTATCTAGCACAAATAATACAAATGAAGGACTTTTGAAGTCACCAAGAAGACCTCCATGAAATAAATGTACATAATACAACTCTCCTTTACGCATTAACAACTTTAATCTTGACCATCCTGCTATTAACCCCATGGCTCCTTCCAAATCATCCCATGAAAACCTTACACACAAGGAAATGGAAAATCCCAGTGCAAGTAACCAAGATGTACAAATATGTATAACTCAACTAATGACTATTATGAAAAACATGAATTTAATTCTTAGAAAATTATTGGAGAAACAGAACCAAGAATCTCCTCATCACTACCATAGATAGAATGCCAATGAGGATCAGGATACAAAGGAAGTTTATCAACAAGCTAGATGGCCTACAGGTGTTAATATTCCATGTGTAGATATACCTACATTTGAGGTTGGATATCCATGAGTTTGGATATCTAAAATGGAATGTATCCTACAACTATATCGTATGCCTAAATCTGAAAAATTTCCTTATGCCTACTCTAAATTAGGCACTGAAGCTTACCAATGGTTTTCTTGGCAAAAACATCAACATATTCATCCCCTATTATGGTCTGAATTCAAGAATATTTTCCTCATGATATTTTATGAAGGAATTTCATCCTCATACATAGTTCATCTATTGGCACTTAAAAAAACTGGGTTGGTAAGAGATTATGTTTCAGAATTCACAAGTCTTTTTGTTTATACAAGTGATTTACAAATTGATGTGGTGGTTTCGGCCTTTAGACATGGGTTGAAAGAGAATATTCAAATTTAAGTAGACTTACAGGATCCATACTCTTTGGATGACACTATAAGGATTGCTAAGCTTACCAAGAAAAAACTTTCAAATATAATATGATAACAGGGAAGACGAAGAGGAAGCAGAGGATATCATTCCACAAGAGTCACCTATGCTCGAAGAGCAAATAGATCATAATTAAGCAACATTTGATGAAGACACTATGACTATTTTAGTACATGCTCTTATGGATTAAAAACTCACCATACAATCAAGGTACCGAGATTCATTTGATAGAAAAGGATAAATGTGTTGATCGATTCAAGTAGTACTCATAATTTTATTGATCTTAAAGTTGCTAAGGGACTAAACTTACACATTCACTCCTCCAATCAAGATAAGTTTCAGGTTTTAGTTACAAATGGAGAAAATGCTTAATGTATTGGTAGACCATATTCAATTTCAATACAAATGGTAAATTATACTTCGCATGGAGCTCGCTTTGTCATGAGTTTAGGGAATTTTGATGTCATTTTAGGAGTTGAATGGTTAGAGAAATTGCACATGGTCAGTTTTAATTTTAGAAAACTATTTGTGTAATGGAAATAAAATAACAAGACTATTTGCCTCCAATGAATTCAAACTCCACCATCAAAGGTGGTGAGTTCTCACAGCATGGAAATTTTTTTAAGAAAATGAGGTTATGGATTCATATCTCAAATCAATTGTTTGGAAGCGCAAGCACAAGATATTCCTGAAATTAACTCAAAGGATATTAAATATATTGTGACTAACTATGATGAATTTTTTAAGGAACCAAAAGGGCTACCTCCTTAAAAATCCCACAATCATGCCATTCATATTGTCCCAGGAAGCCTTCCTCCTAATGTTCGTCCTTATTACTACCCTCAATCTCAAAAAATAGAAATTGAAAATATTTTTCAAGAACTTTTAGAACATGGAGTCATTCGTCATAGCACTAGCCCTTATTCTTCACCAGTGGTTTTGGCCCATCATAAGGATAATTCTTGGCGTATGTGTCCCAATTTTCATTCTCTCAATAAAATCACCATCAAGGATAAGTTCCCTATTCCTATCATAGATGATTTATTAGACGAATTACATGGTGTAAATTTTTTCACAAAATTGGATCTACGTTCTGGTTTTCATCAAATCAGAGTAATAGAAGAGGACATTCCTAAAACTACCTTTCGTACTCATGAAGGTCATTATGAATTCTTAGTCATGCCTTTTGGTCTCACTAATGCCCCATCCACATTCCAAAGTCTCATGAACCATGTATTTCGTCCATTCCTTCATAAATTTATCTTAGTCTTCTTTGATGACATTCTAGTATATAGTAAAACATGGAAGGATCATTTGATGCATGTGGGAAAGGTTCTTTATATATTACATAAGGAAAAACAATTTGTCAAACGCTCCAAATGCTCTTTTGGTGTTCAAGAAGTTGAATATTTGGGTCATATCGTTTCTCATGAAGGTGTTAAAGTGGATCCTAATAACATTAAGTTCATTTAGGACTGGCCTTTACCTAAAACCATTAAGAAACTTCATGTTTTTTTGGGTCTTACCAGTTACTATTGCACGTTTATGCGCAATTACGATAAAATTGAAGTCCCTCTCACAGTTCTCACAAAGAAGGATGCTTTCCATTGGTCTGAAGTAGCCACTCACGCATTCATGGCACTCAAGGAAGCAATGTGTACTACTCCAATTTTGGCAACCCCAAATTTTCATAAACCATTTGTGATTGAATGTGATGCTTCAGGAACAGGTATTGGGGCAATATTAATGCAATAAGGGCATCCCTTGGTATTTGAGAGTAAACAACTTTCGGGTAAGAATTTGGGAAGGTCCACATATGAGAAATAAATTTTGGCTATTCTACATGTAGTTGAGAAATGGAGACACTACTTAATTAGTAGTTGTTTTATCATAAAAACAGATCATAGTAGTCTCAAGCATTTTCTAGAACAACGATTTTATTATCCAGAGCAAAACAAGTGGTTAACAAAATTATTGGGATATGATTTTGTTATTGAGTATAAGAAAGAGAAATAAAATGTGGCAGCAGATGCATTATCTCGAAAATACGAAGATGAAGAGGTTACCAATGCCATTTCGGGTCCTTGTTCCCAATGGGTTTCTCAGCTATAGGAAGAATGGTTATCAAACACAAAAATTGCTCAAATAATTCAAGATTTGATGCGAGGATCATCCAAGCACCTCATTTTACATATGATGACAAGGTATTAAGAAGAAAGAATCGCATTTACATTTCGTACAATTCTAACATCAAATCCAGGATTCTTGAAGAATCACATGCTCCTCCATTAGCAGGACATTTTAGTTTTTTGAAGACATATATGCGGGTAAAACAATCCTTTTATTGGAAAGGATTAAAATATAAGGTCAAAACATGGGTGGTTGAATGCGAAGTATGTCAGTGCAATAAGGGTGAAATAGTCAAATCTCTAGGACTTCTTCAACCACTACCAATTTTGAATCACCAATGAGAACATATTTCAATGGATTTTATTGAAGGTCTTCCTAAATCATAAGGTAAAACAGTAATTTTTGTGGTAGTGGATCACCTCTATAAATATGCTCACTTCAATGCTCTACAACATCTATTTTTAGCAAGTAAAGTGGCTAAGGTATTTATGGACTTCATTTTCAAATTGCATGGAATGCCCAACAATATTGAGTTTTTACTAGAAAATTTTGGTGAGAATTATTTTGTCTTAATGGTGCAAAGTTAAATATGTCTTTTGCATACCATCCTCAAATAGATGGCCAAACTGAGATAGTTAACAAATGTCTGGGCACCTATCTAAGATATTTTGCTCAAGATAAACAGTATCAATGGAGTTATTGGCTTTCATTAGAACAATGGTGGTACAACACTTCATACCATTATTCCATCAAGATGTCCCCATTCGAAGCGTTGTATGGAGTAAAACCTCCAGCAATAGCAAATTATGTTCCAGGATATTCCAAAGTGGCCTAAGTAGATGATTGGTTCTAGCACCGTCAGTCAACGCTCAACATTTTCAAAGACAATTTGGTCCAAGCACAAAATCGCATGATGCAACAACAAGACTCACACCATTTCAAAAGATAATTTAATACAGGTGATATGGTTTTCCTACGTATGGAACCATACAAATAGGCGTCTTTGAATATTAAGACCAGTTAGAAGTTGGCTCCAAGATTTTATGGTCCTTACAAGATAGTACGACGCATAGGCAAAGTGGCATATCAACTAGAGCTTCATCCCTCATTTTGTATACATTCAATATTTCATGTTTTATGTCTCAAGAAGGTGATAGGATAAAAAGTACACTATCAATCAGAACTTCTAGTACTTAATGAAGAAGGACGTATATATCTCCAACCAGAGATAATTTTGCAAAGTAGATCGCGTATTCTTAGATCCCATCACATCAAAGAATTTTTAATCAAATGGTAGGACTTACCAGTAGAATATGCTACATGGAAAACATAAAGTATTATTGAATAATTTCCAACTTTGAGGACAAATATTTCCGATGAGGGGAGCCATGTTACAACACCAATATAGCTATTCGGCTATATTTCCAAGTGTTCATCGAATTATTTATTTATTTAAGCAAAAAACCCTTTGTGGGGCTACCTTGGTCTAAGAGACCACGAACAGGGGGTTCTACACCATCAAAGTCACCCGGGGGTCGCACCCAGCCCTGCCCACACCAACATTATCAATTGGATTTTGGGTACCCAATTCAACTTTTTGGTAGGGTGGAGATTTGAACCTGGGACCTTCCTTGGAGGATTGCCCTCTCCTCTCCAACTCACCGACAACACCTGGGTCGAATTATTGATTTATTACTATATAGGGTTGTAGTTTTATTTTATATTAATCATCTATCATATTTCATAATAATTTGTGTATTTTACAAGGACAAAGCCCTCCTTAGTGGCGAAGGACTTAGCTCTCCTGAAGTGGCAATAATAATTTAATTTATTCTATTATATTCATGTTCGCAATATTTCTCCAAGAGTTTCCTCGTAGACCCACCTAAAAATTTGGAAAATTTTGGATTTCTTGTTTGTCTTGTATGATAGTTTTGCTCTATGGTTTGTTTATGTGTCATTGTCTAATGTTGAAATGTTTTATTTTCTTGATTTTTAGATTAGTTTTAGTTTTAGGATTGTGATGTTTGGTGATTAATTTTGAATTGATGGTCATTTTAAAATGTTTTAAAATGGTATGGTTAAAAGATTTAAAAAATACAAATTTAAAACATTTTAAAATTAATTTAAAAGCATGTAATTTTGGAAAAAATATTTTAAATTTAAATTAACATGCATTTTGAAAATATTTAATAAAAAAATGTGTTTTGTTTATTTTGTGTTTGCAGGTGTTCGAGGTAAGTAGCACATTTTTCAATACGGATGAGTGAACTTAGCCCAAGGCACAATTTTCAAGGTTTTCAATATAGCTTGATGAAGAGGCACGTTTACAAGTGAACAACTCATCATATATCTTTATGCGAAGTGTTGATTATAAAGAGTCTTTCACTTTCTCCCTAGAAAATGTGGGCTAAAGCGATCGATGTCTAAAAATAGAGTCGAGGATGCATGGCGACTGATGGCAGTTGGGAAACAGTCTATGAGTATTGAATTTAATCCTAGGCTAATGATTGTATTCAAAAGGCTAGGAATGAAATAAATGCTTGTATCCACCACTATAGCAGGCTAGGAATGAAATAAATGCTTGTATGCTTGAAACTTCACCAAATCAAGTCAAATATGATTGAAAGAGAGAAATAACAATGCTAAGTGCTTGTAAATGATAATGGATTAAAAATGTATGAGCATGGACATGAAAATATAGGATTAGAATATTGATAATAAAGGTAAATAATACTATGAATGAAAATAACAACAAGTAGTTAAGTGCGAAGAGAAATGCATGAAAATGACCCTACAAAATGGAGAGATTAGTGAACAAAAGTGAAGATAGCAAGTAGAATAGCTCCACTAAGCCTACAAAGAGATGTTAGATGCTTGAAATGAGAGTGTATATGCTCAACCAAGACTTGCAATGAAGATGTTAAGACCTACAAACAAATATAAGCCCTACACAAGAGGATTAAGAGCATGAAAATGGAAGAAAATTGCAAGTGAATGAAGTATTCAAGTTAGCAAGGCTAATGCTAAGAGAACTAAATGAAAAATGGGAAAAAATTAATGGAGAGGAGAGATGCACTAGGAGTGATATCACCTAGAAATAGTCTCTCCCTTGCACCAAGAAGGTCTCCTTGCCTCCAAGCTCTCTTTGCCTTGCTTGACTTGCTTCCAAAATGCTTGTAAATGCTTGAAAATGAAGAATGTTGAAGAAGAAGAGTTTCTAGAAGAATCTTAATAGGATGTAATTTACCTTAGAATTCTCTCTATTCCTTGTTGCTATCTTCACTTTTTTTCACTAATTTGGAGCTATTCTACTTGCTATCTTCACTTTTGTTCACTAATTTGGAGCTATTCTACTTGCTATCTTCACTTTTGTTCACTAATCTCTCCATTTTGTAGGGTTATTTTCATGCATTTCTCTTCATAGCACTTAACTAGTTATTTTCATTCATAGTATTATTTACCTTTATTATCAACATTCTAATCCTCTCTTTTCATGTCCATGCTCATACATTTTTAATCCATTATCATTTACAAGCACTTAGCATTGTTATTTCTCTCTTTCAAGCATATTTGACTTGATTTTGGTGAAGTTTCAAGCATACAAGAATTTCTTTCATTCCTAGCCTACTATAGTGGTGGATACAAGAATTCTTTCATTACTAGTCTTTTGAATACAAGCATTAGCCTAGGATTAAATTCAATACTCGTAAACTATTTCCCAACTGTCATCAACCACCATGCATCCTACACAGACTCTATTTGTCGACATCGTTCGCTTTATCCCACATTTTCTAGGGAGAAAGTCAAAGAATCTTTATAATAAACACTTCGCATAAATATATATGATGATTTGTTCACTTGTAAACGCGCCTCTTCATCAAGCTATATTGAAAACCTTGAAAATTGTGCCTTGGGATGAGTTCACTCGTCCGTCTTGAAACACGTGCTACTTACCTCGAACACCTGCAAACACAAAAAAAACAAAACACATTTTTTTATTAAATATTTTCAAACAAGCATTTTAATTTAAATTTAAAATATTTTTTTCGAAATTACATGCTTTTAAATTAATTGTAATTTTTTTTTTTAATAGCGAAAAACCCCCTGCGGGGCCGCCTTGGTCTAAGAGACCACGAACAGGGGGTTCTACACTGTCAAAGTCACCCAGGGGCCGCACCTAGCCCTACCCGCACCAACATTATCAATTGGATTTTGGGTACCCAATTTAGCTTTTTGGTAGGGTGGAGATTCGAACCTGGGACCTCCCTTGGAGGATTGGCCTCTCCTCTCCAACTCACCTACAACACCTGGGTAATTGTAAAATATTTTAAAATTATATATTTTTTAAATCTTTTAACCATACCATTTTAAAATTTCTTAAAATGACCATCAATTCAAAATTAATCACCAAACATCACAATCCTAAAACTAAAACTAAAACTAAAACTGTTGGAACAAAATCTACCTTCGGTTAATAGTGTTGCGTCTTAGACTTTGCCAACATTGAATAGACAGATCTTGCTTGAGATCATCTGTCTAGTCTCTAGAGAAGGCTGGTTCCTTTGAGTTTTTTAGAGAAAAGGGGAACAAGAGATAAGGGAAATATAGCCTAAGCTAGAACTTTTATATGGTGCAGATTAGACAACAATAAAGACAGATTTACTTACTTCTATCCAAAGCATTTAAACACATTTCCATGCAAAAATTATATAATTTTAGATATGATTTCTAATATTTTGTTTAACATGCGTATATATTAGATTCTTATTCCAGCAATATGATTTATGTATTGCGAAAGTTCGGATATAAGAACAGACTCAATTTACAATTCAATATTGTAAGCAAAAATAAAGAACATTAATACATAAACTTGCACAATATGAACCAGAAGCCAATGGGAGATGTGATTTTATTGCTTGTATTCGAAGTACATGTATTAAGTCTTGTAACATCCAAGAGTCAACCATATAAAAGTTCTAGCTTAGGCTATATTTCCCTTATCTCTTGTTCCCCTTTTCTCTAAAAAAATCAAAGGAACTAGCCTTCTCTGGAGACTAGACAGATGATCTCAAGCAAGATCTGTCTATTCAATGTTGGAAAATTCTAAGGCGCAACACTATTAATTGAAGGCAAATTTTGTTCCAACAGTTTTTGGCATGCCCGATGGGACAGCAATCCCACAGTATGTATAAGTTTTGGTGTTTTACCTTAAGAGCCTTTTTGTTTAAAAATCTCAAGAAAAAATACCTAGCGACTCCATTGCAATTTAGACCATAAAAGAAAGACCTCTAAAAACCTTCTGGTTATATAGCCATATGATAACCATATCCTGAGCTAGAAACTCTGAAGAACCTATCGAGTTCTTTGAACTACATCTCGAAAGCCTAAAAGCATACCCTATGCTAGCCACACGATCAAATCTGCCCGACACCATTAGCACCTCTTTAACACCCATTGTAGGAGCATTTGCAAGAAATCCCATAGTGGTTGTAACTCCTTTAGCAATCATGGTAGTCGTCCCTGCCCCAGCGCATCTTGTGTGGAATCAAACTGGCCCTTTGAACTTGAGAACACACCACCAAATTCCACAAGCTGCACTAAAAGCATTACCGACCTTTGATAGAATAGGCAAAATAGCAGATGAGCACTGTTTAGATGTATCAGCGCTAGCATCTGTTTACAACATCACTCAGGAAGATGTAATGGTCATATTGTTGATTATATCTTTGAAAGGAAAGATCCTCTATTGGTACAAAGCACTTCCCACTGGATCCATTACTTCTTGGGAAGTACTGGCCGACCGTCTAGTCGATGAATTTAATATACATGCAGATCCTTTCACATTGCTGAATCAATTCACTATCATTGAGAGGCATCCACAAGAAGAAATCCAAGATTTCAACATCATATTTACCAAAACTCGTGATAGAGTACCGCAAGGCCTAAAGCCCACGGAAGAACAAGCTATATGCTATTATTTAAGGGATTTTGATTCATATCTCAGTATGATAATAAGGCAATCTCGTGTAACCACTTTTCCTGGGATCTATGTAGAGGTAGCAAAGGGCGAAGCTGATATCATTACTACAAAAAGATATCCATCAAAGAGTCTATTACCAATTTTACCAGAGATTTCCCAAGCATCAATTTCTAAAATGCTTGTACTCCCATCAACGCAGGCCCTCCCAGATATAGCCACACCTCCTACATTCCTTGCATTACCAGCTACACCCCTTGCATTAGCTCCCCCCAGTGATCAATACACGACCATAATTGATACAATGAAGACATTGTCAAATGAAATGGCGTCCATGAAAAAGAGAGAGGCTGAAAGGAATTTTTTGCCAAGGAGGTTCCCTTAGGTAACAAGAGATGCAACACAATCAAGCAATAGGGGACAAGAGAGACCGAGCACGATATATACAAATGAGACAATGGAGGCTGAGGAGCCTCCCATTGATTCTAACTTTTGGTGTACTACATGTAACGATCCACATGGGGAAATTTCGTGTATGATACACCATAATTATGTACAAAGTATAGCAGTTGAAAAGAGTAAAGAAAAAATGAAAGGCCATGTAAATATAATTAGAGAGAAGGACCACAACTTCATGATGCCTAGAGTAGAACAGGTTTCAGTTTTGACAATATCAGGTAAGAAACCACTGCAAGCAGACCCTAAAGAGCTTCAACCATTGAATGTTTCCCCTGCTCCCAAGGAAGTTCCCAAAGAAACTCCTAAGGGAAGCCTCCCTTAGGAAAGAAAATATTAGTTTCCAACCAAAAGTAAAGGGCAAGAAACACACAAAGAATTTATTCCTCCGGGGGAAAATGAAACCCAAGAACAAGCTAGGGAAAGGTTGAGATTCCCCTCACTGACAAAAAGGCAAAGAACTGAATCTACCCAAGGATACAAAAATAAATATGAAACTTTTTCCAAAGAAAGAGAAAGAATAGTTGATTCACCTACATTCAGTATAGTAGAGGAAATGAAAAAGACTCCTTCTAAGGCAAGTATGCATGATGCTCTTCAAATCCCAGGTCAAATTGATCTCCTATAGGAATCCCTAAGAACAATGAAAAATGGAGGTGGGACTGTATCATCTTCAAAAATGGTTCTAACGAACTTGACGTCTGCCACTGGTAAGAACAAGCCACCCCCCTTTTATTTGTCCCTTCAAATGGAAGGATGGGTTGTCCACAACTACATGATAGATTTAGGCGCTGCTACCATTGTGATACCCAAAGCAGTATGTGATATTATGGGAATAGAGTACACTAGGAGCAGCGCATGCGTCCTACAGTTAGATGGTACTCTAGTAAAAATTATAGGAGTGATAAAGGATATTCCCATACGGCTGCATAAAATGCCTCAGATGACAGTCATACAAGAGGTAGTAGTCGTATACTTGGAGCCCTATTTTGGTATGTGTCTATCCAGAGAGTTCACAACAAAGATAGGAGGATACTTATCCTTAGATTATTCTCATTTGGAGATACCTTTCAAAGGTAGAAGGTTCAAGATTTTTAACGAGAAACCATCTACGTTTCATGTAGAAAATATTGGTGAAACTGACCGTGTAAATATGATGACTGAAGAAACAATAGAAGAAGATCTAATGGAAGAGACATTAGAAGAGCTCCAAGCTGAGGAAGATTTTTCTCTATAGAATTTTAATGTCATGATAGAAACAGAAATAGGAAACTATTCTATTGAGAAACCAACAAGAAAATTGATACCCTCCCTAGAAAAGGATGGTTCTGTGAATCAATTGTGGAAGCTTTTCTTTGATGGGGCTAGGTGCAAGAATGGAGCTGGTGCCAAAATAGTTTTGATTTCTCCCAATGGAGAGGAAAAGGTTTTCTCTTACAGGTTGACTTGGAGTTGCTCCAATAACACAGCAGAATATGAGGCCCTATGCTTAGGGCTAAGAAAGGTTGAGAAATTAGGAATCAAACAGTTACTTATCTATGGAGATTCAGAACTTATTGTGAATCAAGTCACTAAAAAATTTATAAGTAAACAAGATTATTTGAAGGCTTACAGGAACAAAGTGTGGGATCTCTTAGAGGCCTTTGAGGCCCTAAATATAAACTTTATCCCTAGAAAACAGAATACCCACGCAGATTTTTTAGCTTCAGTAGGAGCTAATTTTTGTCCTGTAAGTAATGTTATTCGAAGTCTAAAACTGTTAGACTTATATACAGGCCTTCAGTGCCTGATAAAAATATTTTTTGGCAAGTTTTTGAAAATGATGAACAGATACTGGATTTCTTAATCCATGAAATGAATTGCTCAGCCAACTGGGATATGCAGGATGAAGAGGAAGAGGATATTATTTAGTTAAAAAACAATCATATTCGTAAGGGTCTCATCACCCTTGAAAGCCTGTTTGATAACAATGATAGAGCAGTTGGCCAAAAAATCAAGGTCGATAAAAGAAGATACAAAGATGTAGAGTTGGAGCCAAGAAAAATTATTAAGGTTGGAATTAGTTGTACAGAAAAGGAAGTGAACCAGATCAGATAATTGTGTAAAAAAATCCCTAACATCATAGCTTGGTTGTATAGTGATCTAAAAGTGTACAATAAAGATGTTCAACATACCATAGAATCAGAAGAAGGAGCTAAGCCTTTTAGGCAAAAGCAAAGACCAGTGAATCCGAAGATAGAATCTTTGATGAAACAAGAAGCTGCTAAAACTCCTTCAAGCTAAAATAGTATACCCTGTTAAACACTCCACCTGGGTGGCAAACTTGGTACCAGTCAGGAAGAAAAATGGAGATATCATATTGTGTGTAGATTTTAAAAATCTGAACAGAGCATCATTCAAAGATCATTACCCGCTACCTCAGATTGACCAAATGCTACACACAGTTGCAGGAGTTATGTAGCTCTTACAGTTAGAAGAACAAAGAGAGCAATCATACAATCACAATCAGAAGCATATGGCAGATACTGAAGGATGGTTCAACAAAAAGACAACTACCAAAAAATTTAGAGTGGGAGACTTGGTTTTGAAATGGAATGTAAAGAAAGCTAAGATAGGTAACCATGATAAATTCGATGCTTTCTGGGAGGGACCATTTGAAATTATTTCAGAGAAATAGTTCAATGCTTTCGAGTTGAAAGATCAATATGGATTGCTTCTTCCCATGATAGTGAATGCATTTCACCTAAAGTTATATTTCTGTTGAGAAAGCAGAAAAGGAATTATATGTACAGTATAATATAAGTATATTCAGACAATATTTTTAAATATTACAGTTTTTCAGCCTTAACAAAAAATTTCAGTCGCAACCAATCAGGAGTCGACATTTTTTTTTGATAGAGATACTAAGGTATAAAGGGAGTTTTGACGAGGTAATGTTCACGTTTAATCTAAGTGCATTTTCCTGTGTTCTTTGTCTTTCTTTGAAAGATTTTATTTTTTTACAACTGTGTTGTTGACTCCATTTCCCAATGGATGAAGGCCTAGTTCAAAAATTTTGCAAGCAAAAAATCCCCCGGAAGGCACCAAGAATGTTAGTCAAAAAGTGACTAACTACAAAAAAACAACTGATGCACCTTTTTGCATATTTTCCAAGAAGACCGAAGTGGCCCATATGCTAAAGATCAAAGAAAAAACAAAACACCGCAAGGAGGAAAAAGTGTCGCGATATCGTGACATGTTGCGTTTTCGTGGTCCAAAGCAAAGAGAAAGAGCAAGGAGGAAAAAGTGTCGTGATATCGTGACATGTTGCATTTTCACGGTCCAAAGCAAAGAGAAAGAGCGAGGAGGAAAAAGTGTCGCGATATCGCGACATGTTGCATTTTCGCGAGCAAAAGCAAAGAGAAAGAGCAAGGAGGAAAAAGTGTCGCGATATCGTGACATGTTGCATTGTCGCGGCCAAAAGGGAAAAAGTGTCGCGATATCGCGACATGTTGCATTGTCGCGGCCAAAAGGGAAAAAGTGTCATGATATCGTGACATGTTGCATTGTCGCGGCCAAAAGAGAAAAAGTGCCGCGATATCGTGGCATGTTGCTTTGTCGCGGCCAAAAGAAAAAAAGTGTCGCAATATCGCAACATGTTGCTTTGACGCGGCCAAAAGAGAAAAAGTGTCGCGATATCGCGACATGTTGCATTTTCATGGCTGGAAGCGGCAGAAGAGCAAGGTAAGAGATGAATGTCACGATTTCGCGATATGTCTCATTTTCGTGGTGGGAGGTAGCAAAAGAGCAAAGTAAGAGACAAATGTCGCGATTTCGTGACATGTCTCATTTTCGCGACGGGAGGCAGCAAAAGAGCAAAGTAAGATACGAATGTCGTGATTTCGCGACATGTCTCATTTTCGCGGCTGGAAGCGACAGAGGAGCAAAGTAATACGAATGTCACAATTTCGCGACATGTCTCATTTTCATAGCGGGAGGCAGCAAAAGAGCAAAGTAAGAGACGAATGTCACGATTTCGCGACATGTCTCATTTTCATGATGGGAGGCAAAAAAAGAGCAAAGTAAGAGACGAATGTCACAATTTCACGACATGTCTCATTTTCACAGCTGAAGGCGACAGAAGAGAAAAGCAAGGAAAGAATGTTGCGATTTCGTGACGTCTCATTTTTGCGGCTGGAAGCGACAAAAGAGCAAAGCAAGAGACGAATGTCATGATTTTGTGACATGTCTCATTTTCGTGGCTGGAAGCGGCAGAAAAGCAAAGCAAGGAGAATGTCGCGATTTCGTGACATGTCTCATTTTTGCGGCTGGAGGCGACAAAAGAGCAAAGCAAGGAAAGAATGTCGTGATTTCATGACACGCCAGTTGTAAAGGAATAAAATGTATTTTTGGCAATCAAAGGCATGCACTGACACCAAGAAGTGATTTTTGACATGATTATTAAAAATCTAGGATAGAGCAGGCTTGCCAGATTGAAAATGTGACAGGCTCATCTAGAATTTAATTAGCAGAGGAGATATCTAATTCATAGAAGACTTGTTGTGTATTATTAGAAACTGCAGATGATTGCTTGTAAAATAGTAAGATGTACGTAGAAAAAGATACTCTTTTAGGGTATATATAGGGGTAAGCGACTCCAAAAAAAGGTCGGCTCTTGGACGTTTACAAGATCGAATACATGTACTTCGAATACAAGCAATAAAATCACATCTCCCATTGGCTTCTGGTTCATATCGTGCAAGTGTATGTATTAATGTTCTTTATTTCTGCTTACAATATTGAATTGTAAATTGAGTCTGTTCTTATATATGAACTTTCGCAATACATAAATCATATTTTTGGAATAAGAATCTAATATATACGCATGTTAAACGAAATATTAGAAATCATATCTGAAATTATATAATTTCTGCATGGAAATGTGTTTAAATGCTTTGGATAGAAGTAAGTAAATCTGTCTTTGTTGTTGTCTAATATGCACCATATAAAAGTTCTAGCTTAGGCTATATTTCCCTTATCTCTTGTTCCCCTTTTCTCTAAAAAACTCAAAGGAACCAGCCTTCTCTGGAGACTAGATAGATGATCTCAAGCAAGATCTATCTATTCAATGTTGGCAAAGTCTAAGGTGCAACACTATTAACCGAAGGCAGATTTTGTTCCAACAGGTATCCAATTCAGCTTTTTGGTAGGGTGGGAGATTCGAACCTGGGACCTCCCTTGGAGGATTTCCCTCTCCTCTCCAACTCACCTACAACACCTGGGTAATTGTAAAATATTTTTAAATTATATATTTTTTAAATATTTTAACCATACCATTTTAAAATATTTTAAAATGACCATCAATTCAAAATTAATCACCAAACATCACAATCCTAAAACTAAAACTAATCTAAAAATCAAGAAAATAAAACATTTCAACATTAGACAATGACACCTAAACAAACCATAGAGCAAAACTATCATACATGACAAACAAAAAATCCAAAATTTCCAAATTTTTAGGTGGATCTCCAATTTTTGGGTAATTTGTGCAATGACAACAACAAATGACGACTCTACTAGAAAATGCTCTTGAGCATTTCAAACTAAGAACCCGGTCTGAAACCAAAAAACCTAAAAATAAAAAAATAAGATTATATTCAAAGAATATGGGTAAACAATTTCAAAATGTAACAACTAAACCGTTTGCTTCTACTCTGTGTGTGAATTGTAATTCATTTTGTATTCCTAAAATAATTTAGATTCGATTATTAGTTTTGCAATTAGGCTATAGAATTTTTCGTTCTTTATAATGCGCCTCTATATTGCTCCACTGCCAACCAAGTTTCATAGCTCTAATGGAGATAACCTTGCTCTCTTCGATACCTTGCTCTACTACCATCCAAGTGTTTATAACCCCGATAGAGGTTATCTGAATCACCCAAGTATTCGATGAATTTTTCTCTTGCTTATTTTATTTATCTCTGTCTAGATATAGCTCCACTGTCAATCAAGCACCTATAGCCACGGTGAATATTATCTAGACCATTTTGACTAATTTGAATTTACTTTCCATTATATTTTACTTTACTTTTTTATACCAAGATTTATGTTGTTTTGCAAAATTCACCTGCCACCTGGGTTAGAGATCAAGTAAGGCTAAAGATAGAGTATATTGGATTTTTGCCTTATTCTACAAAATTGAATAACTTCATCCTTCAAAATTTTAAAGAATACCCCTTTTAATGTGATGCAATACGTGTGGATCTTTTACAAAAATTATTTCATTGTTCCAAATTTTACTATCTTAATCTAAATTCATAAGGATAACTATTAAATCCCGTTACTTTCTTTTCCTCAAGTTTCGTATGTTTTTAAAACAGGTAATTTATCCTAAGTGACACAGGAAAAAATACCAACAAACCCACCAAGAATTTATTGCAATCACAAAACACTACTCCAATCAAAAGAACAACATCAAAACATTTTATAAAAGATAAGCAAAAAAAAGAGAACATGAACTGAAATCCAAACATTTAGCATAAGCCAATTTTATTGCAAACCAAAAAAAATGAAAACACATCCAAAATTTCACAAAAGCAATCAAGAACATAGATAACCAGTGATAAAGAACAAGATCACAAAAACAACCAGTTATATACAGGAAAAAATCTGCAAAACCAAAGCACAATGTACAAAAATATACAATATATGTACAAGATGATGCCAAAGTTTAAGCTATCATTTTCCTGGATCCCAAACATGATTAGCACACTTTAAAAGACATATATCATGATATACATGCCAAGCTTTACATAAATCCAACCAAAACAAAATTAGGCCACACAATATTTATATATATATATATATATTTTTTTTTTTACCTCTCTCACACCACCATTTTAATCTAGTTCCATTAGCAATCACATAGTGGAGTTTCATTTCATCAAATTGATAAGACAATAACTAGTTTTCAATTCTTTCTTGTTTATTCCTTAAAATACAGATTTCACAATTTAAAAGTAGGTTTTCCTTTTCAAATGAGGTCTTGCAAGTAAGATATTTTTTCTAAAATTTTCAAAGTCAAGTCATTTTCCATGTTTTTAGGCCAATCAAACTTGTACAACAATTTGCAAGCATCTAGGATATCTCCTAAACAAGGATCATTACAAGTTTGAATCTTAGATTCAATAATTAATTGCCTATGGACTTGATTCAAAGCTTCAATCATGTTTTATTTCATTTTATTTATGGAAAAAAAATTAGAAGTTATCTCCAATTCCTTGTTAATAATACTTGATACTTTGTTATCAATAGCATGAACATCCAAACGAACATCATACCACTTATTACTTGGAATTTTGATAGCCAATAACAAAGGTGAAGATTCTACCTTGTCATCCAAAATCAACATATCATGAGTAGCATTTACCAAAACTTGGTGAGTCATTGTAATTTTCTCTTTTTCATCATGGTCTCTATCGTCATCATCATCTTGCAGCCATTTACCTTCATCAATGACCTATTTTTCAAAATCCACCATTGTTCTACGGTTATTGCCTAATTGTAGGCTCTAGACAAGGATGGATTTTTATAACATTTCCCTACAAATGTAGAAGTAAAGGGGTCTAAGGCTTCCAAATATATTTGGATGGCTTCTTCTTCTAAAATAATGTAATGTATCTCTATTTCGGTATACAACCTATGAAACCTATCATTAAATTGACTCATGGATTCATTAGGTTCTTTACAGATAGAGGTAAACTAATTTGATATCATATCTATGTTAGCAAATTTTCTAAACTATTCGAGAAATGTTGCTTCTAGTTGAGCCCAAGAAGTGATAGAGCCTACAGGTAAATTAATATACCAATCATAAGCAAACTCATCTAATGTGAATGGAAATAGTCTACATGCAACATCTTCATGCATAATTTTTAAATGAACTATAGTGTTTTTATATGCCTGAATATGTTCCTTAGTCGTATTCATTCCATCATGCCTATACATGGGTAAACATTCCTTTGTATCTTTAGGGATTTGATGGGCTTCTCTAGGAATTTTTAGGGGACTATGATAACCACCTATCTAGGTTTCAATTCCTGCCATTGAACCAGTTTCAACATGCAAAGCTATGTATGAAAATACACATCAAATGAATCATAACCATATCTTCGAATTTATAGCAGATAACATTGATGTAGCATAAACCGAAAATTTTCAATTTTTTTTTAATGACAAATTTGAACAACCTTCAAATGTTGAAAATCAAATTTGTTACCTTTCACACCCTCCTAGCGTTAATTCTGCTAAGTGATACTTTTGCCCAGTTGCAAAACTACACTCACAGTTAGGATTTCAATTATAAAACCCTCTCTTGCAAAGAAAACGATTAGTTTCTTCAAGGTTCTGTATTAAAATGTGCTTTTGAAAATGTGAAAATAATTCTGAAAGAACTTCAAGGTGCACATAACCATTAACAATGGGCCTGTGATTTCAATATTTGATTTACAAAATTTAACATAATGTTCAAAAGATTTGTTCTCCAAATATGAGGTTAATAATTAAAATTTTGCCCAAAATCAACTTTATAAAGTGCAAAAATTTAATTAAAACCTTAGAAAATAATTTTAATTAAACTATGTCCAAATACTTTAGGATGAAAATTTTAAAAAATTATTTGAACAATTTAGTTAAAATGCTAATGTTTTTTTTCGATTATAAATGTCGTGAAATTAAAAATATGAAATACAATTTTTTCCTATTGATAAAGTTTTGAACTTTAGCTTATAGCATTAGGGTTTTGATTCCCGTGAATTTAAATAAAAATAAAAATAAAAGTTTAGGAAAAGAAGAAATAAAATATAAATGAAACTGTAATACAGGTTACAAAACATAAATAGAAAACTTCCTAGAATGAAACCCAACCTAGATTAACAAGAATTAACCTAATATGATCTAGATTAAACATAAGTACTACCTTTTGATAAAAAATAATTGAAATATATCAAATTATTAAACATATGAAACATCATCAGCATGCATGCCTCAATATAATAAAATGAAAATATTTGATAAAATATTACAATAAGCTTCTCCAAAAACTCTCTAGACTGAAATATAAAATGGGAAGAGGAGAAATTAATCAAGGTTAGACACTAGACATGACAACAATTCAACCTTTTTTTCTTGCCTTGAAGAGGGCTATTTATTATATTTACATCAAAATTTAAAATTCAAAATTCTCCTCGAAAATGGGTATGGGTAGGAGCATCTACATCATTTTTTGCTGCTAAATTAGAGGGTCTAATCTGCATTTATTTCTATGAGGTATGACTCTAATTGGGAGTCAAGTAACCATAAATGCCTCCATGAGTGGCATAACTTCTATATGGATGTTCCATTAATAAGTTCACCTCCTTCTGCAGAAACTCAAGACAGGGTTCTGAATTTTAGTATTGAAAATTTGCTTCGGTAGTTGCAGCCTGGTCCCTTCTTGATTTCTAACCCATATTGAAACATTTGCCCCTTTCATGTTAGTCCATTGGATTTTGGCAATGGCTTGGTCTTGAATCTTTTCTTTGGTAATCTGGTTGCTCTAGTAGCTCTCATTTTTTTGCTTTTGATTAGCCTCAATCTTGGTTGATGTTGCTTTTGATGTTTTCATATCCCTTTTGATTGTTTATTTTCTAAAGACTCCTCTATGTAGGGTTCTATCGGATCTCATTTAATGGGTATGCTTCCATTCTTGCATATATTTTCCATCCTCTTCTCTTCCCTCTCGCCATTGTTCCTCTAGGGGATTTGTATGTGGACCTACAAGATTTGGTGATCTCATCGAGTCCTTACTTGAATCATCCCATATTCCTTTTTATTTTTGTCCAAGGTCCTTGGTCTTCCCCTTATGATTACATTGCTCGTGTCATTGAGCAACTACCTCAAGGTATACGGAGTCCTCCAAGACAATTACCCAAGAAGGGTGGCTTGATCTTGAGGTCCATTTACTAAATTGGCAATGGATCCTAGTAAACCAATCTATTAGAGGTCCTACCATCAATGGAACCCTTTTAGTCATCATTGTTAGGGTTTTAGGGTTCTTTTTGATGGTGGGATGTGGCTTAGTCACCACCAAAAAGGTTGTGATCCTTTATTGGATTGATCTAGGTGAATGACCTTACCTCATAGCAAGGGGAGCTTCGAGCGTATTAGCAGTCAAATCAACTACTTGATATGTTGATGGATCTTCAAGGCCTTTCATCTGCTCAACTTCAACGATAGTCCTACTTAGCTTTATTTTGGGGTAGAGGTTCATCCTTTTGTAAAGAATATTTCACTACATTAAGGACCAAATATCTAACCTATAATTAATAAAATATTCTATGTTAGTCCTTTCAATCCTTAGAAATATTGATATTAGCCAACCAGGACAAATATATTTAATCCTTCCCTCCAATTATTATAAATGCACATTAAATTCTTATTTTTTATTATCAATTGTTTGAAATTATCTTAATGTCATATAAATGAACTTGCCTAAGTAGTTTTGTTATAAAACATAATGAATCTTTATGGAAAACATTCGCAAGCGTATTCTTTAATCTTATTGCTTGATGATTTCCTCCATTATAAACTCATCATCAAGCAATTTCATAGAATTAGGATCAATTATAGTAAATATACCATTTATGGATACCACGAGGGTATCAAATACACTTTCTAGAATTGAACCTTTGCAAAGATAACATCATATACATTGGAAAAAACATTTGCTCCCTTATTCTCAACTCAAATCAAATTGAAGAGATATCTTTTAGACTTTAGGTTGACTTGGGCTATTAAAGTTTATGGAAGTGCTTTAGACTCATCATCTTGTAACACATATCATGATATAGATGTTAACTCAGCTATAACAAACTTATCAAACTAATCAATATCTTTAATACACCATGTATTATCAATGCACATTACAATAGTAGGTGGTTTTTAAAAATATGTAAACATGTTATCAATAATGGGTTAGAAAAAACTTTCAAAGAGATGAAATTAAAAAACGTAAAATTTCATTGTTGATGGAGTAAAATAAAACAAATATAAGTTAAAAAGTCAAATACAATTCTTAATTAAGAAATCTCTTATAAATAAGGTTAGCTAACAATTTACCTACCATAAAAATGAACTATCGAAGATGATTTTTTATTAAATAAACTTCTTATAAATAAGATTACATGACATTTCTTCATTAGTCAAACTCTTGTAAACAAGGTTAACTAATAATTTAACTACCATAACCAAGGACTATCAAAGATGATTTTTTCTTAATAAACCTCTTATAAATAAGATTAAATGACAATTTAATTGTCATGACAACAAAATATTTCTTAACTTTCATAACTATGATGATTATCATAAAGGATGTTATTTAACCAATATATTTATCTAACCAAACTCCAATTACTAAAGTATGGTGTACAATTTTACCCAATTGGATTTGAAGCTTAAACCTTTTATTTGAAGTTACGCAATATTTCAATTAAACCCACTTAAATTATACCATATCATATCTAAAATTAATGCAATAACTTTACAATTCTACCTCTATATTTTTCACATGTTATTTGAAATGAACTTTAATCTTTTTAAACTTAACAATTTGAAATAATCATTTCATAATCTTAAAAAGAATATTAATTTTCTCTCCAACCTTACTCTCAAGGTGAGAAAGTGTCCTTTTCTGTTAGTTGCCTTTAGTTAAATCTTCTTAGAGGGTAACTCTCACCCCTTACTAAACTATAAATGTTGTATGTGGTTCTACTCAAGATAATAAAAACATATAAAAATTCTAATATTTTTAATATTTAATAATTTTATAAATTTTGTGTGGTTCTTTGTATCGGTTGGACGCTTGGATTAAATGAAACTTCATTTGGTGGCAAGTGTGGTTGGAGAGAAATGGTAAAATTTTTAGAGAAACTTTTTCATCCTTAAATGGCGTTTTGCGGGTGATTTGGAGCAAAGTCACAAAATTTGTGGTAATGTATGCTAAAGAGGAAACTCAGGCTAATATGGAGACGATGGAGAAGGAATTTGAAATGCAAGAGGGGTAGGATAGAGCTAGTTGGAAACCACCTCGAGAAGGTTGGATTAAAATTAATATTGATGGAGCTACAAAAGGCAATCCAAGAAGAGCTAGAATTGCAATGGTATGCATAAATCGTGTTGGGACAGCGCTCTATTAAGAACTGTAAGGTCTGGGAAGGACCATGAACTATGAAGCAAAAGTATTAGCTATCAAATATGCTTATGTTTGGGTGGTAAGACAAGGTTACAGGAGGATAATATTAGAATCAGATTCTCAAATATTAGTAAGAGCTTTGGATTGCATGAGAAACTTTGCTTTGAAGATATGGAGGTTAAGGATTCTTGTCACCCAAATTAAGAAATTGTGGAGAGAATTAGATAATGTGATTCCAGTTTATGCGAGTAGAGATCTAAATAAAGTGGTAGACTTCTTGTCTAATATGGGCAATGAGAAGGAGGTAGAGCTTCAGTGGCACAGTGGCATGGCTACTGAGGATGAGAGGATTAGGCAGGTTGGTGAGCAAATACAATGTTTAGCTAATTTGGATAGCATTGTATAAATATGTTTTAAGAGATTTGGATCCAATACAGATCTTATTTTACTATTGTAAACAGGTGGACAACTCTTGTAAAAATATGGTTTAGAAGATTTGGCTCCAATGCAGATCTTCTTTTACTGTTGTAAACATGTGTTCTTGTCGGGAGGAGTCTCATCCCAACTTGTAAATGATCTTTGTTTTAATATAAAATTTTCAAATTCTTCTTCAAAAAAATAATATTATAATTTTTTTACGGTATTGGAACACTTTTTGCTTGATGCAGACATGACTCTAGATCAAATTTGGATGTCGTCACTATAAACCCTAGTCAGCTAGATAAAGATGAAGTCTATGGGACCCAACTGTCCCGTCTAAGAAATTGAACTGAGAATCCACCGACAAATACTTGACCACTATTAAACTTATCTTTTCAATTTTTTTTCTTTTTATAAATAAAAAACATAATAAAAAAATTTATATCCATCCTATAATTTAATTTTTTTTTTTGAAAAACCCAAAATACATGAATTCAATATCTCAATATAAATCTCAAATTTTAATACATATAATATTAAAAAATATATTACATGAAACATTGAAAAATATATTACATGAAGGATAAGTCTACCTGAATGTAGACTATTACATTGATGGCTTTCATAAGTTGAATGTGACTTTTTAGGTGTATTAACGAGGCATGGACATCATACATAGACTTTTGTTTGACATTCAAACTCGTGGCCAATAGGTCGCAAATGATCTGAACTATCTTGTTCTTATTAATCAAATGACCTAACCTTATCTGGTCTTCTTCTTATTTGTAAGAATGAGCAAAATTATTAAGGTAGGGATATTGAAGTATTATAGATGATATAATTAGAGGTTGTAGTGTTCTGCCTATAGTAATAAGGGTTTCCTCACGATGGAAGCCATTAAAATAAAACATCAATAACATAACACTAAAATATCTTGAAAAAATAGATATTAACATGTTTTTATAAAAATTTAAATTATATTTTTCATTAATGGCAATAGTTTGGACCTTTGCTCTTCTCTAGGAGGTCCAAGGTTCAAACCCCTATGTGGGTGAGTGTGTGAGAAGGTGAGTGTATGGTAGCTGTGTTAATTTTTTTTTTTATTGATAAGCAAAACTCTGAACTTTAAGATGGATCATGGTTGAAAAGAGACTACTCAACGTTGTAGGTAAAGAATTTCTTACACTAACCAAATTAAAAATAAATAAATAACATAAAAATATATGGTTGAGTTTTCTTTTAAGGTTAAAAGGGACATCCAAACCTGTCCCTTTCTTCGTTGTTGGTCGGTTACCGACCACACTATTTTAGGCCAAAAGTTAATAGAAGGCAGCATAACACCTCCAAAGTCTCAATATAAAAAGCTATATGGACACCATGACCGCCATGCATTGAAAGGTTGCTGGGTGCAGATATCAAAGGTCCAATGTCACTTCAACGTCACTAGACATTAAGTCCTTTGACATAGGTTTATTTGTTGTAGTGTATAAAAATATTATTAAAAAAGAAATTAAAATAATTATTAATATTTATAAATCTTATATTTTTAAAATAAAAAACAAAATAAAATATAAAAACAAGATATTACCATATAAACCACTTTCTTTTATTAAGTGGGCCTGCCACCCTGGTATGGTGACGTGCACCGGGGACTTCAATGTGTCCTGCTTTTTGCGGCGGCTCGCATTTGCTTGTAGATATCTGGGCCACGTTAAATGATGACGTGTGCCAAGCAGCATTGTTGGTCTAAATTTATTGTTGGAAAAGCCACGTGACTGTCACGTGTTCAGGTTATAAGTCATACGAGTCAGTATTCAAACTTTATGCACTACAGTCTGTATGTGACATTGCCTGGTATCGTCGACATTTATTCATCTCCCTATCGATATTAATATACGTGAAAAAACACCCCACCCTAAAGTCTAGTGGATTAATAAGGATTGTTTGGCCAAACATTTATTAGGACATCGAGGTTTAAATCTTGGGTAGCTTGTTTACAAAGGTAATAGTTTGATCTGAATCCTCTGGGCATGCGTCTGATCGACGATGACGGTATAAATCCCGAGCGACCGGTGGTCTCTTTCACGTCGGGTCAACAATAACGAAGAGGAATAGGTTTGGTGGAAGCAGTCCCTATGATTTGAACCTTGCACTTATCAATTACTAAAAATAGTGTGGTTGTGACCAACTCTCCTATGTAACCGAAAAAGTATATGTGAAAAGGATTATAACATCTTGACAATTATGCACATATCTTTCGAATGAAGTTGTGAAGGCATATTTTTGTGTGATCGCGTCGAACTTTGTAAGAGACATTGGCATTTAGCTAGTAAAGTTAAATTCAGTTTCATGTGCCATTGCGGTTTAGAGTTGATCGATCTATTTTACTTTGCTTGGAGAACTTACAGTTTCAGCTTCGAGAAGCCATTCGCCTTCCACCAGTGAATATTTTAAATATTGGGAAAAAAATATGGCACTCCTGTGTTAATTTTTAGGGTTTTACCCTAGGAGTTGAGATATTCGAATCAACTACACATACTGAATATTTCGAGGTCATTTTTCTTCCATCGGTGAACATCCAAGCATTTCAAAGATTTGTGGAAAAACAATTAGGGCACTCATGTGTTATTTTAGGGTTTTTACCCATCTTTGGAGTTTGTGGAAGGTTGTGCATCTTATAGGGCTTAGAGTGAAGAATTGGGATAATTGTCACCATCCGATGGCAAGCCCAACTTTGCAGTGGAGGAGTACAGAAAAATAGTTTGCACGGGATGTGAGGTTTCTATGATGGATGAAACTTCATCCCTCAATAATCTTGAATCTCATGTTTCCTTGACTCCTCTTGGGAACCTTGAAAACAATTCCATGGAGAAGCCTATAAATCCGGAGAGCAAGAGGAGCTTACTAGAGGGTTACACTATTGACCCATCAAACCCTAATCCAACAACACCTCAACCACATGCAAAGCAAGGTAAGCCCCTTTCAGTTGTTCTTCCTGATTCCTTTGTTGAAGTAGCTAATGACGTGTCAAAACGTACTATTATTTTATTTTTTACGTGGGATACCACTTGAGGTCGAATTTCTCAAATGGGTCAAGGGGGTTTGGGAGAATACTAGAGGTTGGATAGTTGAGGCTATTCGAGGGTTGGGAAGGAGATACATAGCAGTGTCCTTTGTGAATCTCGAACATGCAAAAAAAGCCCTCTATAGACACCTAAAACGCGTCATGCCGAGGGCGACTACTCATATGGACATGCTACAAGACCATATGGAGGATCTTGGATAGACTCCAAGATAGAGCAGTGGTTCTAACCACTCAATTTAGGCATTTTGGATTAATCAGTCTGAACCGCAGTCCAGACCTACGGTCTCTAGTATAAACTGTAGTTGACACCTACAGTCTGCAGTCTGGACTTCAACTGTGACCTGCGGTCTTAACTGAAGTTCAGTTAGGCCTTCCATCTTAGCCAAATTGGTTGGAATGACCAAAATATCTAGAAGGCAGTTGAAGGACAGAAGATTCCAAAGGCTTTCATCCCAATTGTCCTAACCACCCTTCTTGGTCTTGGCTTCTCCATGAAGCCATCCCTAGCCCTAGGGGCATGCTATAAATACCCCCTCCAAATGAGAGAGAAAAAAGAGCAAGCATTGGAGATTTGAGCAGCGAAGACTTGACGAATTGTACACTCATACTGAGTATACTAAGAGATAGAGCTATTGCACTTAATCCTCGACCCTTTTGTCAACATTCATGATGAATTGCATTATGGATGCCCTAGGTGCCTAGGAGGATCAAGAAACACAAATCCGGGCAAACGAAGGCCCTTCACATCGAATTGACCGTCAAATCAGTTCAAGGACAACAAAGGCGACCCTTGAACATCAATTTGGACAAGGAGATCAAGCCCACTACCCCTGATTTTGAGGGCAAACTTATCAGAGGTCAAACCGCGACTGTCAGCTGTGGTTCACAGTGTAGACTGCTCACCAGAGTTGCGGTTTGCAACAGGTGACAGATCACCTTACTCTTTTCATTTATGTCCGGTTAAATAGGCTAGATTAATCATTTCTTAGGTTTAATTACAGTTTATAAGAATTCTAACCGTAGGAATTAGCTTATAATAAATAGTTTATGTTTTGCATTAATTAGGACATTTGTGGATCTTTTATGCACCTCTATGCTTCTATTTTGTTATCTGATCCATGCATTATTTGTCTAACGATCTCCCTTATGCTATATTACAAATCTTGATTCAATTAGCATAGTTTAAAGGTTTTCTTTATGTTTTCTTGATAATTAGTTTAAATGGCATTATCATGTATGTTTTTTTAAAGGGCCTCATTATGAGAGGCTATCTATTTTTTTGATCATGTGTTGTTATTTCTTGATCGTAGGAAGATAGGTACAAGAGGAGTCCATATCATAATCCTTTCACATCGCGAAGAAGGGTGTCAACTCCACCCCAAGGCAGTTTGCGACTAGTCAAAGGGCAATATTAATGCACCTACCCCATTGAGGGCATTGGCAATTGTATAAACTGTATCATCATTCAAGTTACCCTAAGAGGGGCATATTTGTAACAGAGATTCATTCATAATCAATATAAGAAATATCAGTTTGTTGAATTTATACAATGGATCAAGCTTTTTACGCTTTTATGATGACTATAGACAAATATAGTAGATAGGAGCATGTTTTTTGGTTGTCAGATGGCAATCACGGCGAAACTCCGTATTTGTAGCCTCTGAGTGCTGACATTCTTGAGTTTTCTTATATTAGGTGCTAACCGTAGCTAATAGCTACGGTTATTTGTTGGCCCACAGCTTTCACCCACAGTTCACACTGTAGCCCGCAAACTAGAGTTGTGGTTTACAACAGAAGCAACAGACAACAAAGAAACCACTTGGCATCAGATCAGGAGCTGAGGTAGTCTATATTTTTATTCTCTGTTTTGTATTTTCTTCTCTGTGTTTTTACAGTGAGCTTTAAATCGATTGCAAACTAGGTACGCTAAAAAAATGGGGTGAATGAATAGTCCTAGTTTGCTTTCGCATTCCTTCCATTAGAAAGGCGTTGCTAGGAACAACGAACCTCTGATTGTAGTCTACCCTATAATACAGTGATCTTGATAAAAATTGAGTGGTTGTTTGCATGCTTGAGGCCCAATTAGAGGCCAGGTCATCGTAATCGCATTGTCATAACATCATGTAGGACATAGCATGCATAGATTTCTGAATTTGAAATGTTCTTTTTCTTTTTATGCATATCATGTAGGAATGATCATATGAATGCTATTTTATGCATTTGTCTTTATGCAAAGTAAAACAAACCACACACACCACATTTCATTTAAACATCAGTGGCGATGGACTCTCACATCCAAGCCATTTGATTGAGACCAACAGTGGATGTCATTACCATTTGGTTGGCTCATTTGAAATTGTATTATCGAGACCCGCTCGTTGCCAAGGCCAACCCAAGAACTATCCTATCTGTGCAAAATAGCACACACTCATCTTCAGAAGAGTGTATCGCTACGCACGGTGTGGTGGGTGAGGGTTGGTAGTAACTATGCTACCTCGTTGAGTATGGACATCATTCCCATATTCGGCTTGTGTGAGTATATAGGTGAAAGCCAATTAAACTGATAATAAAATCCAATGATTTTGCAAAACACGCGAGAGTTTCTCATACTGATACAACACCTTTTAAAACAACATCAAACAGTTTATGGCTCATTTCAAAATTTAAAAATAAGATAAACATCATTGTATACCTTGTTTGATAATAAAAGATATATCTAGACGTTAGGTACACTATGGTGGATACACGGGGTGGTCGACAAAGGCGCAAGCATGAAGCCAATAACCAAGCCCCAACTAATTCACAAATACACGTGTCTAGTCCTCAACCACATGAACAAACCAAATAATGTTCGACGAGCATTAGAGGAGACAACTCGACACAAGGGGATCCCATTGAGCGTACCCTTGATAGACTAGCACCAGTGCACTCTGTTAGACGTAGATTAGAGCATGGAGCTTCTCAGCCTGAGGGTGCTCCACTCGGAATCCATTATCAAGATCATAGGGCATGCACATCTACAGGATCAACCGAAGAGTATATTGTTTAGGGGACCAGATTGGTACCCATTCGCACTAAGTCTACAGGGTGTACTATACCCCCACCTTCTGAGTATAGAAGGAATAGAGATCCGCCATTTAGGGGCAAGTAGACGGGCTCCCTACTGAGCGCAAGTCTACCCATACTCCCACGCGTACTATAGCATGCAAGATCACCATCGATATGTCGAAGGTGGGAGCTAATGGAACACCACCCCATGAGAGGTGGAGGTCTAGATAGCTAGACGGTCTAAGTAGTGTGTTAGAGCAGCTAGGCTGCAAGCCTTCGGCTCCACCCACTCGTGCTCCGAGTGAGCATAGCGGGAGCACCATTAGAACTACTAGAGAGCATGGAGAGGCTTCTAAGTGCCCTCATGTCTCACGTCCACCATCTATGCATGGTGGCACACAACACAAAACACAACACGATGCCAATTTCATCTTCACAGACAAAGGCAAAGGCACAACACTTCAGTTTGATGGGTACAGAACCCACAAGGTCGCTCGTACAGAGAAAGCATACCAAAGGCCTCCTACGGCTGACCAGGTCGAAAGATCATATCAACTGGCCTCTGAACAAAAACACCAACTCCTCCAAGATCAATTGGAGGATGCTCTCCTAGAGAGGCAGTGCATTGAAGATGAAGATCTTCAAGCACATAAGCCTACTAGACAAAGGTTGTATGAGCAGCGCTTGCGCGAGGAGTGCATCCTCGTCTAGAAGGAGTGTGTAGAGTAGGAAGATATGTTGGCTAGGGCTGGCCTATATTCTCAGGACGAGCGTAGAGAGCAGGTGCACAGGAAGGCTCTTTCGCAAGCCGACATGCACCATGAGCGCGTAAGCATTCACACTCATATCACTGCCCATCAAAGAGAGCGATCGTCCTCGGTTGACAATCAGAGGCAGCAACATTATGAGGAACAAGAGGGGAATAGATGCAACCAGGAATATCCTAAGAGTTCTCGAGCTAAGGAGGAGGAAGAGCAACGCCCTCCACCTTGATAAAAGAGGAGTGTACCTCCCAAACTGCCTCCACGCCGACTTATGGAGGACTTTCTGTCTTCTGAGGCTTACAAAGCTTTGGTCGAGAAATTCAAAGCAATTGAGAAACAAGGCGCGGTTGTCCAAAAGTTGACACTGAATAAAATTCACAATGAACCTTTAGATCCCTTGGTTCCTACGGCCCCATACCCTAAGCATTTTGAGATGCCCAGGTTAGAAAAATTCAATGGTGATGAAGAGGCGCAAGAACATGTCACGAGCTTTCTAGATGCTTGCTTCTAGATAGAGAACAATGATGCACTGTTATTGCGTACGTTTATCACAAAACTCTCTGGGCCATCCTAAGAGTGGTTCAATCAGCTAAATAAACACAACATAACAAATTTTGAGCAATTAGTTGATGTCTTTCTTGAATGTTATTCCTTCGACGTCAAGAAACAGGCCAACCTTTCCGATTTGGTTGCACTAGCTCAGTGCGACGATGAGCTAATAGAACAATACGGGAAGAGGTGGAGGAGATTAATGGTAAAGTTGTCATTCCCGATTCATACCATAGAATTAACCCGAATGTTTACAAAGAGTTGTTCCAAGCACATATCGCTACTGTTGCAACTGTAGTAGTGTGCTACATTCGAAGAAGCTTTAGCGCAAGCCAAGGTAATTGAGGACATCAAGTTGTAAGAGGGTAACTTGAAGCTCAAAACTAGGAAAGAGGGATATAAGAAGAGTACCTCAAAGCAATAGGGCAAGCAGGCCCATGTGAATTAGGTGGTACTAAATCTCCAAAATGAGGATAAGGGGCAAAAGAAACAAAATTATCAAGCCCATCCTCCTCCTGTGCAATACGACTAGTGCAAGAATAACTATAAGGACAAGAACAAATAGCAACTCCTGCCTCGCATATTCACGCCATTGACGAAATCATTGAAATTGATTTTTCGTAAGCAATTCCCACCTCGCATATTCACACCATTGACAGAATCATTGAAATCGATTTTTTGTCAGCTTTGCGAGGCCAAGGCAATAAGATTACCCGAAGTCAATATGGTTGATCATAATCAGCCCAAGCCCAAAGACTATCAGGAAGATTTGTTTTGCATATTTCATAGAGCGAAAGGCCATGACATCGAGGTATGTTGGTCTTTCAAACATATTGTGCAAAATATGATAGAAAGGGGAGAGCTTGTGGTACCAGGCAATCCCCAGGCACCGAACAACCAAAACATGGAGATTTTTAAAAATTTGTTACCAAACCATGAGGCGCCCCGTAACCACGCTGGCCACGTCAATCAAGTGTGAGTCGAACTACCTACCCAGGGGTTCGTTGGTATGGTCAATCTTGTTACCAGACATGGGAGGTATGAACGGCCGAATCAACCTCATGATCCCATTCAAATACAGGCCACGCCCTAGCAGCGGTACGTGTAGGAATGCGAACATCAGAGCCATTGTATTGAACTGTATAAATAATACATAGGCAGCCTTAGATTAGCCCGTAGGTTACGGAACCACCTAGGTGTCAAATAGAATAGGTTGTAACAAATTAACAATATTAACCTATAATGGAATAACTAACATAGCTATGCTAACATCCCCCCTTATTATATTATTTGGGTAATAGGATAACTACTAGCTATACTAACATCCCTTCTGATTACATCATTTTGCAATACAAAGAGAGCTACGAAAAAATTCAAATTTGACACGTGCAAGTGCCTTAGTGAAAATGTCCGCAACTTGAGCATCGATGGGAATGTACTAAATCTGAATTCGGTGCCTTGGAACTTTGTCTCGAATGAAGTTGCATTGTGTATCAATGTGCTTGGTTTTCTCATGATGCACTGGATTCTTAACAAGGTTCAAAACACCCTGGTTGTTGCAGAACAAGTGGATTGGAGATTTGGATGGAAGGTCCATACTTATCAGGATGCGATGTAACCATATCACTTTGCACATAGCTTCACGTGCGGTGCGATATTCTGCCTCTGTAGATGAGATAGCAACCACCTGTTGCTTCTTGCTATGCCAAGAGACAAGATCGGATCCAAGATGAAAAATATATCTTGAAGTTGACTTGCGATCATCAAACGACCCGACATAGTCGGAGTCCGTGTATCCTTGTAAGAAGAATTTACCATTCCTCTTGTATTCTAGGCCATATTCCATAGTACCACGGACATAGTGAAGAACACGTTTTGATGCTTTCCAATGAGTAGTCTTAGGTTCCTGCATGAACCTCGAAAGATAGTTGATAGCAAATACGATATCTGGCCTAGTATTGGTCAGATATATGAGACTCCCGATCAACTGTCGATAAAGAGTACCATCTACCTGAGGTGAATCATCATATCGTGATAACTAAAGACCTGATTCCATCGGAGTTGCCATTGGCTTACAATCAGTCATGCGATATTTTTCTAACAGTGTCTTGGCATATTTTTTCTGAGACACCTTAATGTAGTGCTCCTTTTGGCTTACTTCTAGACCAAGACAATAATGGAGAAGTCTAAGATCTGTCATCTCAAAAGATTTACACAAGTCACTTTTGACAGCATAGATCATAGGTTCTGAACTCCCTGTAATTAGCAAATCATCAACATAGAGTACAAGCAACACTATCTCAGAACCTTGTTTCTTGAAATAGAGGTTTGCATCTGATGGACATCTCTTAAATCTATGCTGCAGGAGGTGATTATCCATTTTTATATACCAAGCTTGAGGAGCTTGTTTCAAACCATACAAGGATTTGACTAACTTGCAAATTTTCTGCTCTTGGCCTACCACTTCAAATCCTTCAGGTTGAGTCATGTAGACTTCCTCTTGGAGATTACCATTCAAAAAATCACTCTTTACATCCATCTGGTGAACTTTCCACCCATACTGTGCTGCCATAGCACAAAGAACTCGAATAGTGGTCATCCAAGCAATAGGTGCAAAAGTTTCCTCATAGTCAATGCCTTCATTTTGAGCATAGCCCTTTGCAACAAGACGAGCCTTATGCTTATCAATTGTCCCATCTGCCTTGTACTTGAATTTGTACACCCATTTGCAGCAAATGGGCTTATTTCCTTGTGGCAGATCGACAAGCTCCTAAGTTTTGTTATTTTTTAGAGACTTGTACTCAACATCCATAGCATCCTTCCATTGTGGCTTGCTAAGAGCATCTTGTATAGAGGCAGGTTCATGTTCATTCATTGAAGAAAAAAACACCCTATCATCATCTATATCCATATCCTCTGTTTCCTTATGTGGAGTTACAGAAAGTTCCTCAAAATATTGACAAAGATCATCAACCTCACTGGTCTCTACGACTGCTTTTTCCCTTTGAGCCATACTACGAGTACGCGGTCTATCCAAAGTAAAATCTGGTGAAGTGGATAACTTGGCGTCCCTGATTGTGCTTGTATACCATTTCAGATTCTTCTCTTCCTCATATGGAGTGAATAATTGGATAAATATGTAGGAATGCTTTTTGGTTTTGAAGAAGATGTGGAAGGACCTCCTGTCTGTGTTGACAAAGGGAACTTCTCTTCCTTAGATTCCACAAGATCTAGGTATACCTTAGATGTGTTTTGTGATGTGAAAGATTCATCAAAAACAACATCTCTACTGATATGAATTTTCTTGGTCAAAGGATCTATCAAACGATAACCTTTAGAGTGCTCATCATAGCCAAGAAAAATGCATCTCGATGTCTTCTCATCTAGCTTCTTCCTTTTCTCTTTTGGTATGTGCATGAAAGCTTAACATCCAAAAATACGAAGATGAGATATGGAGGGTTTTTGACCACTCCATGCTTCCTGTGGAGTCATTCCTTTTAGGGCCTTTGTGGGTTCCCTATTCAACAGATATACTGAAGTGGTGACAGCTTTTGCACAATATTGTTGCCCAAGAGTAGCTCCTGTGAGCATACAATGAACCATTTCCATAATAGAACGGTTCCTTCTCTTAGCAACTCCATTTTGCTGAGGAGTATAGGTAGTTATTAATTGTCTCGTGATTCCATGCTCAATTAAGAATGCTAAAAATTCTTTAGAGGTAAACTCCCCCCTCGATCTGAGCGAAGGGTTTTAATAGAAGCCCCTGACTCCTCAACAAATTTCTTGAATTGCTGGAAGAAATTGAAAGCCTCAAATTTCAGTCGGAGAAAGAAAACCCACATCTTGCGGGAGTAGTCATCTACAAATAACTAAAAATACCTCTTCCCTCCACAACTGTTGGATGTGAAAGGACCACACAGATCAGTGTGAATTAACTCTAGAGGTTTCTGTGCTTGTGTTGAGCTCTTCTCAAAAGGTACTCTATGCTACTTTCCTGCCAAGCAGTCAGAGCACACTGGCAATGTGGAAGAAAGGGAAGGAATACCCTTTACCATCTCATACTTACTAAGCTCAAGTAAGTAGCCATAACTAAGATGCCCATATCTCGTGTGCCAGAGGGAAGTGGCCTCCTTGGTAGAGACTGTCATGACAACATGGGGAGTAGAGATAGCATCTAGGGCAAATAAGCCATGCTTATATGAAGTTGTTGTAATCTGCTTACCCTTCCTGGTAATAGAACAACACTTCTTGCCATTCTCAACATGAAAGTTGACAACCATATCTTTATCCAGGATTTGTGTGACTGACAACAAATTGTTAGCCGATCCTGGAACATAGAGGACTTTGTCAATCTGACACTTGCCATCAGGAAGAGTGACTGAAACTGTACCCTCTCCCTGAACCTTGTAGGTTTTGTCATCAGCAATAGTGATAGGTCTACCCTCTTTGGCCACAAATGATTCAAACCACGATATGTCACCAATCATATGCTTACTAGTTCCAGAATCGACATACCATACATGATCCTTCTCCTTGGAGGCTGTGGTAGTCATGAGCACCTTGTGTGCCCATTCAGAATCTGAGTCAGATTCTTCAATAGAAATATTCACCCTGGGTTGCTTGTTCTTGTTTTGTGGTTTGTTCTGGCATTTTTGCTTATTCTTATGCCAACACCTGTTGGTGTCATGGTTGTCTTTATCACAAATTTTGCAATACCTCTTCTTCTGTTGAGGTTGTTTCCATTTTCCTTTTGAATCCTATTGAGAATTGCCTCCTTTATGAAAATTACCTTTCTTCTTAAAACCCTGTCGGTTGGAATATAGAGTTGTATTAGAAGAATCATCCCTATGAAGTTGGCGTGCTTCCTGTTGTTGAAGCAAATTTACCAACTCAATAAAGGTAATTTGTCATTGTGACACCTGAATGGAGGTGATCAACGTATCAAAGGAATCAGGCAAAGCTCTCATCACTATTAAAGCGAGAAGTTTGTCGTCCACTGTATCTCCCAAAGAATTCAATTTGCCTTTCAATTCAAAAACTCTGCAAAGAAAGAGTTCAACTGTCTCACCCTGTCTCAAACTCAGATTGTGAAGTTGTTTTTGAAGATGAAGAATGGTGGAGTCATTATTTCCCTCATAAATGGTTTGAAGGGCATCCCATGCCTCTTTACCACTTGCTTTGTCAACTATATGAGGTTGAAATTCATCTGAAACAACAAACAAAATGAGCACTTTTGCTCGACTATCTTTCTTATCAAAGGCGATCCGATCAATAGTGAGAGCTATGGATCCAAATGTCGATGAAGGTCTCATTGTTGCTCTAGAAACAACATCCCATAAATCTTCCATGATGAGGACTGCCTTCATTTTGTTTTTCCATGGTGTATAATTAGGACCTTTCAATAATTGATGAGCATCAGTCATTAACTTTGTAGCAGAAGCCATAGTGAAGGTTCCTTATATCACCAATTGGTCACCATTTCTATATACCTTAATGCCAGGCCGTTATACCATACAAAATACCTGCCCTTACGTGAGGGAGACTATAGGTATTTTGAAAATTTTGAAAAAAATTACCCGCCCTTACGTGAGGGAGACTATAGGTAATTTTTAAAGATTATATGATACGTGGTACTTAGGCGGTACTGAAAGGGAATCGACTTGTTGATGGCACCTACCATAGAAAGTCATCAATCCTCATGCGTGGGGCGTAACTTCCCCTAAACACTTTGGATGTCAGAACTCTCGTCAGGATTTACGCCTAAACACAAGAACGATTAGGGTAGTGGATGGAGTAAAAAAATAGCAAAATGGCAAGCAAACTTATCTCTCCCCAACGATTTATAGAGAACAAGCCCAGACATCGTTTTGGCAGCTATATTAGGTGGCGGATATAGTAGTGCAATCACGACAGCTTTACCTGTAAGTGTTGGCCAGAGGTATCACAAATACCAAACGTTGCAGTGTAATAAATTGCACGGATGGGTTTTAATTATTTCGGGGACATAGGGAGTGAATTTGATTTTAACTTTTAATGATGTAGTGCAAAGTAAGAAAAAATGCAACATACAGAATAAAAGTGCCCACAGAAATAAACCACTAGGTGTCGAGCACTGCCGAAAATGCACCTTTACAATAAGCCAATTTGCCTTAAAAATTTACTCATCATCCCCCCCTTTTTCTTCAGGTTTTGAAGAAAACACCCCCCTTTACTATGGCAAATATTCTAATTTTAATGTAAATTTCTAAATAATTTTAGTAATAATTTAATTAATAATAAAAATACTTTTGTTTTTAAAAAAAATCATAATTTAAAAATATGATTAATTAAAAAAAATGATTTTTTTTTTAAAAACAAAAAATATTAGTATATTAATTAAAAAATACTAAAAGAATAAAGAAAAATAACAAAAAAATAAAAAAAAATAATTACCTTCAAGGGGTCTATCGAAGGGGTTTGAACCCTTGACATCACAGGCGCTAGCCTGGCGCTCCTACCGGCTGGGCTAGTACGCCCGATGGGAAGGAAAGGGACAATTGTCCCTTTCTTCCCTTGCGACCCTCACGGGGAGCAAAAAAAACTATGGGACTTTAGTCCCACATTGCTCCTGCGGGGTGCATGAGGGGGGAATAAAAGGGAAGATTCCCCCCTTTATACGTGATTGCCTTCGGGAAATCATGACACCCCTTTTGCCATGCCACGCGGTAGGGGTCAGGTCCATGTCGGGTCACATGGCGACCACGTCCGTCCACGTGGCAGTCTAGTCCAGTCCAGCGTCCAGTCAGCTGCCACGTCAGTCCACGTGGTGGTTCTGTCCAGTCAGCTTCGGTCCAGTCAGCTACCACGCATCAGTCTAGGTGTCGGTCTTACCTCAAGAAATGTGTCGAGTCAAAACCAGTCCGGATCGACCTCGAGATCCATTCTCGTGTCCAGTCAGGTCCAGCATCGGTCCAGTATCAATCAATCTGACCTCGGGAAATGTGTCGAGTCAAATCCAGTCTAGATCGACCTCGGGATCCATGTCCAGTCAATCGTAGTCGTCAGATCTCAAGATCTGTGCCTGGTCAAGCTAGTCCAATCGCCCTCATTTCGAGTGCAGGTCTAGTTCTGATGCCTCGAGATGTGTGCTTGAGCAGGTCTAGTTTCGACACCTCAGGATGTGTGCCCGATTAGGTCCAACCCTGCCTCGGGAAACATGCCCGCGTCTATGTCGGTCTCCTCTTAGATCTCAAAAAGCGTGCCCAAGCAGGTCCAGCTCTGATACCATGTAGGAATGCGAACATCAGAGCCATTGTATTGAACTGTATAAATAATACATAGGCAACCTTAGATTAGCCCGTAGGTTACGGAACCACCTAGGCGTCAAATAGAATAGGTTGTAACAAATTAACAATATTAACCTATAATGGAATAACTAACATAGATACCTTAACAGTAGGATCAAAATATTCTAGGCCCACCATTGAGACCGGTGGTGACAATTAGGAGCAGGCTGGTTCAAAACCTGCAGATGACTCCTGTGAAGTTTTCAATATATAAGCTTATACAACAGTCCCCCAAGCACAGGGAGACTCTTATGGACATTCTGAGGTCCATTTAGGTATAGTCCCAAGATGCACAAACATTCACAAACTTCATGGGGCACGTACAACTGTGGCAGGAACCAATGATCTAATTCTACGATCACAAAGTGAAAATGGTTTCTGCAAGCATGGATGACCCACCACTACATATCATTGCATGTGTTAACCATGTGTCGTTCAAAAGGGTCTTGATTGACACTGGTTTGTCAATCAATATAATCACGACTAAGGCACTGCACCATTTGAAATTGCCTAAATCACTCGTCGTACCAACCACCTTTACATTGAGAGCATTTAATGACGCACTATGCGGTTGGCATGGTTGTCCTACCTATTCAAGTGGGACTAAAGACCATTCACATAATGTGTCACGTGATAAAGGGCGCCTTGCAGTATAACATCCTGCTGGGAAAGCCTTGGATTCACAAAATGCGTTGGATTTTCCCTCAATATTGCATCAGTGTGTCAAGTATATACACGAGGGACAAGTTCACGTGGTTTCATCAGATGAAGAACCATTCAAGTTCATGAACTTAGCAAATTTTCTAGGGGGTTTCGTACTCCCATCAACGCACTTGGACATATGGCCCACGTCTTCGATAAGGGTTCCAAGAGGCAAACAGACGGTGCATGTTCAACCATCGGTATCTGTATCATACAGATCTAAACATACCACTACAACTTCTCTGAGACTGAGTGCATCAGTAATACATCAGGACACCGAGAAATTAAAGGCAAAATTGGGCAGAAAAGAAGCAAAGAACGTGTTCGAACCAGTCGCCGTTGAGGCTGCCACTCCAATGGATATGGAGGAAGCCCAGGATGAAGTTGAGGAGGCACCTCAGCCTACTTCTTTTGCATCGTCAACAAGGTCATCCGCACCGCGGGTGATTGTTCACCTAGCCAGTATAGGTCTGGGTGAATATCTTGTGCAAAATGTGACCTTTGGTCCTATTTTAGAGACTGCACGAGATATGAGCCATCCAATAGCCCATCGATATCCAGTTGGATCCATAGTGTCATTCGATGAGCCACCCAACCAAACAAATTTCATCTACGTCGGGTTGGACCAAGTTCCAACGTGAGCACCCATGGAGATGGATGATGAGGAACAGTTCACGGTGAACATTTAGTACTTGTCCAACCCAGAGTATGCCATGTCCATTTTTGAGCTCTATCATTGGCATGGATACGACCTTGGTCTTTTTGAACAAGGACGAAGAACCCCTCTTGAACTATGTTATCAGTTGGCAACTAATAGGTTTGGATTGGGATTGCAGATTCAGGGACATGATGATTTACTCACTACATCATTGGATCGTTTATACCTGAGTTTGGGGGATGACGTGGATTTTAATCCATATCATCCTAACATATCTAGTCTTCGGGAAAACAACCCAATGGTGTTAGTCATCACCATTGAGAGACCGAAGCTTGAACATGAAGAGTTCTTGAAGCAGAACCTTAGAGGCAACCTAGGTCATCAAAATCGTATCACAACCAATGATACTGGCATGCAGGGACACAAACCCGCCATTCTAGGTGATCTCGAGTCAGGAGATATTTGTAGTGAATATGGAGAGGAGTCCACCTCCGAAATAAGTGGACCGAGTTATGATGCAGATGGCGAGTCCTCAAATAATGATCAATCTGAGAAGGAAATTGATTGAGCCTTCGTGGTTTTGGTATTTCTACACCATTTTTTGCCTAGAGAGCAATTATATGAGCTACAAGAGTATTTCATAGTCGATAGTGATTATGAAGATAAGACAAAGCAGTCCTACTTAAGGCCTCATCCAGCTAATCTCCCAATATTTGTGGACACGATAGAGTGGTCTGCTCATAGTATAAATCATAGCGATGAGGTTGAGATGATCGATCCGAGGCTAGTATATCCGCTAAATCTATTATCTGCAAAGTCAAAGTATGTTATAGAATAAGTACCTCTTAACACTGATCGCTCTGAAGAGTAACCAAAGCTAGTTTTTGCACCGATGTCTTATATACGATCGTTTTATCCGATTTATTCGGATAGTGATGATAGTGATCGTAGAATCAGATACATGGGACCACATTTGGCAGATCACCCCTTGCATATGGGGGGAAGTGAAGGATTATATCTATACAGTGATGATGAGGATTCGTTGGAGATGGCATTTTTGGGCCTCATCACCTACGTAATTAGAATCCACCTCGGGGTCCGCTACCTATTATAGTTATAGGTTTGCATCGAGATATTAATCTCCAGCGCTGCCTCAAGGAAAGAATAAATCTGGAAGAGGAATATCAAATAATATTTCCCTATCCGCCTACTTATGATGAGCTACTTGAGCCGAAAGATCCCATTTTGCAGTTAGTGCACATGGAGGATCCAGTTGTCTGGGCATCCCACAGGGAGGACCCGTTCGTCCCCATACCATCTGAGCCAGATCTTGGGTACGGAAGCTACACAAATAATGTAGAGTTCAGTCCGTGTGGTCCTAGAGATCAATTCCATTCCATCAACATGGTCTCCATTGATTTGACCACTCCACTTCACAATCCAGAAGATCCATCCAAACCATTGCATCTAAACATGGATGCTATCGATTGGGATCGCGCTGATTTACTAGTAGAGCCTGAAGACTTCTTCCCGAATGAAGAGATGTTGCAACCATTTCATTTTGGACTCGGTTGTGCTTACGATGTATATCATGCTGAACATGCTTCTGATGAAGAACATATAAATCTAGATGATGAAATCCATTTGATCCCTATGCCTCATCAGTTTGATGAGGGATCCCATATGTCAATAGATGAAACCTTCGAAGTGGATATCGGTAACGACCCCACCAATCCAATGAAGGTTAAATTTTGGAATGAGTCTCACTCCAAATGAGCACGCTAGCATCATCCCTCTACTAAAAGAGAGACCTGACATTTTTTCTTGGACATACAAATATATGCTCGGTCTAGACCCGAAGTTGGTTACTCATAACCTTTCTCTAGACCCATCCAAGAAGCTCGTCAAGCAGAAGCTCAGAAAGATGCATCCAATAGTAGCCTTAATGGTGAAAGACAAACTATTGAAATTTTTGGATGTAGAATTTGTCATTTCCATCGACTATCTAGAATGGGTATCCAATATGGTGCTTGTAGGAAAACCAGATGGAAGGATCCGTATTTGTACGAATTTTAGAGATCTCAATAAGGCAACACCCAAAGATTCATTTCTATTGCCCAATATCGATGCTCTAGTAGATTCTACTGCAGGTCATGAAATTCTCTCCTTAATAGAGGTTTTTTTTTGTTACAATCAAATTCGAATTAAGCTCGAAGATCATCACAAAACCACGTTTATAACACCATGGGGAACATTTTGCTACAAATTTATGCCATTTGGTCTCAAAAATGCTGGTGCCACATACCAGCAAGCCATGACATACATTTTTCATGACTATATGCACAAAATTATTGAAGATTATATCGATGATTTGCTAGCCAAGTCATTGCTACGAGAAGAGCATGCAGAGGTCTTAAGAAGAGTCTTTAATCGCCTGATAGAGCACAATGTCAGGTTGAATCCTAAGAAGTGTGTATTTGGTGTAACTTCTGGAAAATTACTAGGGTTCATTATCTCCAAGAGAGGCATCGAAGTAGACCCAACGAAGGTCAAGGCCATTTTGTAAATATGTCCTCCCACCAATATTAAGGAATTAAGGAGCCTTCAAGGCAAGGTAGCCTCGATAAAGCGATTTATTGCCCAACTATCGGATAAATGTCAACCCATGAATCGACTACTACATAAGGGTGTCCCATTCAATTGGGATGAGGACTGCAAGGCAGCCTTCATTGAGATAAAGCATTACCTAGCAACGCCACCAGTGTTAGCTCCACCAAGGCTAGAAGAGCATTTTTTGCTATATATATCGACAACAGACTGTGTTAGGGACCATGATGGCCCAAAAGAACATACAAGGCAAAGAGCAAGCCATATATTGTATTAGTCGAACCTTGGTGAGTTATGAGCTAGGATATGCATATGTGTAAAAACTATGTTTAGCAGTAATGTTCGCTACCAAGAAATTGGGACACTACATGTTAAGTCACACGACATATGTGGTATCAAAACAAAATCCTTTGCAGTATACGATGAGCAAGACATATCATAATACACATACTACAAAGTGGATCATGCTATTGACAAAATTTGATGTGGAATTCATAAGCCAAAAGTCCATTAAGGGATAGGTCATAGCAGATCAGTTAGCTGAGGCACCACTATCCAATAGTAGGCCTCTAACAATCAAGATTCTGTATGATGCAGTGTTTGTAGTATCTGAAGCTCTTGAACTCAAAGAACCAGAGAACAATGCTGATATGATTTTGTTCTTTAATGGTTTGAAATGTGAGCAAGGAGCTGGTGCAGGGATAGTGTTTTTCACGCCACAAGGAGCTCCAATGCCCTTGTCATTCAAACTAGACTTCCCATGCACCAACAATAACGCTGAATATGAAGACCTACTTTTGGGCCTACATACAACCATCGCATTAATATCAAGAGACTAAACATCTTTGGTGATTCCTTCCTCATAATTAATCAAGTGAAGGGACTATTTCAGTGTCGATGTCCGGTACTGAAAGCCTACAAAGATCTTGTTGCCACATATCTGGCTAAACTAGAATGGTATGACATCGAGGCAGTCCCTCGTTCATCAAATAGGTTTGCAGACACCATGGCATCTTTGGGATCCTTGATCCCTTCGAATCCATTTGTCGACTTCACTACCATCCACGTCAAGACGCTCTAGCATCCTGTAGTAGAGCATGCAGCCTTTGATAACAAAGAATAAGTCAACATGATTAGTGTGGAACGAAAAGCTGATTGGTTCTACAAAGCTGAAGAATTTATCAAGAAAGCACCCTGGGGGTCTTTAACCTCCCAGAAACCTGTGGGCAATAGCACCACCATTCACCACAAGGTTGTTTCCTAGTCTGCATTTACAAAAGTAAATACATAGGGAGTACAGGTTGTCTTAGCAGTCGAAGCTAAGGCTCATAAGAATTGGATGGCACAGATTCAAGACTTCCTAAGACTTGGTTTTGTCTTGGAGGGATTGTCGCGTGCCACTAGACTCACATTTAAACATAAAGCGACTAAATATGTCTTGATAGGAGACATTTTGTACCACCAAATTTATAATGGAGTTCTCCTTCATTGTCTTGAGCCCCAAGAGTCATCTTGGGCAATTTCAGAAGCTCATGATGGTACATATGGTGGCCATTTTAGTGGCATGGCCATCGTCAAGCACATCCTTTGAATGGGTTATTATTGGCCTGCTATGGAGAAGGATTGCAATGTATATGTCAATAAATACGTCAAATGTCAACATCATGCTAATCTTACGCACCTGCCATCACAGGCCTTACAGCCCATCCAAGCGGCTTGGCCATTTGCTCAGTGGGGGTTTGATCTAATTGGCAAGATTTCTCCTTTGTCATTAGGCTGACATACATTCATTATTACGGCTACTAAGTATTTTACAAAGTGGGTGAGATCATTCCCTTAACGACTACGACTGGAGCTCGCATAGCAGAGTTCATAATGGAGCATATCATAAGTCGTTTCGAGATACCATCCAAAATAGTTTCAGATAATGGAACTTCTTTTAATAATAAAATTTTGTGAGCTTTAACATCTAAGTATCACATCAAACATAGTTTTGCAACTCCATACTATTTGCAGGCAAATGGGCAAGCTGAGGCCTCAAACAAGACTGTGGTAGCCATATTGAAAAGGACAATGCAAGAACACCACAAGGATTGGCATATACAACTATCTCTTGCATTATGGGCTTATAGGACTAGCATTCGGACTCCCACTGGGGCAACTCCGTTTTCACTAGTATATGGCACTAAGGCCATTATGCCCTTAGAGTTGGAAATTCCAATGCTACACGTCGCATTGAAAGAGTTCATTGATGACAACACCGTGTGACAAGCTTGACTAGACCAATTGACGCTACTGGATGAACGTCGCATGAATGCCCTGAAGCATCTTCGTGTCTATCAAGAGCGATTAAAACGAGCTTACAATATCAAAGTCCACCAAAGAGAATTTGAAGTTGGGGATCTTGTGCTGAAAGAAAACCAACAGAACTTGAATTTGTTGCCCGATATGCGAGACAAAATTTATGGCTAATTGGCTAGGACCCTATATCATATCTAAAAATATTGGTTTGGGTACCTATCGCCTGACGTCGCTAGGGGGTGTTGAAGAGCCTGAATTTCTCAACATAATCCATATTAAGGCATTCGATGCTTAGAGAGTGTAGCATAAAAGGCTCCAAAGGAATCTGTAAGCCCTTTGGTCAATCAAAAAGGCACCAAGGATTTCTAAAAAGTTGCTTTATCAACCCAAAGGCTCCAAGAGTTCCTATAACTACTCGATCATCCCAAAAGGCTCCAAGATCTCATTCAAGTGATTTGGTCATGTTAGAAAAAGCTCCAAAGGCATCTGTAAGCCCTTTGGTCAGTAAAAAAGACACCAAGGATTTCTAAAAATTGCTTGGTCAACCCAAAGGCTCCAAGGGTTGCTTAAAACCACTCGGTCATCCCAAAAAGGCACCAAGGATTTCTAAAAATCACTTGGTCAACCCAAAGGCTCCGAGGGTTGCTTAAAGCCACTCGCTCATCCCAAAAAGGCACCAAGGATTTCTAAAAAATCGCTTGGTCAAACCAAAGGTTCCAAGAGTTCCTATAGCTTCTCGGTCATCCTGAAAGCCTCCAAGCTCTCTTGCTGAGAGTTTGGTCAACTAAAAGGTTCCAAAGGCATCCGTAAGCCCTTTGGTCAATCCAAAAAGCTCTAAGGATTTCTAAAAATTGCTTGGTCAACCCCAAAAAGCTACAAAGGCATATATACTTGTCGTTTGGTCAAATATGAAAGCCCAACAATTAATAAAAATTTGAAAATATATAAAATTCTAAAAAAATTGGTAAAGCATAATTTCCAAAAACATTTGCTTTCACAGTTTGCATTTTCATACATGCATTCACCTCATCATATTGCATTTAGGCATTTGTCATTTGTTGCATTCCACAGTAGAGTGTAATGTGTCTATCAAAATCTTACAAATGGTCGCACATTTGTATTTCAATCATGCACCCTTGCATTTATCATAATTAATTGCATTCAAACACGATATCTATTGCGAAGAAATATGTATGTATATTAAGTTTTTCAGTCATTCAAAAATACCTAGTGGGTTCTTCATATATTGTAGAAAGTTTGCTTTGCTATTATAGACGAGGTCATTAGTTGGGATAGTGCTTCAACATATCAGGATCCCGTCACTAAGCAAAACAATATAAAATCCTTCTAAGACAAGAGATGATGAAAGCTGCAAAAGCAGTATTAAGTATCTAGAGAGATGAGTTTTTTAATGACCTGCTTATCTTGCAAATAGTTCGGTCTAGAGTGGTGAACTTTGGCAAAAGGACAAGAATTTCCCCTATAAATCTCAAAGTTACGAAGTGCAAATTTTAAAGTACAAAGTTCAAATCAAATGTAAAGTGACATAGTGAATCAAAAGCACTATAAAAATCTCTTGCTCAAAGAAAAATGTAACACGTGGCCTAACAATGATTTTTGTCACTACATATGAGCAAGTAAGAAGGGTGAGAGCTTGAATCCCTGGATTGTCCATCTTTTGAAAGCCATAGAGTGATCCCCGATCGCAGCAATGGGTTGGAAGAGTCCCGCTTGCAATCGAAGGGGTGGTTCTATTGGGTGATCCCCAAACATAGCAATGGGTTGGAAGAGTCTCATTTGTATTTTGTGGGGTAGCCTTGATCAATTTGCAAGATGAGCTAGCTCTAGGTGCCTAGGTTTGTCTAGTTGTAAGTCTAATCAAAGTTGAAACAAGGATGGTATGATCATATGAGGAACCCTATCTCACATATGGGTTGAAAGAGTCCCGACTAAAATACGAGGTATGCTTATGGTCTATCTAAAAATACTCACATGTACACACAGGGATAATAAATAGTTGGGTTTGTCACGGCAAAAGCCTTGTCCAATAAAAGCCTTGTACAGTTAGTATGTGATTTTTGGAGAAGTCTACTAGGGTTTTTGAGTCTCATGGAAAACCTCAAAAGGTTCTCTAATAGCAATAAAATACCAAATATCATTAGACATAAAAAATAAAAGAGTCATACATTTATCAGAATGCATTTTACAAAGCACAATCAAATATATAGGATAGATATCGCATGAATATTAGAAATTATGTTTAGACGTCCATTGACTATATAGTGCAACAAAGAAAAATATACAGAATGACATATTCTTTCATTAGCATTATACCAATCCATTTTACTGTATTTCATATATGGTTGATTAATTGATTAAGTTCTTGAAATGAGAATTATCAATTATTTTGCATGATTGTTATATATTCTGTGGTGTCATATTTTAAAATTGATATACATAGTTTACATTCATACCTTATGTTTTAAGTGATTAAAGCATACACATTCATTCCAATTAGATTACGATTATATACATAATGCATTACCATACATTGCATAGCATACCATAACTTTATAAAAATAAACGCATGCCCACAAAGCAAAAACAAATATGCGTTAAAAATAAACAGTGCATCCATATGCATACATCATACATGGCACATCTAATCATCTAGATCACTACATCTCATCAACATCATCATAAATAAGATAGCTATCTAGTGCATGTCATCCATGCATCGCATCATATAAACATAGCATCAACATAAGCATTACATCCATGTGCAGCATCAAAAATACACATCGATACACATAATGAGCCATAAATGATCAAGTCATATATATATATATATGTGTGTGTGTGTGTGTGTGTGTGTGTCCAAAAGAGTACATAGGGAGTGTATCAAAATGCTCGTAGGCTACAAAGTGTGTAGGTCATCGACCTTACAACCAAAATAAATATGGCATATCAAAAATTTAGTCTGCATCTAGTAGAGCCCAGATCTAGTCTACTCCCCCTGTATCGAAGCTCTCGCCACCTCCCTTAGCATTGCTCTCTAGAGCCTGCTCTCTTGTATGCTCTGGCACCCGTGGTGCGTCCTGCTGTGGATATTGCCTACCTCTAAATCCTAAGGCACCCAACACACAAGAATATGGTAACTTAAGTAGGCTAGTCCTCTGACCGATGGCCCTTGAAGTCTGCCCTGCATCTCTAGGCCTGGCACGCGATGTCGCACCATGTGAACTAGGGGACCCATGTGTCCTCTAAGTCCTATGAGTCCTATGATTCGAGGTCACCATAGACTATCCCGAGGTCCTAGACCTGGTCCAATGAGACTTTGAAGCAAAATGATCCTCAAGAACCTGTAGCCCATGCATCTCAATGTAGCCGACTAGTTGATCAATATGAGCAAGTCAGGCTGCATGCATCTCATTGGTCCTCATGACCATGCTGCGCCATCGCTATACCTCAGCCATAAGATCCTAAACACCTACTGGAGTTGTCGTTGGTGCTGTCAATGACCCCACAGTAACCTGAGAAGGCGGCATAGCCCCACTCTATACCCAAAAGAGATACCTCTCCACCTCTACTGCAATCCATTGTGCCTGGGCTAACTCTAGTGCAGTCTGTAGTCTCTGAACCTGGGCCTCTACATTTGTGGCCTATGTACTAAGATCATGTATCTGACCCTGCGCCTCAGTTAGGCGCTTATCCCTGTCAGCCACTCTCGCCTCTAGAGTGGCAATAGTAGTATCTTGCTCTAGCTATTGTGTATGGAATCATTTGAGCTGACTCTGCAAGTTAGCCACCTAAGCTAATAACATACCCTCTGCACTGTCGGGAGGGACCTCACCCTCCTCTAGAGCCTCCTCGATGGCGACCTCTGTGCCCTAGCTGCACTTTGTCCGCTAGCACACCCTACGCTCATCAGGATCCACCTCTACCTTTGCATTATCTAGCTCTAGGTCTAGAGGCCTTGTGTCGTATCATATGAACATGGACCACCACTCATCATACTTTGGAGTGGTCCTAGTAGTATCAACTCCAGTCTCCTGGTAGTCATCATCAGCATCTCCTAGAGGCTCAGGAATGATCCACTGTAGATTGTGCTCTGTGACCAAGCATATGTATCTAAGTGGGATATATGGAATATATTGTATGAGCCCAAACTATCGCAGGACCTGAGAGTAGAACTGGTACTCTCAAATATTGACCTTACGATCAATCAACCATCTATTGCGACACACTTGTCTCAACCACTGGCCCTCCTTTGACCATGTTAGAAAATCCATATATGGCCAAGTTCCATGAACTGAGTGATCTAATGTTGTATGTCACCAGTATGGATCCGACTACGGGTATCCTCCTCCTCACGAGGCCAATGGACAACATAACATTGACGATCGTCAACAATATAAGTGATACGCAGTGGAAGATCTGCAGGACACTCGATCCAGATGTGCTACCACCCATAGATCTACAACATAAGACTATGGTTGAGGCCCTTATAGCTACACTTAGTAATCTTATACAACTCTCTGTAGATCTAACATAGTAGGGTGCTCCCCCATGATAGAAGTAATGGCTCCTCTGCAGAACTCTGAAGAACCCTCTAGGCAATGGACAAGAGGTTCCAGGGAATCCTCGCACCCAAGGAGTCTATAAGGACAATTTGTACTATGAGGTGCATGAAGAGGGCTTCCTATGCAGAGAAGACATCCTCATAATACCACTCGTCGATGTGCACCCCTCCATGGTCAATCACATCCTAAGCATCCTCGCTTTGGTCATCGAAGATAGAATAAAAAATAACCTCCTTTACCTTGGAGGTAGAGGAGACGATGGCCTCGCCATCAATGGGGATATTGAAGATCCTATAGACATCCTCCAAAGTAATAGTAATTTCACCTGTAGAAAGGTGAAATGTGTTGGTCCACACATTCCAGCATCAGTCCAATGCAGTCAGGTAGGATTTATCTACCATAATAGTGGGTAGATCCATGACATAGCAGAACCCGACAGCTCGAAACCAATCTCGGTCGTCATCATACAGAGCCTCGTGAAGAGTCTTCAGAATGTTAGGCTCCCAGGATCTAGAAGTCAATATATAAAATAAAAAGCATAATGTAAAACAAAATCTAGCTAAACAAAGCTAAAAACAATGTTAAAAAGAAAAAACCATAGTTGAAACCGATGGTCCCCAATTTGCCAATTGGGAACCGTAGCTAAAACCTGCGGTCCCTTTGGGAACCATAGCTAAAACCTGTGACCCCCAATTTACCAATTGCGAACTACAACTACCAGTTACGTTTTAGGAGAGACACCCATTTCGGGTACCCTCCTAGTCCACTAAGTCACAAAATTAAATGCCTATGCTAACCTAGACTAGTGGGGTTCATTACCAGTAGTTTAGTGAGGTTCATTATCCACATTACTTAATGTGGTTCATTTTACTGGTATTGAGTGTGAGGTCTCGGTTTCGAGTTACCTTACCCACACCCTGGCCTCGACTAGTAGATGGTTGATCAAGATCCACCATCGAGGTAGATGAGTGTAATTATGATAGAGTGTGGTAGTGTTTCAGATCAGGGAAGGTTATCTCACTCTTAGAGCTCTCAAATTTCTAGTGCTTGCAAGAAAATAATAAAAAATTTCAGATAGGAATTCAATTTATAGGTTCTCCTAGTCTTGGCGAACCGCAGTTGACACCTACGGTTACAAAACTAGGGTTTTTTGCCTACAGGTCTGACCCGCGGTTCCCAAAATTTGAAAAATTAAATTACAGACCGTACCTACGGTCTATAGCTAGCATTAAATGCACTCAAAACCCACCGTGGGAAGGTCTAAAAGAGCAAATTAATGACTTTCGTTGGATAAAAATTCAAAATCAATGATTAAAATTGCAAATTTGGTGATGTTAAAAGCACCAGGATCAATCAAATAAATGTCAAATTAAATATAAAAAAATCAAATAATTAAAAACCAAATGCACCTCATATTCAGTGATTTATCCTATACACTTTGCGGTTGCAGCGAGTTGCAATCCATGCAATCCGACAAGATGAGTACATCACCATAAGGACATTTGGGGTAAAATTGTCATTTCTTTTATGACATCTTTCAGAAAATCATCGACAAATATGATTCAAAACAAGTCTAATTGCATTTGTATCATTTTGATTCCTTAAGACAACTATTGTATCCTGACTACTCCATGGGATAGAAATGTGCAAATACTACTAAGAGTTGCAATAATAAGCTGAACTAGGCCTAGCCAAGACATTAAAAGGTTCGAATCTAAATTTTTTCAAGATCATTCATTATGGTCAAGCAATTTCATCGCTTCATACATTATCATTACCCTCATCGACTCGTCACTTGAGGGGGTAGTCATAATTTCATAATCATAATCAAAGTTAGAAGAAGATCCCTGAGATCGTAGATCCCCTCATATTGTCAAAATTACGTTTGTTCTTGCGAATCATTGTCAACAACTATCATAAATTTCCCCCTTTGCTTGGGGTAAACAAAAAATATGATAATTGGTTTGTAACTCTCATCCTTTGAATTTATGGGTCAAAATATACCCATACTTGGCATTGATGTTATCTGAATGTCTGATGATGAGTGCAGACTTGTCAAAATGTAAGCCTTTCATGAGTTGGAAGCAATGATTCTAAGATGCACGTCCTTTTGCTGGACATGGGGCATCTAATGTTGATCCAACTAATGATCATCATAGAACCTTAGGCATCGTTTTAGGATGTATATTTTTGCTCAGTGTTGTTCAATATCACAATGCATCTCAAAAGGGGCATCTGTAGATACCTAAAACATGTCATGTCGAGGGTGACTACTCATATGGACATGCTACAAGACCATATGGAGGATCTTGGGTAGACTCCAAGATAGAGCAGTGGTTCTAACCACTTAATTTAGGCATTTTGGCCTAATTAGTCTGAACTGCAGCTTAGAGCTACGGTCTCCAGTCTAAACCATGGTTGAAACCTATGGTATGTAGTCTGGACCACAACTATGACCTGTGGTCTTAACTGAAGTTCAGTTAGGCCTTCTATTTGAGCCAAATTAGTTGGAACGACCAAAATATATAGAGTATAGAAGATTCCAAAGGCTTCCATCCCAACTGTCGTAACCACCCTTCTTGGTCTTAGCTTCTCCATGAAGCCATCCCTAGCCCTAGGGGCATGCTATAAATACCCCCTCCAAATGAGAGAGAAAAAAGAGCAAGCATTGGATATTTGAGTAGCGAAGCCCTAGCGAATTGTACACTCAAACTAAGTATACTAATATATAGAGCTATTGAACTTAATCCCTGACCCTTTTGTCAACATTCATGATGAATTGCATTATGGATGCCCTAGGTGCCTAGGAGGATCAAGAAATGCAAATCCGGGCAAACGAAGGCCCTTCACATCGAATTGACTGCCAAATCAGTTTGAGGACAACAAAGGCGACCCTTGAACATCAATTTGGACAAGGAGATCAAGCCCACTGCCCCTAATTTTGAGGGTAAACCTATCAGAGGTCAAACCGTAGCTGTCAGTCACGGTTCACAGTGCAAACTGCTCACCAGAGCTACGGTTTACAAAAGGTGACACATCACCTTAATATTTTCATTTATGTCTGGTTAAAAAGGTTAGATTAATAATTTCTTAGGTTTAATTACATTTTATAAGAATTCAGACCGTAGGAATTAGCTTATAATAGATAGTTTATGTTTTGCATTAATTAGGACATTGTGGATCTTTTATGCACCTCTATGCTTCTATTTTGTTATCTGATCCATGCATTATTTGTCTAATGATATCCCTTATGCTATATTACAAATATTGATTCAATTAGCATAGTTTAAAGGCTTTCTTTATGTTTTCTTGATTATTAGTTTAAATGGCATTATCATGTATGTTTCCTTAAAGGGCCTCATTATGAGAGGCTATCTATATTTTTTATCATGTGTTGTTGTTTCTTGATCATAGGAATATAGGTACAAGAGGAGTCGATATCATAATCCTTCCACATCGCGAAGAAGGGGGTCAAATCCACCCCAAGGCAGTTTACGACTAGTCAAAGGGCAATATTAATGCGCCTACCCCATTGAGGGCATTGAAAATTGTATAAACTGTAGCATCATTCAAGTGACCCTAATAGGGGTATATTTTTAACAGAGATTCATTCATAATCAATATAAGAAATATCATTTTGTTGAATTTATGCAACAAGTCAAGCTTTTTATGCTTTTATGATGACTATAGACTAATACAGTAGATAGGAGCATGCTTTTTGATTATGTCACCCTCCAATATGGAACTTGGGTTATCTATGGATAAACTTGTTATCTGCATAGTTGGTCTTTATATTTTCATCTAGAGGGATCCTCTAGGGTAAAATACCCTTTGTGGATAGAGTTGCCCTTTTTATCTCTTTCATGTCGTCCATTTCTCAATAAAATTAATGTTCTTGGTAAGGTTTTGTGGTCTCACCCAATGTCTAAAAAACTCTCTAATTATAGAGTGCACCCTCGTATTTGTGTAGAAATGGACATATTCAAGTCGTTGCCCCCCTCCCTTGAACTCAATGGGTCAGGTTTCCAAGTTAGTCAGCCTCTTGTCTATCTAAAATAACCTAATGCTTGTTTTTACTGTAGAGAAGTTGGGCACTTAATCATAAATTATTCAAAAAAATTAGCTAAAAAGGAACAAATGGAAGCAACTTCTAAGAAATTGTAGAAAAAATCCCAACTAATGGCCCTCATATGGAAGTTACTAAAAATTTAAACGCGAAATTCCCTACCAATGGCCCTCAAAACCCCTTTGTTCCTGAAAAAACTTCTACTTCTCAGGTCATTCCTCCCAAGAACCCTCTTGCCTCTTCCACAACTTAGACTAAGTACTTAGATACTCATGTTAATCCTCAAGCCTCACCAATTTCAACCATAAGTCTTGAGTTAGCTCTCGTTCCTTCATCAAAACTCTTGAAATATTATCTTATGACATATGGGTGGAGAATGGTAGGCAAGTGACAACATTTGTCAACCCCCCAAGATCACTCCATCCATTCAGAGGAAAAAAACATCTCATCAAAGATCTTGCTAGATCCTTCTCTCAAGTGTCTCAAAATAAGGTTCATGCTCAACAAACCCATATGGACAACACACAATTATTGTCAATCAATGAAAATATTTTATAGGCTCTAATTCATGAGGTCGAGCAGCCTCTAAATCACCCCTCATGAATTTAAATCTTCTATCCTATAATGTTAGGGGGTTCTCCCTCCCTTATCGTAAGTTTCAAGTTTGAAAAGTTGTTGCTGAAAATCATATTTCTGTTTTTTCTTCAAAAACTAAAAGTCACTAGTCACACTCTCACCCATTGTATGGATATCATTGGTGGTGGATATGCATTTGCCTTTACTACTTCTCATGTTAATGGTAAAGGAGGTGCTGCCCTTTCCATATTCAAGTCTCTTTGTTATATTATTCTAGACCATGGTGAAGACCCTGCTCATTTGTGTGTGTGGGTTAGATTGGCTCTTAACTCTCAGGTTATTGGATTTTGTTCTATCTATGCTTCTAATGACCCTCCTAGTCATATAACCCTTTGGGAATGGTTAATTTTTTCTCTCATTCCTGCAAAATGGATCCTTGGAGGTGACTTTAATATGATTGAGAATCCTAGTGACAAAAGTTGGACTAGTAGTAGACCCCTTTCTAATGCTGAATTTGGTAGTTGGTTTTTTTGTCGTAATAATTTAGGTGTGCATGACCCTATATTTGGTAAAGCCTGATCAAATAGAGATAACTAGTTTACGTGGAACTATCATCAAGCTTCTGCTAGGAAGCTTGTTCGTCTGGATAGATTTTATTTCAGTAATTATTTTATGTATAAATTCTCCATCCACGAGCAAGTTCGCATCATTTCTCACATGACTTTTTTTGATAACCTTTCTATCTTGCCTTCTATCTAAAATTTCTCTATATCTCTCAATTCCATATTTCTTCCTTTCAAATTAAATGTGTCCCACCTTGACAATCATGCATGTTGTCTCCTTGTAGAGCATGTCCGGAATAGATTTCCTAGACCAATTGGTAATACTGGTTGGATCAAATGGTTTGAAACAATGATTTCCAATACGGTTTCATCTCTTAAATAGTATAGGAGCTCTATTTCTAGGAGGAAGAAGATTCAAGAGAGTCACCTTCATAAGGAGATATCTCATATTCATTCCATGCTTATGAAAGACCCTACTAATATTGTTATTCAATGTGATCTAGCTAATGTTGAAAATCAATTTGGAGTTTACAAGTCTTACCGTGCTAGAGGGGCACATGTTAGGTCTCGCCTCAATTGGATCTCCTAGGGAGACAAGGGAAGTAATTTTTTTTTAACTACCTCAGACATAAGAATATTTCGAAAAGGATCACTAAGTTGGAGGACCCTTCAGGTCATTCTCTTTCCAACTCTAAAGAGATCATGAATATTTTTGTGGCTCATTTCTCTCAAATTTTTACGGTGGAGCCAAGGGATGAAATCCAATCTATCTTAATGGAATACGTGTAGGAACATATTCCCACCCTAGTAGACCCCATTATTCGGGATCAACTTGAATATCCTCTTTCTATGAATGATTTGCAAATTGCCCTTTTTTTCTATGAAGAATGACAAAGCTCCTGGCTTGGATGGGCTTCTAGTGGAGTTTTATAAAAAATAGCATATTATTTCCTCTGATCTTCATCACATTTACCTGGAAGCTCTTCATAATAGTTTCCTTGGAGCTTATATCAATGCAGGGCTTATCAAGCTTATTCCTAAAGGTACGACTCGTAACCAAATCTCCAATTGGAGACCTATTACCCTCATCAATGTTTCTAACAAGATCATATGTTGAGTATACTTAGGATTATCTATTTAAACCTAAGTTAATTGTAGACACCAAAATCCAGCCACTTGTAAGTCATCTATACCTTCCTGTCAGCCACATGTCAATCATCCATCCTTCCCGCCATTATTTGGCCCAAATCCACACCTTCCCGCCATTATTTGGCCCAATTTCACCTTTCCCGCCATTTTTCATCCCCAAATTTATTTAAATTAATATTTATATATATATTTTAATATTTTAATATATTTTAATATATATATATAAATATAGTTTAAGTGATTTAATCTAAGCCGTCCATCCTTCATTTAATCTCATCCGTCCATCCTTCTTAATCCGTTTCACAACCTAGATTTATTCTCTACCCTTGGATCCACTTTAATCTTAGCCACACGTTCAAAGTGTCGTTAAAACCCTAAAGTGTGCCCTAAGAGTAGATTATAAATAGAGTCACCTTGATGGCTCAAACCCTACTTCTATCTTGGCTATCTTTGCTATCTTTGCTATCTTTTGGACCTATCTCTTCTATTTCATCTATCTCTTCAGCCATCCATCGCCGCCCCTTTTCGCCGCATCCATCGCCGCATCCGTCGCCAACTTCGCCGCCATCTCTTCTGCAGTACTCTGTAGAATTCCCCATTCTTGTCACAAGTGCCCACGGGCGTTTACCCGCAGCCACAGACTCAGACCGACGTCTGAAACCTTGATCCAGAAGCACGCGGGCGTTCAGCGAGTGCACCAGGGCGCCTTCTGCAGCCGATTTGACAGCCACATTACTTCCAGATGCCGCCTGGTCTAGCCGCGTTAACAGAGAACAGGTATAAATCAGTTTAAAGCAAGTAACTTCTTTTCTTTTATTAATCTGTTGTTGAACTCCTGCATTCTATTTTTCTAGGGTTTTAAATTGTTTCTGAGGGCTCACACAGTGGAGCCCTCTTATTAATTTCTAACTCCTTGATAGTGTTAATGTGTGCAGGATTTTAATGGCAGATCTGGTGTGTTGATAGCAACTGTTTAAGCTGGAGTGGTCCGAGCCAAAGGATACAACAAAACCCACTCACTTTGTTGGGATTAAGGATACGTCTTCGGAAACGCCACCACTTTATGCCAGCTAGGGTTTCGGAGAACCCTAGCACAAACTGTAATTTTTGTATCACAAAAAGGGTTACAGGCCCAGTTGTACTCAAAAGGAGTTTTTAAACTCCATCGATTAATAAAAATTGTTTGTTTTGTGCAACTTTCCTGTATTCCATTATTGTGGTTTTATCTTTTGTTTGGCGTTGTATTTTTAATCTACAAATGGCGATCACGGTGGGACCCCCTAGGGTTTCATGTTTTTAATACTTGCTTTACTAATCTATTCCTGTTTTCTGTTTTATTTTGCAGGTTCCAGAAATCATGAAATTCGTTGTTCCAGCGAACTAGGGTTTCTGAGCTTGCAAAAAATGCAGCAGACGCAGAGCGGCGTCTGGAAGTCCAATCCGAAACGCAGAGGTGCGTTTCAGCCTGTGCAGACTCCCATGGGCGTTTGAAGGCAGTTTCACAGAGAAAGCGTAGGCTTCCGAGTAAGTGCGTTTTTCTTTTTGCTGTACTTTTTACGTTTTTGGTTTTTCTGTCGTATTCTGTTTCTTTTTCAGATCATTGCTTTAAAATGAATAAAAACTAAGTAATCTGGAAAAGAATAGTTATTTTTAGTTACATTTTTTTTGCATTGCATTATTGGTTGTTGCTTGCATAAAAAAAAAAAATTGCATACCTAGCTGCATATTAGAATAGCTACGAATTATCTGTTTTAGTTATCTAAGTAGGACTATTGATTGGATTTCAATAGTACTCTTCCGGTTGCTCCTTTGATATCTGATATCATTGGTAGGCAGGGGGTTTTAAACGGTGTACTCCACTTCTTCAGAGGAAATGGCATGTTTTCAGTAGCCTCTTGCTTAGATCATTAGAACTTTTGATTTATAGCTTTGTATGTATACATTAGACAACTAAAAACACTTAAAATAAAATTTACTGCATTTCATATTGCATTTAAAACAGTAATATCTGGATTTCATCACTAGGTATTGCTTGAAGTTTAGTGACGGTGGAATTCATCTCCATCCATTAAACTTCTGCCTTAGACACCATAGGTCACCCCCGAGCAAACTTGCTGGATTTCATCACCAGTAAGAATCTCGTTGTCCTTTCCTAGCCATAGTTTTTACCTTTTTTGTGAATAATTCAAGATTAGATCACATGCAAAACTCATAAACCGGACACTTAAAATTTACTACAGATTAAGATCAGAAAATAATTAATTAACCGCAGGTAAGACACATTGGTTGAAACCTAGGTTGTGACTGTTTTCTGATAATTTCTTTAGTGTAAATTTATCATTCCAGTTTTGCATTCTTCTTTTCTGAATTTGTTTAGATTTATTGCTTCATGGTCTTAACAAGGAATCAATCTAAAATGTTAAATCTAAATAATCAAATGGGTAATTCACAGAACATCCCCACCACCAACATGGCCACTTATCCTAGTGAATTTCAAGCGAGGTTCGCCTACAGGTCTTTCACGTCCTTCTACCGTCTATCACATGGCCATGCCCATGGAGGAAGACAATTCCTCTCATATTACCCACATTGATATGGCCCAAGTGCAAACTCACTTAAGAGATGGCACTGGCTATGTCCTTGAGCCAATCCAAGATTCCCCTATGCAAGATTCTATTTTTCAGCAGGATATTGCATCAACCATACCCGTTGGTTTCACTCAGGTCTACACTAACCCTTTTTTTGAGGCTAATGTTGTATCTGCTCAGCCGGCTTCATCTCCAACATCTTCCCAGATGCTCAATTGTCCTCCTTTGGAGACAAATGTAGTGTCTTCCCGACCACTTTCTCCTCCATTTACCCGGGTGTACACCAATTCTCTCTATGAGGTTGGTGGAACCTCCTCTAGCCATGACCAATTTCAACCCTCTTCTTCCCAAACCATTTATGGTTTCACCCTACCTAGGGCACAGTCTACTATTTCTTCCCAGGTACCGCCTACTTCAGCCACCTTCATTGCCCCTGCTATGCAGTCTTCTATGACTACCATGGCAGCCCGCCCTCCACCTTCATCCAATCATCCCACCTCCCTTGGGTTAGAGATTAATAAGGTTAGGGAGTACCTCGACAAGTTGCTTCAGCAACAACAGCAACAAAATGCTCAACCACCTGTCGTAGTAAATCCTACACCCCAACCAATTTCTACCCAACCAACTTTTCTTAGCTCAGGCCCCACCTAGGTACCCCAATCTTCGATGGTGTCCATTCCTACCCCACCTTTCTCCCAACCCGGTCCAGTTCATCATTCACCCCAATCACCTTCTTTTCGGTATCATCCATACCAACAATCTGTCCATTCCACACCGCCTAATCCAGGCAATTTCATCCCATCTCATCATTTTTCCACTCCTCCATTGCATCATCATAATCATCAAACGAATCAAAATTTTCATGAAGATTCTCGACTCCATGCTATGCAACAACGGATTGACAACCTTATGCTCAACATGCCCGGCTCATCTAGTCGAAACCTACGCTAAGGTCGTTGATCAATCAACCAATTCATCCTTCGGTACCTTCACCGCCATATCCGACTGATTTCACATTACCGAAGTTTGACAAATTTCGAGGAACTGAGGATCCTCATGAACATGTGAGCTCATTCATGCATGCCTGCTTTAGAATCCAAAATAATGACGCTCTTATGCTCAGAACTTTTCCTCAGACATTAGGGGGAGATGTTGTACAATGGTACAATCATTTAGCTCACCATAGCATTTATGCTTACGAGCAATTGATTAATCTATTTTTAGAACGATTCTCCCTAAATGTACAAAGGAAAGTCTCATTGTCCGACTTATACAAGCTCAAGCAACATGACGATGAGACTGTTTATGACTTTGGAAACCGTTGGAGGGCTATCATTAATAAACTGCCATTCTCCCTACCAATGGAGGAGTTAACCAAAATGTTCACCCAGAGTTGTCTAAAACCTATCTCTTGGTTACTCCAATTACAACAATACAGGACTTTTGAAGAGGCTTTGGCCCAAGCAAGTATCATAGAAGACATTAAAGTCCAAGAGGGTGTTTTAAAACCCCGTAGAAAAGAATGGCAACAAAAGGGCCAACAACGAAATAATAATTATGGCCAAAACAAACAAACACAGGCTAGTACAGCCTCAAATGTTAACCAAGTTAATCAAGTGGTGGCGAGTCAGCCCGTAATGGCTCAACAACAACAAGTAATGCAAAGTCAACCGCAACCAATTGCTTATCATGCGGTACCCGCCCCTCCTCAACCAGCTCCCAATACTGGGCCAACCATGGAAACTCGACCTTGGCAAAACAATCGTCCCAAGCGACAGTTCACACCTTTAGATGAACCATATGCGGTCATATTCAACAAGTTATATAGCACAAATCAGTTAACTTTACCTGAGTTTAAACCTTTAGAACCATCTAGAAGGGGGAAGTATTACAAGGAGTACCTATTTTGTCCTTATCATAGGCAAAATGGGCACGATATCAATAATTGTACAGCTTTCAAACATGTGATCCAAGATCTTATTGAGATTGGAGCCATTAAATTGGATAGCCCCTTAGCCCAACAAAATCAAAATCTTGGTATATTTCAAACACCCCTTCCACATCGGGAGGAAGCTCCAACAACTTCAGGGGGAGTAACTCAGGTAACTCCTCCTAATCAAGTCAACCATGTACAACAATACCAAGGTTTTGTGGGTACTATTAACGTAGTAACCCGGGGTCAAAGGGCGAACCAACCAAATCAGGCTGAACCACAACCACTTGTACAAACCCCCAGTCCACCTCAGGTAACAGTGACCCAACGACGTGCTAGTACTTCTCAACAACCGCTAAATCATTCTACTCAACGCCAACGACCCATCATGTCATTGAGTAGCCGGTTAACTACCAGTTTAAAAATGGCTTCTGCCAAGTTATCGATCTATGACCTCATTCAACAATCTCCCCCGCATAGAGAGGCATTAATGGAAATATTAAAGTCAATCGAGCTTCAAACTCAAGATACTAATGCCTTCAACAACTTTGTGGGGAGTATTCAAACATGCATGGAGCCCTCCATCACTTTCTATGATTTTGAAATCAAACCTATGTCAACAGAAAGTATAGATCCTCCACTGCATATCATGGCCAAGATCGATCACAAGCCATTCAAGAGAGTCTTAATTGACACCGGTTCCTCAATCAATATCATTACAACATCGGCGTTGAGTCATCTAAATCTATCGCCATCCCTTATCACAAAGTCGACTTTTACTCTTAAAGCATTCAATGATGCTTTATCTTCCACGGTTGGCACGGTTATCTTGCCCATTGAGGTAGGGGCCCGAACTTTGCATACCTTGTTTCACATCTTGGAAGGGTCCATGGCATACAATGTATTGCTTGGACGGCCTTGGCTTAGGGAGATGAGATGTGTCCCTTCTATACTGCATCAATGTCCGAAGTATGTATATGAGGGACGGGGTTCATTGTGTACCTGCCGACATTGAACCCTTCAAACATTGCAACTATGTCTCAAATCCTTATGAGATTGTGTTGCCATCCACTCATCTTTTCTTGACCCCATCTACTTCTTCTATACCATCTTCTTCTAAATCTCCCATTCTCGAGGAGCTACCCATCATATCGCAACCATCTTCCTCTTCCGCTATTCCATCTCATTCACCACTTTCTTCATCTCCTAATCTTCCTTCTTCTTCATCAGTGACCACATGCACATGTGGCCATGACCAATCATCTCTTTCCACGTCATTACCCCCTTCTTCTACACCTTCTTCAACATCACCTATTATTCCTCCATCTTCCCAACCATCACCAGCTGATGTTTCACAAGTTAGTGAAGCATCAACCCAACCAAATCCTTCCAATTCTTCTATCCCACATTCTTCTATTCCATCATCTAGTCCATCTCCCTCCCAAGTCAAGGTCCATCTCACTGATGCGGGTATTGGTGAGTATGCCATCCAAGATGTCCACATCACACCGTTCAATGTGCAAAAAGTTAAAGATTTTGGTCGTCCACATGACCAACATTTATCCATTGGATCGGTTTATAACATGGGTTCTATGCCAAATTCCATTAATTTTGTATATGGGGGAATAGAGTCATCTTCTAGTCCTACCACCATACTAGAACCTAAGCATCCAGTCCCTGCCAATATCGAAAGGATGGAGGGTTTTCCCTCTCGCTATTTCCACGTACATAATTGGCAGCAATTTGGCCTAGGTCGATACGAGCAAGGGGTAACTGAACGCATCGATATGCCATATCAGAGACCCACCGAGCGTTTTGGTCCGGGCTACCAACCACTTCCATCCCTTTCTTCTTTTGAACGAGCTTTTCAAAGCATTAATCTTAATTCAGAAGAAGAAATCCTCCACCCCGACGAATCCGAAGATGAAGCCTATGAAGAATTTGACGTCATGTCAAATGGTGATGAATCCGAAGAAGAGTCGGCGCCCATTGTTCCCCTCACTAAACAAGACGAGTTTTATCTCCAATTGTTCCCTCTCCAAGAGGCCATCTTTCGCTTGCTTCTTCCACAAGAACGAGGTGAACCACCCCCTCCGCCACATCCATAAGCCATAATCCAAACTTGTATTATATGTATATACTAAAATAGTGGTTTTCACCACTACCAAAAAAAAAAAAAAAAAAAAAAAAAAAAAAATCAAAATATATAAAAATACTTTATTGCTTTATGTATGTGTGTAATAGTGGTTTTCACCACTACAAAAAAAAAAAAAACTCAAACTACAAAAAAAAAAAAAAACTGAAAAACTATGTTGTTTTGCATCTCAGGTCTTCCGAGGTCTTCACCGGTTTTCCCTTCCATTCCGCCCATCCTTTCTTCCATAAGTCGACAATGAATTTTGAAGACTTATTCACCCCGCTCCATAATCCATATGATCCGGATAAGCCAATCCCGATCAACCCAAGCTCGATTGACATGGATCGGATTTCATCCCCTCCATCTATTTCGGAGTTCATCCTTTCCGAGGAATTGTTAAGGGCTTCCGCCAACTACATTCCTCCTTCACCTCCACATTCACCTTCATCTTCTAAGCCAGAGGTCTTCGAGGCAGACATAGACGAGAGCAAGGCACGGGAGCTTGATGACATTTTAGATGACATAAATCTGATCCCTACTCCCCATCAGCTTGAGGAAGGTTCCCACATGTCTATTGAAGAAACTATCGATGTAGACCTTAGTCCAGACCAAGATGGCACCCAAATTGTGAAACTGGCTAAAAGTCTATCATCAGAGGAACAAGAGCAAATGATTGCTCTACTCAAGCGGAAGAAGGAGATATTTGCATGGTCTTACAAAGACATGCCAGGCCTAGACCCTAATTTGGTTGTCCATAACCTCACCTTACAAAAAGATGCTAAACCTGTCAAACAAAAACTTAGGAAAATGCATCCTACCGTGGCCCTCATAGTTAAATCGGAGATTCAAAAACTTCTGGATGTTAAATTTGTCGTCCCGATTGATTATCCTGAGTGGCTTTCTAACATGGTACCCGTTCGCAAGCCTAACGGGGGGATACGTGTTTGCACCGATTTTCGAGATCTAAATAAAGCGTGTCCTAAGGATGACTTTCCTCTTCCAAACATTGATACTCTTGTCGACACCTGCGCTGGTCATGAAATGCTTTCGTTCATGGATGGATTTTCGGGATACAACCAGATTCGAATAAACCCTGAAGATCAACACAAAACAACATTTACCACACCTTGGGGAACTTTTTGTTACAGGGTGATGCCCTTTGGCCTTAAGAACGCAGGTGCAACCTATCAACGAGCCATGACTTATATTTTCCACGATTATATGCATAAGATTATCGAAGATTATGTGGATGATTTATTGGCAAAATCTAAAACTCGACAAGAGCATTTTGATGTATTGGAAAAAGTTTTTGATAGACTTCTAGAGCATAAAGTAAGGTTGAACCCTAAGAAATGTGTCTTTGGTGTTACCTCAGGCAAACTCCTAGGTTTTATTATCTCTAAACGAGGTATTGAGGTGGACCCAAACAAGGTCAAAGCCATTATGGAAATGTGTCCCCCAACTAATTTGAAGGAGTTGCGTAGTTTACAAGGAAAGATTAATTCAATCCGTCGCTTTATTGCACAACTTTCTGATAAATGTAGGCCATTTTGCCACCTACTACAAAAGGGGGTACAATTTTCATGGACAGATGAGTGTCAGAAAGCCTTTGATGACATCAAGCAGTACTTAGCGTCTCCGCCAGTCTTAGCTCCGCCTCGTCGAGATCCCTTCCTTCGAATTTCTTTAATATCTCAAGGAGTGATCTTGCCCTAGGACAAGCACGTCTTGATCAACTCACACTCATAGATGAAAAAAAGAATCAATGCTTTAGAGCATTTGCGAGTTTATCAAGACCGATTGAAACGTGCTTACAATGCCAAAGTTCATCTAAGAGAATTTCAAGTAGGGGATCTTGTCCTTAAAGAGAATCAACAAAACACCAATGCATTGCCGCATCTTCGAGATAAATTCGCGGCTAATTGGTTAGGTCCATATATGGTCACCGAAAGAGTGGGTAATGGAACTTATAGACTTGCCTGTTTAGAGGGAGAGGAAGAACCCGAACCACTTAATGTTATACACTTGAGGGCATTCTACGCATAGTTTGAATTTTATATGTACATATATACATGGCTTGTACAACAAAAAAAAAAAAAAAACAAATAAAATAAAAAGAATTTGCATTTCATTGTTAGTTGCATACATCTCATTCAAAAACATTGCATTTCATGTGCATACATCTCATTGAAAACCATAACATTTCATTTTCAGCCATAGTTGCATATCATGTTAGAGACCATTCTATCTTTTGGATATAAAATTTGGTCAAGCAAAAGTCATGTTGCCTTAATCAGGGGCACCTTCATAAAATCCATCAAACCGAATTGTCATTCGTACACCCATTTTCCATTTGCACATATTTACATTGCCAAAATGTTTTCGAGTCACTCGACCATTCCTAGTGTTTTAAGCAAACTTTGAAATGCATGTCAAAGTTCTCTAGGGCCATATCACAAATTACACTAAATAAAATCTTGAGTATTGGGAAATGATTTCAAAAGCGGTCTTGAACCTATCACATTTTCACATCTTAAAAACATCTTGTGTCAAAGAGAGATAACACCATCCTTGGGTTGTGCCTTGAAGTGAAAAGGGTAATCCTCGTTTGTCCTATCATGCAAACATAGTCCATAAAACAGTGGTTCTTACCACTATCACAAGCAATCACAAAATATAAATATAAACAGAGTAGTAAGGATAGGGTAAAATTCTCATCATACTTCGGTTGAGAATCCGATTCCCCAAAGCTCTAAGGAAATGAACATTTTTCACACACCACTGATCCCAAATAAGTTGTAAGGATCGTACTACTTGTCCAATCAGACGGATAGGTAGTCATCCCCAAGGCTTACAAAGGTCAAAAACAACATGGACTATGGAGTTAACCTTCACCGGGGCTATAGACGCTTGACTGGCGAGTGGAGTATACTCATTGCGTGGCGACATGTCTCTCCTCAAAAAGAGACCTCTGAATGCTCATACGGACAAACTAGCTTCGGGGTCTTCTCCATAACAGGGTTACCTAATTTATGCAAGATGAGGTTAATGAACACACTTGCACACACACAGGTTTTTGATTGCCTAGAGTCACTACCATGCTTCTGATTTGGTTAATGAACTCGCATGCACACACATTTGGTCCTAGTTGAATTAGGCAGTATTAGTAAGTTTGTTTGATACCACTAGCATGTTTGAGTCTTTGTAAAACAGTCTTCCATATCACCCTCCATATCTTCTTCCATATTCATGTCATTCCATACGTCATCCATTCACAAGCCACCAAGTTCGGTGCCCCTGATTAAACAATTATGATAACAGTTGGCTAAATCTAACTATCTAAAAGTATGAGTGCTTCTTAGTGCATATTTCATTTACTTAGTCTCGCATTAATCATATATAAGTTTGCATTCCATTCCATCACATATGCATCAAAAACATTAAAACATATAAAAACATGCATCACAAAAACATAAGCATTCACACAAAAGAGAGTAAAACACCAAATAAATAAAAGCAATGTATATATATATAGTATAAAGGTCAAACTGTACAATGAATGCCAAAAGGCTACAATATACAATAGAGCACCAAGGCTCATAAAGAGTGCATCTAAGCACTAAGCTAACCATCAAAAGAGGACCCCCGAGACCTAGTAGGAGCCCTAGACCTAGTGGTGTGCCTCTACCTCCTCCAACCGGCTGCCTCCGCTAGTCCCATTGCCTCCAATACCTCCCAGTCTGCCGGGACAACGACCTCCTCATCCCCGGAATGATAGGGGAGAATCGGTGTCGTGCCTCTAACACCCTAAGTTGCAAAACAACAAAACAAAAATTTGTTACAAATTTTTCCAAAAAAAAAAAAAACACATAATAAGTACTTGCTTAAATGAACAAATACCTCAGCTGGCTGCACTGGCGCGTCCGCTCCCATCTCCGCCATAGCTCCCGCGTGCTTCACTCTCCCACACAACCTTTCACTTCACTCCACTCCCTCAGACGCACTTCTCTCAAGCTCGAACGCACAAATGAGCGAAATTCTCGCTGAAATTGTTTAAATAGCTGGTTTTGGCACCCTGAAACGTAGTGGGGCATTTCATGGCGCATTCAGATGCAGTGCTGCATCTGCAGAGCGCCTAAACACCGACGGGCGTCTCTGCCACCCACAAATGCAGACCGGCGTTTGGTGTCAGTATTGAATAAAGGAACAAAACTTGCAAAATTGAAGCTTACCTCCTCCAAATTTCATCAAATTGCATTCATCCATTCTTCTTATCATAATAAAACATTTTGTGAAGGTTACAACAGTTTTGGACACAAATTTTGTCATTTCGCTCAAAAAGCGCATCATTCATCATTGTTTTACAAATTGGGTTAAAAATATTCAAAACCTTCACAAAATTAACCACATTCATCAATTCTTCTGATCTATCATCAATTTCATTCATTCTTCTTTCATCATGCATATTTTTGCCAAATCAAATTAAAGTAAACCTCGTATCTAGTGGTATATTCTATCACCTTGGCGATTGCAGCGATTTGAATCCATGCAATTCGGTAAGAGGATTAAACCACCATAAGGACACTTACCATTTATCATCATCAATTATTTCACTGTTTGAAAATTGGAAATCAATTTTGGGTATTCTACTTTTCAAGTGACCTCATACCAAGATTAATTTGCTCAACGAGTTGTCATTGATGGCCTAGTTCATGGGGCCTTAAACATGGACAATCTTTAATATCATCATTATTTTGAGTCTTGCTAGAGATTGAGGCTACCTAGGTTGATTGGTTCCGACCCGAGGAATTATCCATACAGTCACTAGGAGCATCTCTGAGTTCTGGACTCTTTCATGCATCTTTCATCTCTGCATATCAATGGCGCCAACAAGGCAATTTCATCAACAGTATGGATTCACACACAGGAGTTGGGGCATCCGTTATCAATTTCTAATTTTCCTATAGTGGAATTCATCTTACATGATCATGGAACTTACAATTTGGCAAAAATCCCTTTATAACCGTTGGGGCAGAAAACGGTCCATCTTTCACATCACTCATATCGTCTTCAATCATATTCTTTTCTGGTTTGTACACCAACCCCTTTCCTGTTGGGACATAAACAGATGGTTCATACACCAACCCCTTTTTTTCACCGTTGGGGCAAAAACGGTTCATTTTCTTCCAAATTTCTTCCAATTGGCTTGTGAGAACCATTCTCGCTCGCCAATTGAGGGGGTAAGCTGATAAAATTTTAAATATTCTTTTATTCTTTGGTCTTCAAAGTTGTGCTTTAGTCTTGAGAGAGAGTTGCGTCTGATCCAGCTTTTCAGGTGTCTTAAGTTTTTGTGCTGCATTGTGTCTTCACACAAAGCAGCTCAAAAAGGGGCATCTGTAGACACCAAAATCCAGCCACTTGTAAGTCATCTATACCTTCCTGTCAGCCACATGTCAATCATCCATCCTTCCCGCCATTATTTGGCCCAAATCCACACTTTCCCGCCATTATTTGGCCCAATTTCACCTTTCCCGCCATTTTTCATCCCCAAATTTATTTAAATTAATATTTATATATATATTTTAATATTTTAATATATTTATATATATATATATAAATATAGTTTAAGTGATTTAATCTAAGCCGTCCATCCTTCATTTAATCTCATCCGTCCATCCATCTTAATCCGTTTCACAACCTAGATTTATTCTCTACCCTTGGATCCACTTTAATCTTAGCCACACGTTCAAAGTGTCGTTAAAACCCTAAAGTGTGCCCTAAGAGTAGATTATAAATTGAGCCACCTTGATGGCTCAAACCCTACTTCTATCTTGGCTATCTTTGCTATCTTTGCTATCTTTTGGACCTATCTCTTCTATTTCATCTATCTCTTCAGCCATCCATCGCCGCCCCTTTTCGCCGCATCCATCGCCGCATCCGTCGCCAACTTCGCCGCCATCTCTTCTGCAGCACTCTGCAGAATCCCCCATTCTTGTCGCAAGTGCCCACGGGCGTTTACCCGTAGCCACAGACTCAGACCGGCGTCTGAAACCTTGATCCAGAAGCACGCGGGCGTTCAGCGAGTGCACCAGGGCGCCTTCTGCAGCCGATTTGACAGCCACATTACTTCCAGATGCCGCCTGGTCTAGCCGCGTTAACAGAGAACAGGTATAAATCAGTTTAAAGCAAGTAACTTCTTTTCTTTTATTAATCTGTTGTTGAACTCCTGCATTCTATTTTTCTAGGGTTTTAAATTGTTTCTGAGGGCTCACACAGTGGAGCCCTCTTATTAATTTCTAACTCCTTGATAGTGTTAATGTGTGCAGGATTTTAATGGCAGATCCGGTGTGTTGATAGCAGCTGTTTAAGCTGGAGTGGTCCGAGCTACAGGATACAACAAAGCCCACTCACTTTGTTGGGATTAAGGATACGTCTTCGGAAACGCCACCACTTTATGCCAGCTAGGGTTTCGGAGAACCCTAGCACAAACTGTAATTTGTGTATCACAAAAAGGGTTACAGGCCCTGTTGTACTCAAAAGGAGTTTTTAAACTCCACTGATTAATAAAAATTGTTTGTTTTGTGCAACTTTCCTGTATTCCATTATTGTGGTTTTATCTTTTGTTTGGCGTTGTATTTTTAATCTACATTAATATTTTATTATTTATTATTATTATATTAATTTCCTATTTCATGCACTTTGTATTCACGTGAGGCATAGTATGCCCATGTTAGAAATAGGTTGTTAAGTTGTTTGGGTGTTTAGTTAGCTATTAGAGATCTTCTTTGTCTTCTAGTAGTTAGTTGTCACATTTGTTTAGCAGATGGTTATCTGTTAGTTAAGTGGTTGGTCATGTTTGGCAAATTGTTGCAACCACTTAACCATGTGATATTCTTTTGTATTTCTTATATATTGCATTGCATCAATAAATAAATCAAATTCACATTGAGTTCCTACATCACTGGTATCAGATTGCCAAGGATAAGTTTTGGCAGAAAGGAGGGCAAGTTGATCCACTTTTTGCTAGGTGTCTAGTTGGAGTTCACAACTAGTTCATCAAGATCCTAGGTAGGTGTTGTTGGGAATTGGCTTGAAGCCACCCACAACATCAGGTGAAGCTGAGGTAGCAAAGGGCAGAAATTACCCCTGCACCAAATACCCCTGATAGAAAATAGAGGGTAAATCTACTTGCCTTGTGAGGGCAAGAAAAAAATTTCTTGTTGAAGAAAAATTATTTGTCTACTTTGAATATCAGAAGATCAGTTGGCAATATTTGAGAAGTTCCATCAGTTTGAAGCTAATTTGTGGAAAAAATGCAGCTAGGTGTGTTTTGTCCAAAGAGAAACTGGACTGCCAAAGAGGAGGGTTACTTTAATTTTTAGCAGCTTGTTGGAAATCTAATATTAATATTTTATTAGTATTAATATTCAAAAGAAAAAAAGATTCATAAAAAAAAATTTGGACATTGAAGGAGAGTCGCGATCGGCAGGAGGTTGATCCCACTATAAGTTGCCTCGCAGACACAACGACGAGCCCTTCCAATAGGGCAATTGCATACAAAAACCTGTAATGACAAATCAGGGAAGTTTCAGTGTGACTTTGAATATTATGGATGTATTTAGCTATTCCAGGCAGTCTCCAACACAACGGTGCATTCAAGGCATGGCCACATAAATCACGGTGAATACTCTTAGTTTTGATAATAGTTTCTAGTTTCATTGAACTTAGCATCCACGGTGATCGACAGACGAGCAAGAAAATTATTTTCTTGGAAGCAAACACCTATTTTTGGTGTTAAAATCATGTTTTGACTACGTAAATAAAACTTTAGTGGTGATATTGACAGTCTCGATGAGGTCTGCATGTTCAGACAGTTGACGATTATAGGTGGATTTCGAATTCTAGCAAGAGACTGGTTGTTTTTCGATGGCAGGATTGTAATTCTGATGACCGCAAAGCTTATTTGACATTTTTTCGTTTGCAATTGTTTGACGACCACTCACAAATTCCTACGGATAAAATTTAGCAACCCCTAAGGTTGCGCCTAGAAGTGTTTTATTAAATGTCACCGACAAAATGTTTTTGGCATCGTCGCACCGACAGCCAACGACATCAAGTGGGAAGCACCAGTATTTTAGGTGCTATTATCCCACATTTGCCTTGTCAAGGGCAAAGGGGGATTTAAAAGCACCTTCACACTTTAACGTAATTGTGAGCACCTCACGGGGCTCAGGTACACCACTCACACGGTCGTGCCCTTTCAAGGCATTTGTGGTTGTTGTTGTGTCACGTGGTTGTTGGACGACTCGCGAATTTTCTGTAGTTTGTGTTCCATTTATTCCTATGCTTCATTGACAAGCAGCTGATTGGCCATGGATTTTTCAAGAGTTGACCACCCGCCCAAGAATTTGCAAAAATAAAAAATTCCGACCGTTGGAGATTTTTCCCCGCCAAGGACAAAAACATTCAAAAATTTGAATTTTTTTTTTTTGTGCCAAAACTGAAAATCATAGCAGCAAGGTGATTTGGAGGTGAAATTTTGCATCCTTTTGTCAATTTTTGTAAATTTTTCAGCTATTTTGTAAATTTGATTAATTATTTTTGCTTCCACCAAGGACAAAAACATTCAAAATTTTGAATTTTGTTTTTTGGTGCCAAAACTGAAAATCATAGCAGCAAGGTGATTTGGAGGTGAAATTTTTCATCCTTTTGTAAATTTTTCAGCTATTTTGTAAATTTGATTAATTATTTTTGCTTCCAAGGCAATTTTTGCAATGTAAAAGGGCTAACTTGTCAATTTTAGTGTTATTTTTGTAATTGCGAATTGAATCTTATTTTGTAAAGAGCACTAAATAGCCCATTTTTGTTGAAAATTTTGGAAGGTAAAATATTGTAAAAATCTAGGCAATTCTTGCATTAGAAAAATTATCAAATTCCTAAGCCTAGATTAAGTGTTTGCATCCATTTTGTAATCCTCCTAGTCTAGCATATACTCGTAAACATATGGACCAAGACCTCAAATCAAACATGGAAAATCTTACTACTGCAGTAGACATTTTAGCAAAGAAGGTGAAATACATTGTGGTGTAATTAACTCCTAGAGATATAAAAATTCATCACAATCATGCAAGTAAAGCCAAATGTGAGGTCAAATTGTATGACGGATCTAGGGATTCGGATGTCTTGTTTACATGGATTTTGGATATGCATACTTGGTTTGCTTATGCTGAGATTCTTGAGGATGAACAAGTTGCATTTGCTACAATCAAACTTACAGGCCTAGCAAAAGTCTTAATTATACAAAGCCATAATGCTACCATGACTTGGAAAGAATTGATCCAAAATTTGAAAAATACATTCTTTCCACCAAACTATCAAAGTGACCTCACTACCAAGTGGTATAGATTTAGGTAAGCCTATAGTATGTCTGTTTTTTATTACATTTTTCAATTTAATAGGCTAAGGGTACTTCTTGGTGTGAAATATTTAGAAGAGGATTTGATTAACAAATTCACTCATGGCTTGCAAGATCAAATTTTCAGGGAAATCAAATTCAATATTTTCCTCACCTTGGATGTGGCATTCAACCATGCCATTCTTGCAGAGGAGAAAGTTGGTACATATCACAAACCTCGTTCATCATAGGAGATATCGTTAATATCACAAATATGGGTTATGAACTGCTCTTTTGTTATGAACCATCACAGAAGGATTTATGAAATTGGGTTATGGAAAGACTTCAAAAAAATTTAATGCTTGACCAGCTTGGTTTCTTTTCTTAGCAGGAAGAATTCAAGTTGCAAATAAAATTATGGCAACCTCTCATGTTTATTACTCCTCTTGTTGGATGGCCCCTAAGGTAGCCTATAATTAATTAACTCAGGCCATTCGTCTATAGACATTAAGCTTAGAGTCTAAAGACATGATATTGTACATAGAGATATGATATATGCCATCTAATTACCTATGCTAATATCATTTGATTAGTGTAGATCATTATTATTCATATTATTTTCTATTAAATATAAATAGTCATAATCATTGTCAATGTACAATATCATGTCTATATAGACTCAACCCTAATCTATTATATATTTATATTTGTACCATGAAGGTATCATAGGGTACATTATAATGTACCAATTAATATAATATTCCTCAACACCCCCTTGTATTACATTATTTGGTTATTGAAGACTTTAGCCTTCAATTTTGGTCTTCATATGACTTCAATCTTCAAGTGACTTTGCATTGTTCATGAACCTCTACTTGAGATTTATCTTTATCTTCATCCTTGAGTTCCGCTCTCAGTTTTCCTTTATCTTTATTCTTTAGGTTTCTAGTCTTTGTATCTTTCTTATATGGTTCATGAACTATTTGAGATTCTTTTTTTACTTTGGCCTTTGGTTCAAGTACATTTAATTCTTGTTCATGAATAGCTTGAACTTTGTCTTTGATCTCCAGGTCATGTGCTTCATTTGCTCTAGCTTTCTTATAATCTTGATATTGTTATGTATTTTCTGAACATTCACTTAGAGCATCATAATAAATTTCTAAATTGGATGAACTTGGAATGTCAATATTGCATGTAAAATGAAACATTGTTTTTAGAGATGATTCAATTGATTCACTTGTATCAATCTCTACTTTTCTTTTTAGAGTTTCAATTAACTCTTTTTGCTTTCAATTTTTATCTTTATAAAATTCAAGTGAAAGCAATATCATATACATTATACTACATATATCTATAGGTATCATAATATCATCCTTAGAATTATCAATTGCTTCAACAAGCTTGGAATGTAAATAATATTCATTGCTTCTCTATAGATAAATTGTAATGTTATATCTAGCTTACCCTTATATTTTTCAATCAATTTTCCAATGCCAGATTTTATAACTTCTAATCTTGTCTTTCTGATAATGGAATCTGTATTTATTTCCATAATGATCAAAGTTTATAATTCAATTCCTTTTTAAAGTAGTAAAACCTTATATCTCCCAAATTTAATATGCACTCAAATATGAAATTTGTAAATTTCAAGTTTTCTAAACTTTTGATGCAGAAATCCCTTTAACTCCCTAATATATTAAATTTACAAAATTTCTAATTTCTAAAATTTTCAAAATCTAAAAAAAAAACTTTAAAATCTTTAAATAACTCCAAATCAAAAAGCTTCAAAAACTAAAACCTTTAAATCGTAAATCATTTTTAACTCCAATAAACTCTAATTCATTAACCTTTTAAAATTTCTAATATTCACCTCTTAAAAGCTTTAAAAAACTTCAAATATTAAAATATTGAATCTAAGTTGTAAACCTTATCACTCCATATCTATAAAAAAGATTAAATATGGTTTTTAAAAACTTTTAACTAAAGGTTCGAGGTGTAGACCAATTGGTTCATCCAAACCCCATAAGGGGGCGGAGGTCCAAGGTTCAAATCTCGGGCCTCGTCGGACTGAATGCTTGTCCCTTTCCTGGTGCTTTCAGTGGCGTAAAAGGTTTAAAATGATTGTGGCATGGTAGTTATAGGGGCGGACTATGCAAAGATCTATGTGGCAACTTCTGGGGCGGACAACGCGAAGATCTATGTGATGGATTTTGGTGCGGACAGTGTAGAATACTATGGCGGCCATAAAAAGTTGGACAGCCTGCCCGGATTCGTGGCGGCTACCAATTCCACCATGTAAATTCAAAAAAAAAAAAAAACTTTAAACTAAAGTATCTAACCCTTATTACTCCACTTGATTCAAAAAACCAATTCAAATTTTTCTCCCTCCAAAACTTTATTATGCGCTAGAAATAGAATGTAATGCTTAGTAACATTACCTAGACTAGTCGATGTGTATTCCACTATAGGCGTAAGGAACATTTGCTAACATTTATTGAATTTGAAACAATTGAAATTTTCAATCCTTTTGCACCATTTCATTCTCTCCTTGAACATATTTCTAGTATGAACAATAAATATACCTTTGATGAAATGACTCCCCTTTGGAGGTTCTCAAGCATGCCTCCTTGGATAGTGATCAAATAACCTCTTTGTTGAAGGTGGCCAGACATATCTTTTCTAAAGGTAGTGAGACATATATTTACTGAAGGTGGCCAAACAACTCTTTCTTATCTTCTAATGGTGTCGGATTGTCTCTCCTCTAAATATGACCAGGTTTCTGAATATCTATTTGCATGTGATGGTTGAATATCTCATTGTTGGTGATGATTGAATATTGTTTCCTATGGTCTACAACATGTTTCACTTTAATATTTTTCTACTAGATAATGAGTATTTATCCCTAGATAGCACCCTTTTGAACTGTTGTATTCTTTTAATAGCAATATTTTTAATCATAGGTTTTCTTTCTTCTTACTAGCTTTATCTCTTTAGACAATGCTCTAGCATTGCTTTTGATAGTATGCTTCTTAGTATGCTTGGTTGATTTGTATTTTATTTTTTAACTTCCCTATGCAAGCATTTTTATTTATACCGGTTGCTTAGACCTATTTTCTTAATTTTGGCCACTTAGTCCTCTTCTCTATTCTACTACTGAGGTTTTTGCTACAATGCAAGTCACTTATACCTCTTTAATGTTGACCTCTTAGGCCTTTTCTCTAATGCAAGCCTCTTGGACCTCTTCCTTCAATGTGGATGATAGCTCCACCAAATATATATCTAGATGCTTATTTATTGTTGTCTCTAGACTGATATTCTCTACTATAAAATAAAACTCTTCAAAAAATATATCAAGACCAATATTGATATTGCTTTAGTCAACCTAATGTTCCTAGTTTTTGAATAACTAGAACTCTTTAATGTCTCTATCTCTATAGGCTTCCTCTTTGTACTTCTCAGTACTATCCTTCTCTATATACTTTTGTATAATACTATGCTTTATATATTGTTGCTACCCGATATCTATATTTAGAAAGCTTGAATTCTTCTTTGTCCTTGGAAGATTGAATGCTTCTCTATATTCAATATCTTAGGTTGCACCTAAGAAAAAATATGATCCTCCTCTTTTCTAGAGAATCCAATATCAATATCAGGGTGACTATGAATATCCCCAAATGGCCAACTATCTCCACAATTGGTTTTTTCTCAATCTTCAATAGTGATTCTCCTCTTCTTCTCTAGGGAATATTGAATATTATTAGGATGACTTTGAATGTCCTCGAATTTCCAACTTTCTTCTGATTTGGCTTTCTCTCAATATTAATGTCCAAATTTCTATTGAGTTGGCCCTCAATCAAAATAGTTGAGTCCTAGTCTTCATTGGTTTTCCTTCAACCAAGTGGAAAGACCCTAACATCCAAATCAAGGTGACTTATCCTTGTCCCCTCAATATCTACTCAATCAAACCTTTTAAAATAGAGTCCAAGTCTTCACTACTTTCAAAGTGGATAAACTCTAAATTAACTCTATCAATAATGGATAGAGTTAGATATATATATATATATATATATATATATATATATATATATATATAAAGTCCCGTGGGGACAAGTGTAACCGTTTGGACTTTAGATTTTCTTCAAGAGGTCCAAGGTTCAAACCGTGACGTGGACAAATGTGTGAGGGGGTGGGTGTGTGTTAAATTTCCTATTGATAAGCATAGATTTCGGCTTTACAAGGGGTCATGGTTGGGAGGAGACTACTCAGCCTTGTGCGTTGGTCGTAGGGGTTTTTCACACTAACTAAATTATATATATATATATATATATATATATATATATATATATATATATATATATATATATATATATATATATATATATATATATATATAATTGGTTATATGGGATTGAAACGGGTCTCAACCGTATTACATCATCACCACATAGTGGTATTACAACAAAGCTTGTATATTATTCATGTATCACTTTGCAAGATTTAAAACTCAATCTCCTCTTTTTTAAAGTTAAAGAATTTAATTGGTTGAGATAATGTTATTTTATGGACAAAGTTAAATATTGATGATGGTGTATTAACTCTATAAAAGACAGACAAATTTGGGTGGTAGCTTTGATACCATTGTTGGCTTTTTAATCCTTACTACCACAAAATATCACAGGCCCCCAATATAAAGAAGATGCAACGTCACAAATCTTTACTTATTTGAATTTGTACCATGAAGGTACCATGGGGTATATTAGCATGTACCAAATAATGTAATATTCCTCAACAAAACTTTCTAGAAATACACATGATTAGATATTGGTAAATAAATAAACATTGATGGGTGCTTTCATAAGTTGAAAAGATGTTGGTTTACTCATATACATGGATAGGTGTCATCATTTATATATGTTGATGAGTTTACTCATATAAAATGCTTAGGAAATCAACAAGATGTGTGAAATTGTTATAAATAGTAAATGAAAATAAAAAAATAAAATTCCATAGTATTTTATGAAAACCTTAAAAGTTACAGTTATAAATTTTAGTATTTTTTAGCATTAGCATAATATAATTTATGATAAATTACATTGGCATAGAGTTGTGTTAATGTTACACTAAAATAATGAGTGGTTTATGTTATACTATTATTTTGTGCTATAAAAAATAGACACACACTAATACAAAGTTCAATTAAAAATTGAAAACACAGCCCTAACATGTGCAAGACTAAAACATTGTAGTTTAGTCTTTTCATGTCATATATTCTTTTTTTAATTGGGTGAAAACTTTGTGTACTATTTTGTATCAAATATATATATATATATATATATATATATATATATATATATATATATATATATATATATATATATCATTACAACCCAAATATTCTATATGTAAATCTCATCCAATTTAGTCCTTATTATACATCCATGTCAACATCCTAAATGCACAAATAAAATATCTATATTCATCCATCATTGTTACCATGATTAAGATTTAACCACCAACCTACTAGTTAATTTTTTTTAGCAAATGTCTAACATTATTAATAGTCATATTATTTTTATATATTGAACATCGTTTACAAATATTTACAAATATCAGCGCTCGTTCGAGCAAACACAAGAGGAATCAACCTCACAACCACATAAATGATAATAACTAGGCAACTGCCTTACACCAAATTACATATATAGTCATATTTTTTTGGTTAATGTAAATTACATATATAGAAAGTAAGATAATAGTATTCTTCTGTATTACATTTTAATATTAAATAGATTGGACAACAACTTGAACCTTTATAATGCTATCAAGTTTAGATTGTTATATAGCATTATGTAAAAAATTTAAAGGTTTTCATAGGCTCATTAGGTCTATCATCTTTTTACAATGGAAAGGCATTACTTATGGCAATTATATTTTGTTAGCATGTAAAACATGCTAGAGATATTAACAATATTAAAAATGACAAAATCTTAGCCTTGCCTAGCACACAACATTTGTGGCATTTGAACATATCACATCCATGTAATTTTATATACAATGAATTTGGATTAAGTTTTAAAAGTATGACTATCCTATAAAGTTTTTGAATTGAGCAAACAATGCAAACTCCTACTTGCATAGTTGCATCTCTCTACATACCATGAAAAACATTACTACGTAGTTACTTCTAATTTTAAATAAATATTTTTGTAAAAACAATATGGCCAATTTTACTTTTATTTTATAAATAAAATCGTCCATATAATAACAATAATATTTTAAATTATAAACTACCATAATCAATTCTTAAAAGTAATATCATAATAAATATCAAACCAAATATAACATATAAACATATAAATAAAAAGACCATGTACTTTATTGTCCAAGTCTCACTACTATATAGGAAGATGGAAAAAACTAGAAAACAATTCTAATTTTAAATAAATATTTTTATAAAAAATATTTTGATAATTATTAGATAATTAATTTTACATTTAAATAAAAAATTTCTTACAATGACAATAATGTTATATTCATCCAAGTTTTAAGCTAGCATCACTAACCTATAAAGGTGATAGTGTAAGAAATATTGAACCACTATATAAAGCATGCAAATATATAAGTGAAAGGGCTACATGCCTTATTATCTATGTCAATGTTATTATTGGATGATGATGATCGACACACTTCTTAAATTTATCACTGTGAATAAAACTTAGTAACTTTGAAATGCAACCTTGGTTTTTAGGATAAATTTCTTTAATCTATTTTAGTTAAAAGAATACATCAAATGTTAATATGACTTTTAATTAATAAGATTAGTTTCAATAAGAATCTTAGAAAGGTGAGTGATCCATAGGCTATGGAATGATTTCATCCAAGAAATCGCAATCATCCATGTTTATTTTGTTGAAAGTATGATGCCTCCCATGTTCTTTATATCTCATCTCACATGAAATAAGGCTTTTCATAACCAATCACAATAAATTTTAATGTTTATGTTGATCCCTATCACAATAAATTTTAATGTTTATGTTGATCCCTCCCATAAGGTCATAAGTGTGAATCCGTCATTTTTTTTAGATTGGATTGTTTTCTTGTGTAATGTAGTGTATCTTTAATTTTTGTTTGGTATCTAGTTCATCAAGAAAAGGAAAGCTTTAGATGTCTTCTTTGCCTTCTAACCTTATTTCATAGCTACATGATGGGATCACCTAACTAAGAGTCTAAAAGAGGAAAAAAATTATATTATATTATTAAACAATAATATACTTTTACAAATGTCAATAACCACATAGTTGTCATTTTTTTTGTTATGGAGCATAGATTAACCAAAAGTGTGTTCATGAAGTTGGAGATAAAATATAGTTTTGGATTTACACATTGATTTCAAGGTTGAAGTAAAAAAAAAATTATATTACATTATTAAACAATCAAATGCCTTTACAAAGTTCAATGACCACATAGTTGTCATTTATTTGTTATGGAGCATAGATTAACCAAAAGTGTGTTCATGAAGTTGGAGATAATTTTTAGTTTTGGATTTACATATTGATTTCAAGGTTGAAGTCAAATTGTCTATCTAATTAGAAATCTCATCTAAAATATAAGGCCATTCACACCTATCTAGTGATTTGAATTTGGGTCTTTTAAATAAAAATAAAAAAACATATCATCCCTAATGGTTAGGTGGATTGGTAATTGTTTGTCTGGCTAGGCACTTATAAAGAAGAGACCTAGGTTCAAACCTCAAGGCATGCTTGTTGCAAAGGTAGTAGTCTAATTTGAATCTTCTAAGTGTGTGTAGACTAACAACAAGGGTATGAATCCCAAGGAATCAATGGTCCTCCTTGCAGTAGGTCAACAATAATGAGGTGGTATAAGCTTTTTAAGAGTAGCCCTTCTGGTTTTAAACCAGCACTTGGCAGTAATTTGAATCCTCTAAGTGTGCGTAGACTGACAACAAGGGTATGAATCCCAAGCAATCAATGGTCCTCCTCACGATAGGTCAACAATAATGAGGTGGTATAAGCTTTTTAAGAGCAACCCCTCTGGTTTGAACCCTGCACTTGGGAGTAGTCTAATTTAAATTCTCTAAGTGCGTGTAGATTGACAACAAAGGTATGTATCCCAAGCAATTGGCGGTCCTCCTCACGACAGGTCAACAATAATGAGGTGGTATAAGTTTGTTAAGAGCAGCCTCTCTGGTTTGAACCCAACACTTGGCAGTTGTCTACTTTGAATCCTCTAAGTGTGTGTAGAATGTAGTATAATTTAAATCCTCTAAGTGCACGTAGATTGACAACAAGAGCACAAATTCCAAGAAATCGATGGTTCTCATCACGACATATCAATAATAATGAGGTGGTATAAGCTTGTTAAGAGCAGCCCCTCTACACTTAGCAATTACTAAAAATAATGTAGATGTAACGAACTCCTCTATATATAAATAAAAATAAAAATAAAAAATACATAAATTCAATTTCCTAATAAAAATTTAAAAATCAATAATGTTTATTTAGATAAGAGTTCTCCTCCTATAAAAATAAACATTAGACATTGGGCATAAGCAAACACTTATTGCATCCTCTTTGAACGAGCATCAAAAAGCAATTGTTATTATAATTAATCCTATATCTCATTATGATTTGCTGGTGATAATATGTAATAATTATTTAGTATGACTTACTTATATGGTTTGCCATAATTATTATTATTATTACATCAATTACTTAATATCGCTTCACACTAATAAGTCTCTTGCTCTTATGTTCTTCTAAAAAATGGGTAGTCAAAGGTATTAATAGTATATTGGTCAACGGTAATATCATGCCTTGAGAATGTCTTTGTTTTGTGTATGACCTCCACAATCTCAGTGGAGGACATATTCTTTACTAAGGCTTTCATTTTTTCAGCATGAACGACATGTTTTTATTAATGATCTTCGATAGTTTTATGATTCTTTTAAGTGGTCCGATGGTACCAGACTCAAGTGCACTAAGGCTAAGTTGTTGTATATTCTCTTACATGATGTTTCTGGTATTGTTTGTCATGTCAAAAGTAGTTGGCAACTGGCTCTCACTATTAATCATATTCAAAGCATTTTTCAGCACTTATGGTTCAATCCAGAGCCTAAAAAGACTTGTTTCAGATGGATGCTGATGAGCACCAAAAATGCTCATTTTATATACACGGTTAAGAAGAATTATCACTGGTTCAATTAGCATATGAAATGTATTTTATATAACTTATACATATAATTGATAGAAAATTCGGTATTATGCTTGATTGGTGTTTTTAGTGGAAAATGTGTATAAATGCAGGTATTGGTACTAATATGGTGTTTTCCAATCTACATCCACTTGGACCCGACATACTTCTGTTTACAGAGACTAAGGCAAGAGAGTAGGCACCTTCCTCTTCAAGGAAGGTGCCCAACAGAAGTAGGCACCTTCCTACAATCGGAAGGCGTCCACGGAAGACGAGCGCCTCCCTACAATCGGAAGGCACCAACGAAAGACGAGCGCCTCCCTACAATCGAAAGGTGCCAACAGAAGACAAGTGCCTCCCTGCAACCGGAAGGCGCCAACGAAAGACGAGTGCCTCCCTATAGCTGGAAGGCGCCAATGAAAAATGAGCGCCTCCCGACAACCGAAAGGCACCCACAGAAGACAAGCGCCTCCCTACAACCAAAAGGCGCCAATGAAAGACAAGCGCCTCCCTGCAACAGGAAGGCGCCAATGGAAGAAGAGCGCCTCCCTACAACCAAAAGGCACCTCCATGCCTTCATACTTTGCAAGATTTACCAAGTCAACTTTGATTGGTTGACCAAGGACTATGGAGGAGGTTGCACGTGAAGACAAAGGAGATCTATTTTAATCATGCATTTATTAAATAGAATAAAGTGTTTGTTATTATTATCAACCGATTGGCCGGTTGACCTTGTAAATCTCTTAAAGCATATTATTATTTTTAGGATGCATTAGTTTAGGATTTGTTGTTACGTACACCTAAGGATGTTTATAATCTGGTGAACAAACATACTTTAAAATAGAAGAATAAAATATGTGTAGAATCAATTGTAACTAAATCACATCACGTGATTAAAATAGACCGATTTTTTATTGTAATGATATCTGGTTGCACTTTATATAAAGATGTAGGCCAGATGAACAGAGAGAGATCGGAGATCAATGATTAATTTTACACAACTTATTTTATTTTATTGTTTAATTAATCAAGAGTGCAACTCCTCTTATTCAAGCAAGCTCTACGTAGCTAGCCGGGCGGACTATCTACGGGAGCTTGGGCCCACTCCCTGTAGTAGTCCTCCCCTATTTATTTCTGTTCTTTATCTTTTGTAGATTATTTTATTGCTTTAGTTCTTGCTTTATTTAATTTAGGTGTGTGCTTTTATTTTCAGCATTTTTATTTCCAGCATTGTATTTTATTTATTTAAATTCTCTGCACTCAGTTTATTTGGTTTGGCTGGAATCCAATTACACAAACCTCCCCACCAAACTAAATAAGGTACAACCAGATTTGTTCCCCAACACTGCAGACATATACTGTGCGTGACACTCATAAGTTTACGAACTTACCGGATTGATAATTTATGGAAGAGAAATGAATGTTTTTTGGGACATGAATTTCTGCTCACCATTTTGGCACCGTTGTCGGGGAGTGTCTAAACTGTAGTGTTCTGATTTACGGGTCAGATAAAAAGCATATTTGAAATTACTTGTAAATATTTTATCTGAGAAGCATGAGTCCACTAAGGGCCTTTTTATAAGGCCAAAAATAGTTGCCGGCACAGTCAAAGCCAAATCCCATAGGTAATTATTTATATTTTTTTTGGCTTCTCAGGTAAACGCGGGAATGAACCTGATGTACCATAATTAAGTGTAGGAGTAGAAATAAAATGTGTTGAAAAAAAAAAAATCTGGCATTGAAGGATTTCCATCATGTTCTAAATGGTTTCAAGAAATAAACGAAATAGCACAACCCAAGTTTAATAGTTGAAAATTTTTAGGGACGTGTTTTTATACGGAAACCATTGAAAAAATTATGCCTCTAGAAGCTTGGTTTTAAAATTAAAATTTTTTTACAGGCTTGAAATTTTTGCAACGTATTGGTAAATGTTTTTTTTGATGAAATTAATAATGCAGGGAAAATGACCGAGCATAATTTAAAAAGAACATCTTGTTATGGAGTATGCTCTTCACTTGCGCTTAATGCGACCTAGTGAATCAGAAACTAGCATGTGTTTTTAACAGACTGCTATGCCATGTTTTCTTTAGGTTGCTAGCTCACGGATAGTCATTTGCTGGCCTACACACTTTGCCATTACGTTGAAAGAAGTTTGGTTGTGAGGCCATAAAATATTCTTCTCATGCTACAGCATATCAGACTAGTTCAAAAAAAAAAGGGGATTTCGAGAAGACTAGTTCAGATGTAGGCATGGGGGAGACCCCACCTTCATCAATGCCACCAAAAACACAATGAACACTATTTATAGTGTTCATGAAAAAAAAAAAAAGAGAAAAAAATAAATCATCTGCTGAAAAGGCTCCAAGTTAATGAGCAAATAAAAAATAGAGTTTTATTTTGCTGCTTGTTGAAAGAGAGTATCCTCTTTCCCGAGGACTAGCTTGGTCCAAAAGGGAAATGAGAAATCTCCAACTGGTAGCTAAATAAAACAAGGAAAAAGCTTGGAGGAGATCAGATTTCAAATGTCTGCACAAAGACCACAGGATTAACATTTTTTTTTATGTGCTAATTGCGAAGGAGCTTGGTGTTTCAAAAATGTGAGTTGTTGGTTGTCAAAAAATCCTTTCATAATGGTACATGGAATGTAACTTTCACACAGTAGGCTGCATAGTTACCCGACTCACACAACCTCCACTTTGAATGCATAGTGCCAACATTATAGTTTTTATGGTAGCATTCTCATTCTATTAAAATATGTGAAAAATATATATATATATATACAAAAGAGAGGCAGAGTATCACTATGGTGGAAGATAACATCAAATTTGAGAGGATCTGAAACCATTGGAGAAATCTACTTTTCACAAAAAGTGTGAGGGCAAAGATGTTTTAGTACATGGCACATTTCGCCAAATTCTTAGGATGGATCATTGACAAACCTCCAGATGTGAAAATCACCAGCTCAAATGGTTGAAGTTGACATTCTTTGATGCAGATGATGATGAAAAAAAAAAAAAATGATAATCCAAGATCTGTTTTTTTTTTTTTTGGTAAGTAAGAGAATATTATAATTAACACCGGGTTTTAACTGGTTGACCCAAAACCATTTTACAAAATAGGGTCCACTGACCAAATGGACAAGGGCCAAGCCCTAAAAGTTTAAACTGACAACAAAAATGGCCAAGACCTACTCTTCCATTAGAATACAACCAAACTAAACTATGGAAGCCTAATATTATGGCCATCATAAAAGAAAGACGCAAAAAAGAACTAACAAAGACAAAAACTAATCATGCAAGCACCATGCAGAGTAGCTTGTGCCCATATAAAAATAATAGAATATGGTCAAAAAAAAACATCCCATAGAATGGACAGCCAAGAGGCCAAGCAGTCTTCCTTGTAGTCCTCATCTAACTTCTTATCATCGTTCTTGCCATCATCTTTAGATTTTGCCTTCGACTCCTTGTGCCCCTGGAACTGCTGGCTATAAAACAAAAGATTTAGGGAATCACACAAATCAACAACTGCACTGATGAGGCCATACAGACTCTTCAACTAGTTGATACTGTTGGAGGCTGATGAAATTGTCATCTTCTCCAAGACTATTATGGTGGGGTCTGGTGCCTCATTGTCATGGATCTCCAACACTTTGTTATTTCTTGCTAGGGCCTTTTTGCGACATCGAATCCAAACACACCTTGGGAAATACTTGAGGCCAAAGCAGATGTTTCCCATGCATGAATTTGTAGATAAAAAACCTATATCAGTGCCCCACCAGCTGCAAAAAACACTAGTCACATGAACAAAAAAAACAAATATGACAAAATCCATTATAAGGTTCAAATTTTTTTTTTTTAAAATGCCCCCATTTTCTGTCATTGATCCACTTTGAGCCTTCCAATCTAAAGTTTTTCATTATCTATCACCATTGAGACCGCATGAGGAAGATTTTCAGTCCACGTGATCAAATTTGCCGCTACAATGCCTTCATTTGCCAGCCTTATCACCGCCATGTTTGCTTCCCGGAAGGTATGCAAAATTATGGCCTCATGTCGGTCATGAATTAGAGCCCTTGCTTCATGGATGTAGTCATCAAATCTCCAAGGAGCTCTCTTAGTGTTCTTTAGAAGATTTATAATAATAAGAGAATCACCTTCCACCAACAGCTTCCTCGGATAATTCTCTCGCCACCTTGAGGCTCCTCCAAACCGCCCTTGCTTCACCCACATTGTTAGTTTGAGCTCCAAGATGTTCAGCAAAAGCTACAAGCACCTCACCCTTGTGGTCTCTAAGTAAGCCACCAGCCCCAGCTTCACCCGGGTTGCCCCTAGATGCCCCATCAAAATTTAACTTAATCCACCCTAGGGGGGGTGGGGTCCATGTGATCATGGTTCTAGGACAGACTTGAGGATGATTGAGGCCATAAGTGAGAGGTAAGTTTAATGACTGGCCTAATGAAGCTTCAAAAGGATTTGGAGGTCTAGATGCCGCAGGCACTAAACAAGCATTCTCATTAGCATATGCTAAAATTTTTGACAGACAGAGGATGACTGAGAAACCTTATCCAAGAAGGCCCGACGATTCCTTTCCAACCATATCTGCCACAAGTAGTGATGAAGGCAGATCTTCCACATATACCTAAGACGCCTATTCAAAAAGGGGGAAGGCCACTGGACAAATAAGTCAAAAATGGACTGAGGATGGACCCAATAAATATGAAACACTTGTAACAGACCTAACAAGATTGAGACAGAAAAATTACAATACAGAAACAAATGATCAATAGACTCCCACTCATACATACAAAGATAACACCTATTAACAACAATCACACCTCTTTTTATTAAGTTATCCATGGTGAGGATCTTATTTTGGATGGCCAGCCATGCAAAAAACCCAACCTTCGGAACAATGCTTTTGGGCCAAACTTCCAAGTGAGGGAAAGTAGGTTCATCATTATCAATAAGCATCAGATAAGCAGCCTTGACAGAAAATTCCCCATTGTCCGAAGCTTCCCGCATAAGCCGGTCCTCAAGAATGCCGTAAGGGAGTAAAGACTGTTTTAATTCATTCTCCAAAGATTATTGATGCCCCCGGTAGATCATTATTCATTATTGGCTTCCATACCCTTCTATTGTTTGACAAAGTAATAAAATCTGCAACTTTGGTACCAAAAACTTCAATTGTCCAAGCTCTAAGGGTTGAAATGATGGGGTCTCGCAGAGAGGGGATAGTCCTTTAACCATTTGTGGTCCCAAAAATCAATGTTTCTTCCATTTCCCAGCTTCCAACGTAGCCCTTTGCTTAGCAAGTTTTTAGTTTGAAGGATTGATTTCCAAAAAATTGATCCCCCGGGAGGAAAGGAATAACTTAAGAATTCAATTTCTTGCAAATACTTTCTTCTCGATTATAGTAATCCATTCTCGCATTTGCATTTGTCAAAAGACGCCATGCTTGTTTGGCCAGGAGGGCCATGTTTAAATGTTGTATTCTCCTTAGCCCAATACCTCCAAACTCCCTTGGTTTGCAAACCCTATCCCAGGACACCAAGTGAAAGCGTTGCTTAGATTCGGAACCACCCATAGGAACCTCTTCTCGGATCTCGCTCAATTTTAGTGTAGACACTTGTAGGAGCTTTAAAAATAGAGAGAAAGTAGACAGGGATGCTTTGAATGGAAAATTTGGTGAGAACCGCCTTGCCACCTTGAGATAACAAATTCCCTTTCCATCCAACCAACCTTCCTCTCGAATTCTTTCAATTACATTAGTCCACATGGAATCGTAGCTCGCCTCGTAAATAAAGGAAGGCCTAGGTATGTGGATGGAAGAGTAGACACCGAGCATCCAAGAATCCTAGCAATCTTAATCGCTCTCGAATGGGAGTGTTAAAGAAATAAATTTTACTCTTTGAAAAATTTACCTTTTGCCCCGCAAAGATCCTCATATAGCTCTAGAATATGTTTTATGACCTTAGCCTCAAAAACCGATGCAAGAGTTAACAACAAAGTATCATCCACAAACCGTTCATGTGTAACTCGCTCGTGTTTGTGATGATGCTTTAATTCCTGAAATAAGACCAATATTACAGGCAGCTTTGATTGTCCTCCCAAGGGCTTCAGCCACAATGATAAACAACATGGGAGAGATAGGGTCACCTTGCCTTAGGCCCCTTTTACTTTGAAAGTATCCAACAGGAGCACCATTAACAAGGATCGAAAACCAAGGTTTCATAAAACATCCTTCCAAAAGCTTGATCCATTCATGATGAAAACCAAATTTCTGAAGAATGGCAGAGACAAAACTCCACTTTATGCGGTCATAAGCCTTGTTCATATCCAGCCTTGAGAGCAAAAGCAGTGTTTTTAGTCTCGGACTACCGAATGGAGGGCTTCATGAACCGTTATGACCCCATCAAGGATGGACCTTCCAGGGACTGAACCGCCTTGACAAACATCAATAAACATAGGAAGGATCTTCCTCATTCTATTTGCAATTGCCTTGGTCAAAATTTTATAAACAACATTACAAAGGCTAATAGGTCTAAAATCCATCATAGATCTAGGAGTAGGAATCTTTGGGATTAAAGCAATAAAAGTGGAGTTAAAACTTCTCGGAATATGCTTTGTGGACTGAAATTCCTTGATAGTAGCACATACATCAAAACCTACAATATCCCAAAAAGCCTAAAAAAATGAGGTGAAAACCCGTCCGGACCCGGGAGCTTTATCGTGGTTCATTGAGAAGAGGGCCTCTTTGATTTCTTCATCCGTGAAAGGCTTAATTAACTCCCCATTCAAGTCATCAAAAATTAAATGAGGAATATGGTAAAGCATTGATTCTCAAGCTAAGGCGTAACCGAAATGTTCTTCTCCTAAAAGATTCTGAAAATAGGAAACCGCTTCATTTCTGATTTCATTAGGACTAGAAAGGAGTGATCCATCATCTCTAACAAGTTCTTTAATTCTATTGTGGCTTCTGTTCCTTAAGGTAGATGCATGAAAAAATCTTGTATTGGCATCACCTTCTTTTAGCCAGGTAGCTCTAGACTTTTGCCGCCAAAAAGTCTCCTCGCAGCTAGAACATTATGGTACTCAGGAAGGGATTTCTTTTCATCCGCCTCGTAGGGAAGGGTCCGGCAATCCCTCTTCAAGTTTTTTCTCAATGGTTGATAACCTTTCAGAGATGGCTTTCTTGTTTTCAAAAATATTACCAAAAATTTCCTTATTCCAGCATCCTTAGATTTTCTTTCACCACTTTAAGTTTCTGTGCTAATCCGAATGAAGGCTCGCTCTCGACAAGAATGCCGCCACCACCGAGAAATTCTGTCTCTCGAGATCGTGGTGGTGCATCCACATAGATTCAAACCTAAAAGGCCTTTTGAATTTTGGAGTCTCTTCAATTTCAAGTAAAATCGGGTTGTGGTCAGACCCAATGCGAGGCAAGGACAACATATTTGCATCCCCAAAAGATTGTATTGCTTCCTATGACAAAAAAAACCTATCAAGATTTTCCATTATAAGTTGATTTCAAGACCTCCTATTGCTCCAAGTAAATTTAGCATTTTTTAATTTGACATCCAATAAATTGTTGTTGTTGATGAAATCTTGAAAGTCCTCCATACTTCTTGCTGGAATTCCTACTCCCCTTTTTTATCGTAGGGGTAAAGAGGGGTATTAAAGTCCCCCGCCACTATCCATGGGATATCCTAAAAAGCTTCCTTGAAATGACTGAGTAAATTCCATAGATCAGCTCTCCCAGATATAGAATTAGGGGCGTACACATTTGTTAATATCCAAGAAAGGTCATTAACCTTATCCTTAAAAATAGACCAAAAAAAAAACAGAGAAAAAAAATTAGTTAGAATTTTATTTTAACGTCTTTAGTTTAGATTTTTATTTTATGTTTTTTAAGACAACGTGAAGTGCGAAGTAGAAAAATAAGGAGGTGTCTATGAAGATTTCATGAATTGAGAATTATACGTGGAGTTTGTAATAACACTATACGAACTATCTCGTGTACCTGATCGTGTAGCATCCAATCTAACAGGTGAAAGCTAGCAGAGTTTTACCTTGGCAACATTAACGCCTGAAGGCAGGCTAACTAACCCTGATCAAGCGAATGACTTCCAGCCCAAGGTGCTTGTGAAACTTTGGGAATATTTTGCAGCAAGGTGTGTGACTGTTACAACCTGAGTAGATGATGAGCAGAGTCAAAGATGCTACACCACGTACAAAGTAGAGTGTCAAGACAATGTTCGAGTAACGGTCAACGAGCTCCATTAACCACTGCCTCACATTCACAAGAGTGGATCAGACATCGGAATGGGGGAGACCCCATACCATACTAGTAGCTTGGACGAATGTTCAAACATTCGTTGAAAAAAAAAAAAAGGAAGAAGAAAAAAAAAAAAAAAAAAAAGAAAGAAAAAAAAAAAAAAGCAAGAGAAAGAAAAAGAAAAAAAAAGAGGGCGGATACGTAAAAAAAAAAATGAAGTGAAAGACGCCTTGTTTATCAAGAAGGCGCCATACATTTGAGGCGCCTTCCGCATGAAGAAGGTGCCATACATTAGAGGCACCTTTCGCATGAAGAAGGCGCCATACATTGGAGGCACCTTCCGCATCAAGAAGGCATCATACATTGGAGGCACATTTCATAGGAATAAGGCACCACACATTGGAGGCGCCTTCCGCATCAAGAAGGTGCCATACATTGAAGGTGCCTTCCACCAAAAAAAAAAAAAATGCGAATCCTCCTAGTGAAAAAAATAAAAAATAAATGCATAGAACATGTCCTGGTTAGCATAAAAAATTTCTTTCTTATTGCTTTGCAGGAAATCATGAATCGAATGCAAGCTGCAGGCATCTTGAGAGCCAGGGCCTAACAGGAACGGAGTCATGACTCCTATTTTACTGCTTTCGTGTGTGCAGTTTTTGGTGTAGTTTCGCAGTACACAACCATGAGCATGATCTGTAGGTGGAGCCAGCTTAAACTAGGCCTAACAGATGTGACATTTTGTGCCCTGCAATTAGGAGTGCGATGAAGCAAAAAATGCACTTACTAGGAAGAGAGTGCCTACAATCAGCCCAATACAGCAATGCCTTTTTCCACCTGGAGGAAGGCACCAATAAGCAATTTTCTTCTCCCTTGGATGGGGCTACCTGTTTTTCAGTGTGGGACCTGACATTTGGAGGGCTGCAGACCTGTTGCGCAGAGGGACCTGTTGCTGGCAATAAGGGCATCACCAATTTAAGTGGGGAAAGATGCGAGTGAATCAGGACCCCTCGTAAAAAAAAAAAAAAAGGGAGTTCGGAATGCTGTTGTCACGAGGACGTGACAAATTTTAGACATGGGGGGAAAGACGCCTTATTGTCGGCGCCTAACTTACTCCTATGAAAGAAAAAAAAAAAAAAAAAGGTTCGAAAGGCTGTTGTCATGAGGACGTGACAAATTTTAGACATGGGGGGAAAGACGCCTTATTGTCGGCACCTAACTTACTCCTATGAGAAAAAAAAAAAAAACCTTGTGTTGAAATAGCTCCACGATGAAATTCAAATCAAAAGCAAAGTTTTATTTTTGCTGCCCGTTGGAAGAGAGTATCCTCTTTCTCGAGGACTAGCCTGGTCCCGAAGGGAAATGAGAAACCTCCAACTGGTAGCTAAATAAAATGGAGGAGTTTGAAAAAAAAAAAATAGATGTCAAATATTTGTTTCCTTCGGAATCAACGCATGGTAAGTAGGCACCTTCCTCTTCAAGGAAGGTTCCAGAAGAAGGTAGGCGCCTTCCTCTTCCATGAAGGCACCAAGAAAAGATAAGCGCCTTCCTCTTCCAGGAAGGCACCAATAGAAGGCCAGTGCCTTCCTTTTCCAGGAAGGCACCAAAAGAATGCAAGCGCCTTCCTCTCACCGAAAGGCACCGACAGGAAGGTGCCACAGGAAGGTGCCGACAAGAAGACACCAACAGGAAGGCGCCACTAGAAAGCAAGCGCCTTCCTCTCACAGGAAGGCACCAACAAGAAGGTGTCACTAGAAGGCAAGAGCCTTCCTCATAGGGAAGGCGCCCCTGTTCTTCACCCATTGACTAGACAAGCACGATGTGGGCAACAAATATTGGTGCAGTTCCAACTCTACGACATGTAGGTTAATTTGGGGATCGCATCAATGGATGAGAACATCCTACCAATGCCAGCACATACAACACATACATCTCAGCAATGCACTTGACATATGTCGTGAATGATGAAAGAAATATTGTTTTTCTTCACTCTAGAAAACAAAGGAATGTCGTGTTGTTCCAATTATGCATGCAAAAGAAATAATTCAGAGGGGATGTCATTTTGGACGCACACGTGTCAGGTATAAATTTTAATATTCATCCTGTAAATGCATTCGGAGAGAGATACGTCAATGCAAGATTAAAATATTTTTTGTGCTGTTGAGAAAAAGTTGGGTATTTCAAAGTTTAGAGTCACTAGCTCAGTTGTTGCGGATTGACTCTATTCTTTGATGCAGAGGATGACAAAAAAAAAAAAATCGAAAAAAGAAAAAAAAAAGAGAGTCAAGATCTGTTCTATTCATGGCAGAACAGATAAAGATACTTATAAATAAATAAATAAAATCTCCAGGAGCACCAACGTGAAGACGTCTCACACCACAAGCATCATATATATCAGATTCTATGAAATTCACCCGTGTATGTACTGATTTTCTTATTAATTATGTGTATAGTTATTTTAAAATCATTTCTATGCTAATACCAGTCGACGCCTCCACAGTTTTTCAAAATCTCCCATTAGAATTCAAATACATGATGTGCCTTGAAAAAAATATATAATTGAAAAAAAAAAAAAAAAAGAGAGAGAGAGGCTATGGCATCTACGTGAATAAATTTGGCATCATTTTCATTGCCACCTCATGACAATGGCAACTGGCTTGAGCGAACACATATAAATGATGCTACTCTATACCACAAAGGAGGTTCTGGAGATGTGAAATACGTTTCAAATGTGGGTAAAAGTAGCAACTGGTGACTGCACTTATTTTAAATCAATTTGGTCTCACCAAATATGACCAATGAGCAACATTGGAGAATTCCAGCATTAAAAAAAAAAATGCAGTGGTCATTGGCCCTGAACAGTGTGGTCACAATTTGACTATTTTTTCACAATGATTAGTCAAGATGTGTTTCTGACTTCTGCTGGTGCCACATCACTCTATGGATGAAGAATAGCAGCACTCAACGACTGAGAAACAGAGATGCTAAAGGCCATTAAAAAAAAAAAAAATAGTAGTGCTGAATGGAAAAAAATAGCAGCACTCAGCGACAGAGAAACAGAGATGCTGAAGGCCATTAAAATAAAAAAAAAAAAGGAAAAAAAAATATATATCCCAGGGGTTGTTATCACGAAGACATGACAAAATTTTTGGCATGGTCATCCTGCGATAGGGATAACTTCACCTTTTGGTGCCATGAGGGCGTGGCACATGTTAGGCATGGGGGGATGATGAGCACCAAAAATGCTCATTTTATATACACGGTTAAGAAGAATTATCACTGGTTCAATTAGCATATGAAATGTATTTTATATAACTTATGCATATAATTGATAGAAAATCTGGTATTATGCTTGATTGGTGTTTTTAGTGGGAAATGTGTATAAATGCAGGTATTGGTACTAATATGGTGTTTTCCAGTCTACATCCACTTGGACCCGGCATACTTCTGCTTACAGAGACTAAGGCAAGAGAGTAGGCGCCTTCCTCTTCAAGGAAGGTGCCCAACAGAAGTAGGCACCTTCCTACAACCGGAAGCGGCCAACGGAAGATGAGCGCCTCCCTACAATCGAAAGGTGCCAACGGAAGACGAGCGCCTCCCTGCAACCGAAAGGCGCCAACGAAAGAGGAGCGCCTCCCTGCAACCAAAATGCGCCAACGGAAGAAGAGCGCCTCCCTACAATCGGAAGGCGTCGATAGAAAATGAGCGCCTCCTGACAACCGGAAGGCACCCACAGAAGATAAGTGCCTCCCTACAACCGGAAGGCGCCAACGAAAGACAAGCGCCTCCCTGCAACAGGAAGGCGCCAACGGAAGAAGAGCGCCTCCCTACAACCGAAACGCACCTCCATGCCTTCATACTTTGCAAGATTTACCAAGTCAACTTTGATCGGTTGACCAAGGACTATGGAGGAGGTTGCACGTGAAGACAAAGGAGATCTATTTTAATCATGCATTTATTAAATAGAATAAAGTGTTTGTTATTATTATCAACCGATTGGCCGGTTGACCTTGTAAAGCTCTTAAAGCATATTATTATTTTTAGGATGCATTAGTTTAGGATTTGTTGTTACGTACACCTAAGGATGTTTATAATCCGGTGAACGAACATACTTTAAAATAGAAGAATAAAATATGTGTAGAATCAATTGTAACTAAATCACATCACGTGATTAAAATAGACCGATTTGTTATTGTAATGATATCTGGTTGCGCTTTATATAAAGATGCAGGCCAGATGAACAGAGAGAGATCAGAGATCAATGATTAATTTTACACAACTTATTTTATTTTATTGTTTAATTAATTAAGAGTGCAACTCCTCTTATTCGATCAAGCTCTACGTAGCTAGCCGAGCGGACTATCTACGGGAGCTTGGGCCCACTCCCTGCAGTAGTCCTCCCCTATTTATTTCTGTTCTTTATCTTCTGTAGATTATTTTATTGCTTTATTTAATTTAGGTGTGTGCTTTTATTTTCAGCATTTTTATTTCCAGCATTGTATTTTATTTATTTAAATTCTCTGCACTCAGTTTATTTGGTTTGGCTGGAATCCAATTACACAAACCTCCCCACCAAACTAAAAAAGGTACAACCAGATTTGTTCCCCAACACTGCAGGCATATACTGTGCGTGACACTCATAAGTTTACGAACTTACCGGATTGATAATTTATGGAAGAGAAATGAATGTTTTTCGGGACATGAATTTTTGCTCACCAGATGCTTTTGTTATAGAGGCTGCCAATCAGTAGAGAGCCTCATAATTATTCTATATGTTCTCTATGTTGGATTCCAGATATATTTGATCATATATATTTTGATTGTTTATATGCTCGTGAAATTTGGAGTTTGTTTTTTTTCTACCATGACCGGTTGGAATATCAGTAATGTGCCTATTAGACAACATATCTTATTTGGTTTCATTCCTCACATGCATCACTGTTTTAATATGTTTTGGTTAATGTTATCTATTGAGATTTTATGGCATATTTGGTCTGTTAGAAATGATGGTTTATTTCGGCAAGTTATGAGAATCCTTACTAAGTCTCTGAGGAGACCCACAAGGCTGAAAGTTTTGATACAGGTTGCTCGTGTGATGATAACTTTCAAGTCCAAATTTAGATCAAAGAATTCTCTTTTCTTTCCTCCTCTTCAAAAGATTTATTTTCAGATTGATGGCTATTGTCAGTTGCTTTTGATTCAACATTATCTTCAGATGTTTTTTTTCATATTACAATGTCAAAAGTGATCATAGCTTATAGTTTCTTTTATGCAGATCCGAGGTTCCTTCCTGTTGCTGCCTTGGGTTTTGAGATGATAAAGATATTTTGTAATGGGTTTTGCTGGGTAGTTATTCATAGTTCTAGTTTTTATAATCTTTGTTTATATAATTGATATATATTTTGTAGTCTTTAGCCTTCAGATGGATGATTTATACATTTTTTTTCTTTATATTAATGAAGTAAACGATCTTTCATTTAAAAATATTGACAATAATAACTATTATTATATTTTATGTATTGAACCTCATTTGGGAATAATAACTATTATTATATTTTATGTATTGAACCTCATTTGGGAAATCGAGATAAGTAAAGTTTTCTAACTTTAGAATTAGAAAAAGCCGATGTAGTCAATTTCCATTAATTAATCCTCATTGTATTAAAACCTTTAATTTTATAGTTTAAAAAACATAATAGGTGGTCAACATTTTTTTAATTCTTTTCTTTTTATGTAGAATAACTTCGTTCATTCTTGTAGGTGGACAACATTTTTTTAATTCTTTTCTTTTTTATGTAGAATAACTTCGTTCATTCTTGTGCCTAGGGCGCAATGCAATATTTCAGACTTTGATTTTTCTTTGAGAGGTCTCAGGTTCAAACCGCGGCATGGGCGAATGTGTGAGGGAGTAGGTGTGTGGTGGCTTTGTGTTAAAATCTCTATTGATAAGTATAGCTCTCAAATTTCGAAGGAATCATGGTTGGGAGGACGAGGGGTCATGGTTGGGAGGATACTGCTCAGTCGTTTACGTCGATCACAAGGGTTTCTCACAATAACCAAATCCAAAAAAAAGAAAAAACTTCGTTCATTTTTGTCTTGTCTATGGATTGTTTCAGATTCAATTGAGATATGTTTTCTTGTCTTGTTTATGGGTTGTTTCATGTTTATGGGTTGTTTCAGATTCAATTGAAATATGTTGATTTCATCTTTATTCAATGAACTAGGGATTATAAAAGTTCCTTCCACAAAAAAAAATTATTAGCTTACTATTCTTTAAAATATATAACTTTATTTTTTTCAGGGAATTTCCAGGGAACAGTCCAACGGTCCGGGCTTTGGTCCTTCTTTGAAATGTCCAAGGTTCAAACAACGAGTGAGATATGTTGATTTCATCTTTATTCAATGGACTAGGGACTATAAAAGTTCCTTCCACAAAAAAAATTATTAGTTTATCATTATTTAAAATATATAACTTTATATGTCCCAGGGAACAGCCCAACTGTCCCGACATTGGCCCTTCATCAAAATGTCCAAGGTTCAAACAACGACCAGGCCTTGACCCTTCTAAATGTCAAAGATTCAAACCACAATGTGGGCGAGTGTAGATTAGTGTGAGGGAATTTTAAAACTTATTTTATAAATTTTGTATTTTTATTAAATTAAACTTTCAAATTAGTTATTCATAAAACCACGACGTGGGCGAGTGTACGAGTGTAGATTAGTGTGAGGGAATTTTAAAATTAACTTATCTTATAAATTTTATATTTTTATTAAATTAAACTTTCAAATTAGTTATTCATAGTTTTACTATAACATATCGCACACACGTTGAGGAGATATTTTTTTGGTTAGTGTGAAAAATCTTTAGTACTAACTCATAGGGTTGATTAGTTTCATGTAACTATGATCCCTTGTAAAGCCAAGAACTTTTTTTGGTTAGTGTGAAAAATCTTTAGTACTAACTCATAGGGTTGATTAGTCTTATCTAACTATGATCCCTTGTAAAGCCAAGAACTATGTTTATCAATAGAGAATTTAATATACACTCACCCCCTCACGCACACTCGCCTACGTTGTAGTTTAAACCTTGAATCTCCTTGAAGAAGATCTAAAGTCCGAAGCACCTTGAACCTTCCAATGAAGACTCAAATCCTGTACATTGCACTATTCCCGAAACAATGTTAATAAGAGATGATAATATGTAGTGTGGAATTAGATGTTACTTAAATTAAATTAAGTTACTTTAAAATTATAAATAGTTAGTTTGGTGGTGGGTACATATTTTTTAATTATTAAAGATTATAATATTAAAAGGTTGATTGAGAGTGGCAAGATGAGAAACACTATTTGTGGCTTTATTGATTTGAATAAACAAACTTTATTTTTGAAAGTATAAACACATATCCGCTCATGTAGAGGAGTTGGAGAGCAAGTGGGTAGTTAAAACTCTCTAGTTATCGAGAGGCCCAGGTTCAAATCTCTCCCCTCACATGTTGTGGATATGTTGTATATAAAAGGTTCCTCATCAAAAAAAAGTATAAACATATGATTTTAAATAAATTATATTCTTTATGTCTTCTGCAATCCGCCTCAAGACCCAAGATTGTCATTGAGCCAAAGATGGTCGAAGACACAATCATATACAAAGCTAACCATGATCTGATCTATAAATTCATGGGTATCTGCCCTACCTTGAATTTCTTGCATACTTGGGTCAGACAGAACTGGGAGCCTCATGGTGAGTACTCCTTATGGTTCATTAGTAATGGGTATTTCATTGTTAGTTTTTCTTCTCTAGCCGATAGAAATAGAGCTTTTGAATCAGAAAAGAGGAACCACGGTCCTGCAGGGTTATTTGTTCAACCCTGGAGAGTGGGTTTCAATCCTCGTATTGAACCCATGGTTGTCTCGGTTTGGATCCGGTTGTACGCTCTTCCAATGGAGTTTTGGGGTGAGCAGGTTCTGGAAATGATCGATAACTCCCTCGATAGACATCTGGGCGTCTCCAAGGACACCATAGAAGGTAACACAGTTGTCTTTGCAAGAATTTGCATGGAAATGGATATTAGCCAGCCTCTACCGATAGAGGTGGAACTTGAACTGGCAGGACTATCTTGGATCCAACAGCCAGATTATGAGGCTCTGCCCTTTAGATGTAGAGTTTGCCATAAACATGGGCATTTGGCCCAGTTTTGTCCAAATATTTTGAACACAAAAACGAAGGCCCCGCATGGAATGCCAAATCGCCCCAGAGAGGGTAAGTCTACTCTTACCAAAGAACCATCCAATACTCCTCAGGGTAATGATGTTCAGAAAGATGGCTTTGAAAAGCCCAAAAGAAGGAGAAAGCAAAAGAAAAATGGTAAGGAGCAGTCACAACTCAAGCCAGCCAATAGGTATGAAATTTTTAAGACACTAGTGGATCAAGAGGATCAAGTCATGGAAGAAGTGGATGGGAATATTGAGGACAATAACACCCACACTCATGCTTCTCCTTCATCTCCCCCTATCTTAGAACAGGTGATTGAGTCCACTGAGTTACCGCAATCAGAGAATGTAGGGGCATTGATAGTGCACTCCCAAGCGCAGCCAGTAATTAAGGATGTCAGCATGGGAATTGCAAAAAAGAACAGATAAAGGCCAGCCCTAGGGATAACTCAGGTGGAAAAGAGATCCAAAAATAGCAACTCTCAAGGAGCGGGCAGAAAATCAAATAAGGACCTCCCAGCAGTTCAAGGAGACAAGCTGATCATTGGAGGATCGATGAGGACAATTGATTCTTACTGTTCTCAAGGTTTTCAATGATTATACAATCTTGGAATGTTAGGGGTTTAAACAGTAGAACCCATCAATCTGTTGTTCAAAGACTCTTAGAAAAATGTAAAACAGATTTTTTGCTTATCCAGGAGACAAAAATGTCTTTAGATCTTATGGGTAAAACAGTTAATAGAATCTGGAGGGGCGCTGGTCATATGGATGTGGTTGCCCAAGGTGCCTCAGGGGGGATTGTTACTCTTTGGAACCCTCTAGAATGGACTGCAATAGAACATATAGCCTGGAGGGGTGTTCTCACATATCATTTTAGGAATAATGTCATAGATGAACATGTTTTAATCACAAATTTTTATGGGGCTCAAAACCTTGATGGCCAGAGGCCCCAATGGAAAGCTGTACATAACATGAGGTCCTCAAGGGAAGGTTTAGACTGGATTATTGTTGGGGATTTTAATGCTAAATTATCTGCTCGAGTCAAGAAGGTGGAGCCCCAATTTTGGACCCAGGGGATCGACTTATGATTGCCCAAGTCCAGGCCTTTCACTTAGTGGATATTAAAGGCCCTGGAACCTACTTTACTTGGACTACCAAGAGGAGGGAGCCACATAGCAGGAAGGTAAAGCTAGACCGTTTTCTGGTCTCAGAGGAGGCATTTGTAAAGTGGAATACTAAATTCCAGATTTGGAGGGTCCAGTTTCATATCACTTTCTCATTTTGTTGGAGGGAGGGACTATGACAGGGCAGCATCACAAACCTTTTAAATTTGAGAATTTTTTATTACAAAAAGAGGATCTTCGAAAGAAGATTCCGTAGTGGTGGGAAGAAGGCCATCTACCTTTTGGGACAACAATGTTTAGATTCCACAAACAACTTCATTTTGTCAAAGTTCAACTGAAACAATGGAGGCAAGCTAATAAGTCAGATTTTCAGCTCCAAAGAGCTCCCTTGGTGGCTAGATGGGATGAGGTTCAAAAACACTTTAGGGAAGGAACAATTACAGAGCAGCTCAAAACCGAGGATGATGCCTTGCATAAAGCGGTTGAGGACATTGATAACCAAGAGGAGACTTACTGGAAACAGAGAGCAAGAAACACTTGGTTATTAGAAGGTGATAGAAATACCAAATTTTTCCATCGGTCAGCTTGTGCTAGGAGACATATGAATAACATGGAAGCCCTTCAAGATGATAATGGACAATCCTTTGATACTCTTCCTGGTATGCATTCCCATTCAATGGATTATTTTTCTAAACTTTTTAAGGAAAGTATGGAGCAAGATGTAGAGGCTCAAAATGAAGTTATTGATTTCATACCCTCTGTTATCTCTAAAGAAGAAAATCAGACCCTTCTTAGACCCATTGATAGAGATGAATTGAAGAATGTGGTCTTTGGAATGAGCATCGGCAAAACTCCGGGTCCGGATGGCTTTCCTATTGAGTTTTTTCAGGCCTTTTGGGATACTTTGGAGGAGGATGTTTTGGCTGTCACAGAGGAGTCCAGAGTTAATAAAATAATGCTTAAGGCATTAAATCATACCTTCATCACTTTAATTCCTAAAGGGGAGGAGGGGGCTCATATTTTTGATTTTAGACCTATTGCCTTATGCAACGTGATTTATAAAATAATCACAAAGATAATGGCTGAACGACTAAAACCTCTCCTTCATAACATTATCTCCTCAAAGCAAGGGGGTTTTGTAGAGGGTAGACAGATCTTAGATGGGGTGGTTCTCGCTCAGGAGGCAGTCCATACAATGCAAAAATCTGGTAATAAAGGAATGTTCATTAAACTGGATATGTCAAAGGCCTATGATAGGGTGGAGTGGAGTTTCTTGTCCAAGATGATGTCAGCCTTTGGTTTCTCTTAGGATTGGATAGATTGGGTCATGAGTTGTGTTTCTATGCCTTCTTATTCTGTTTTAATCAAGGGTCTTCCCTCGCAACCTTTTGGAGCCACACGTGGTCTTCTTCAAGGGGACCCGTGCTCTCCCTATCTTTTCCTCATTCTGGCTGAAGGATTAGGTAGACTTTTCTTGAGGAGAAGACATCAAGGTCTGCTAACATGTATCAAGGTGGGCGAGGAAATTTTGACTCACTTACAGTTTGTGGATGATACAGGATTGGTTGGAGTGGCCGACTTCAGGGAAGCTAGAGTAATCAGAGATACTCTTAATGTCTACCTTAGGGCTTCAAACCAAGTCATCAATGATAAAAAATCCAAAGTGGTATTTTTCAATCTTGACCAAAGGCTACATGACAGAGTTATAGAGATCTTGGGATTCACAAGGACTTCTCTTCCAGTGGTTTACTTGGGGGTTCCTTTGCATTTCAAAAAATTAAAAATAGATATCTAGAAGGATCTTTTGGATGGCATCAAAGATAGAATGAATCATTGGTCTCATAAATGGTTAAGCTATGGGGGTAGATTAACTTTCTTACAGTCAGTTATTCAGGTCATGCCAATTTATAAATTTTCTATCCTGGCTGCCCCACATACAATATGGAAAGAGCTGGACAAAATGGCTAGAAGATTTTTATGGGAAGGAGCAAAAGGGGAGAGGACATGGGCCTTAGTTGGTTGGGATAAAGTTACCCAACCCAAGGAAAAAGGAGGGTTGGGACTGAGAAGCTCCAAGCTTAATAATAAAGCTTTGGCTAGAAAACTATACTAGAGGTGGATTTCCCAACCAACCTCCTTATTCAGTAGAATCCTAACTAGTAAATATTTGGGTCATGTTCACCCCAATGAGGTGGGCCATTTCCCTCTGGATGGTACTGGATCCTTAGTGTGGCAGGCTCTCAAGCTTGGATCTTAGGTTATTAAAGACCAATTGTTTTGGAAAGTGGGGAGAGGGGAGAAGGCACAGTTCTAGACTGATTCATGGGACCAGTACCCACCCATCATTGCTGAGTTCCCCGAATTACAACCAATTAAATCCACCATAGAAGCCAAGGGTTGGATCCAAATTGAAAGTTATTTCAACACTAGTCAAATGGGGGAGTATAAGTTTAAGAAGTTTAAGAGGTTGGAGGAGTGGCCAATTACAATCCCTCCGGAGTCGGCACCCATCTTGACCAAAATCTTGACGAAAAGGTTTCTCACAGGGAGAGACGAGGAGGATGAATTATCTTGGGGCTATGGGAACCTTGGTGTATATATAATGAAGGAAGGATACGACAAGATCCTCCCAGAGCCTCCCCCACATTCATTTCTGGTTCAGGATTGGAGAAAGATTTGGCACTCCAAGGGCTGGCCGAAAGTAAACTTCTTTGCTTGGCGGTTTATGCACAATGGAATTCTCACTTTTGACAATCTCAGAAGTAGAGGAATCATCGGTCCATCTCAGTGTGTATTATGCCACAAGAACAAGGAATCAGCTGATCACCTAATGTTTGAGTGCCCTTTCACATGTCAGATTTGGAAGCGATGGTTCTCTCACTATAAACTCCAAGTTAATGGTGATCTGAATCGGACCAATATTTTGGAAAGATGGAAGAAGAGTAGATTTAAATCTAAAGCTCTTCGAATTGGTTGGGAGCTTGGCTTATTTTTCATCTGGTGGCAAGTGTGGTTGGAGAGAAATGCCCGTATTTTTAGAGAAACTTTCTCCTCGCTAGATGGAGTTTGGCAGGTCATCTGGAGCAAAGTCACATAAATTGTTGTCGTATATGCTAAAGAGGAAATTCAGGTTGGTCCTGGGCCACTGGAAGAGGGAGCTGCAAAGCAAGAGAGACAGGATAGAGCTAGCTAGAAACCACCCCCTGAAGGTTGGATTAAAATCAATACTGATGGAGCTGCAAAAGGCAATTTGGGTAGTGCTAAAATTGGTGTGGTTTGCCGGGATCATGCTGGTTCAGTGCTCTATTGGGAACTGCAAGGCTTGGGAAGAGCCACAAACAATGAAGCAAAAGCCATTGCTATCAAATATGCTTCCACCTGGGCAGTTAATTAGGGCCACAGGAGGATAATTCTCGAATCTGATTCTCAAATTCTGGTTGGCGCTCTAGACTGCATGAGGAACTTTGCCTCGAAAGCATGGAGGTCGAGGATTCTAGTCTCTCAAATCAAGGAACTATGGAGGGAATTAGATGATGTGATCCCCATTTATGTGAGTAGAGATTTAAATAAAGCGACCGATTTCCTTGCGAAGATGGGTGCTGAGAAAGAGGTAGGAGTGCAGCTGCACAGTGACATGCCTTTGGAGGATGAGGTGATTAGGCAGGGTCTTGAAAGATCCTTGAGACAATGAGCAAAGAAAATGCTAAGGGTGGTTTTTGTCACGATATCGCGACCTGTTGCACCGTCGCGGCATTTTGTGGGAAGTTGTTGCGATATCGTGACATGTTGTGCCGTCGCGACCTTTGTAGGGAAGCTATCACGATATCGCGACATGTTGCACCGTTGCGGCCTTTTGAGGGAAGCTGTCACGATATCGCGACCTGTTGTGCTGTCGCAGCCTTTGGAGGGAAGCTGTCGCGATTTCGCGACTTGTTGCATCGTCACGGCTTTGGAGGGAAGCTATCACGATATCGCGACATGTTGCGCCGTCGCGGCCTTTGGTTGGAAGCTGTCGCGATATCGCGACATGTTGCGCCGTCGTGGCCTTTGGAGGAAAGTTGTCGCGATATCGCGACATGTTTCACCGTCACGGCCATTGGAGGAAAGCTGTCGTGATATCGCGACATGTTGCGTCATCGCGGCCACTAGAGGAAAGCTGTCGCGATATCGCGACATGTTGCGTCGTCGCAGATTTCGGAGGAAAGTTGTCGCGATATCGTGACATGTTGCGCCTTCACAGCCATGGGAGGAAAGTTGTCGCGATATCGCGACGTGTTGCGCCGTCCCGGCCACTGGAGGAAAGTTGTCACGATTTTGTGACATGTTGCTCTGTCGCGGCCGAGGAAGGATTATTGTCGCGATATCGTGACATGTTGCTCTGTCGCGGCCAAGGAAGGATAGTTGTCGCGATATCGCGACATGTCGCGATTTCGCGACTTGTTGCCTCGTTGCGGCCAAGGATGGATAGTTGTCGCGAAATCGCGACATGTCGTGATTTCGCGACATGTCGCTCCGTCACGGTCAAGGATGGTTAGTTGCCACGATATCGCGACATGTCGCGATTTCGTGACATGTTGACTTTTTGCGGTCAAAGGTGGTTTGTGTCACGTTTTCACGCCTTGTAATCTTGTGTTTTCTTTGTTTTCGACGGGGAAGGGTCTTCTCCCTTATGTAACTCATCTTTGTTTTAATACAAATTTTTTCAAATTTTTCAAAAAATAAATAAATTATATTCTTTAAAGTAAATTTTCTTAATGTATATATTTATATTTTTATAATTCTTGTGTGTCAGGGTTTTCGACGTGACTTTAGGGTGATTTTGACGATGTAGAACCTCTGTCGTAATTTCTCAAACCAAGGTAACCCTGCAAACGTTTTTGTGCTAAATTCAAAAAAATTATATATTTTATTAATAAAATGGAAAATATATCTTTATATAAAATTTAATTAAAATTTTTAAAATTTTTAATAGTTCACATAACCTATCTGCGTGATGTGATTTATTGGCAAGGACCCCACTTGCATTATCGGTGATGTGACCTGGGTTCAATCCCCATGGCAGATATGTATATGTATAAGAAGTAAACTCGATAAAAAATTTAGTTCACATAACATCAACTAATCATTATCTCTTGATCTCTCTTTAAGCAATAGTTGTCCCATTGTTGAAAAAAAATAAGTCATGTTTGTGACATTGATGTTTCTTTTCAAAAACCCATCTAACATTAAATTTTTAATTTTTATTAATTTATTTAAAAGTGAAAAAAATTATATACCAAATTTTTATTTAAATATTTTAAAAGTATATTATTAAACTTTTATTCATACTGTTCAAAATTAAATTAAAAAAAACCTTATTATACCCTCCAAAAGTGTGGGCTATGCCACCATTACTTAATCTAAGCACTGAATCTAGAAATAAAATCCTTGCCATGAACAAAGAGGGATTATCTCTAAATTTATTAAAAAAAATTATTAAGTCATCCTTTTACAATTAAATTTACAATTATTGAAATTATATTTAATAAAAATTATTACGTTATTTTTAAATTTATTTATTATAAATTGTAAGTAGTTTTTAAGTGGATGGGTAAGTTTGGAGATTCAAGTTCAAATTTTGGAGGCAAGCCTTTTTGGAGAATTGGTAGTAAATTAGCTTGACTCCAGTCCGACCACGAAAAATTCAATCTTGAGCTATCAATGATATCCCTTACGATCGGTGACTCTGTTGAGTGGGCGTCAGATGACAATGGTTCCAAACTCGAGCAATTGATAGTCTTCCTCACGTCAGGTGACTCTCTCTCGAGTGTGCATTAGTCCGACCATAACAGTTTCATTCCAGTCACCAGTGGTCTTCGATGACGACGATTCTAATCCCAAGTTATCAATGGTATTTCTCACATTGTATCACTAATAACAAGGTGAAGTATCCCTGTGAGTGTGGTCTGTGAGTGTGGTCTACTGGAAAGGACATCACTTGCATTGTCGGTGATGTGACCCAGGTTCAATCCTCCTAGTGATGTGTATAAGAAGTATTACTCGAGAAAAAAACTCCAAGAATTTGAACCCAAGTCTAATAGTAAAAATGAAGGGATGTTACCAATATCCCTACATATAAAAAAATATAAATTGACCCTCTTTTTTAAAAGACTCTGCCACACCATATCTACAATCCCTACTCATTGGAAGGTTTTGTATCTTGAAATATAAAAGATAGTTATTTGTATATTTAATTTTATTATATATTTTGAAGGTTGAAAAATTGGGGGTAATTGCGAGTCAATTTAGATTTGTTCCGGATCTGTGCTAAGAAAACCAATACCTTGTAGGGATTTTTTTATTAACTTTTAAATTTTTTTAGTATTGTAATTTACATCTTCTTTAATTTTTTTATATTAAAGTTAGAAAATAAAAATTTTAATTGATAAATTGTTGATAATAATAAGATGCATGCAAGTATAATATTAGTTGGGCAAAGATAAAGTTAACACTACCGCTACCAAGTGGCATATCCTTTATGGGTAATTTTTAGGGTGAAGCATAGGTTTTTGAAAGGGTTTTGGTCTTTTTTATAATAGTTTGAATTTGGAACACCTTAGTGATATGTAGTTAGGCTATTATCGGGTTTTGGTTTTTTTATAATGGTTTGAATTTGGAACACCTTAGTGATATGTAGTTAGGCTATTATCGAGGCTATCCAAGGTCAAATCATGGGGAGGGGGCTATCCATTGTATTTTGCTTTAAAATCAAAATTTTGTTCAACAAGACAAAATTTTGAGTTTAAGATACAGGTTTTTTTTATGAGGGGCTCTGGTCCCCTCATATTGGGATCTAATTTAGATGAAAACCCAAAAACATATTACTAAGGTATTCCTTTGTACTTAGTTTTACTTTAAAAAAAATACCACTATGTTGCTCTAGTAGGACAAACGTTTAAGTTAAAAACATAGGATTTTTTTAATGAGGGTTTTCAGTCCCCTCGCACTACTAAAGTTTGAATTTGAACCACTATGGTGCCCTAACAAGATGTAAAAATTTGAGTTAAAAATTTAGGTTTTTATAAGGGATAGTATCCCTCATCAGACAAAATATAAGATAAAGCGTGGGTTTATGAAAGGGTCTCACTTCCTAATGCAATGGTTTGAAATTAGGTCTCTTAGATGATAACCCAAAGACATATCATTATAATATTCCAATAAAGATAATAAAATTTAAATTAAAGACATAAGTTTTTACGAAAAATTATCTCTTTATACCGAATTTTAAACTTGGCTCTCTCATTTTTATATTAATTATTAACTTTTAAATAATTTGAAATAATGCTCGTTTTATATTAAGGCCATCAAATTATTTTAGTTAGTTTGTATAATATTACAATATGAACATTTCAAATCTTCTTTTACATGTGATTATATGTTTTATTTATATTTTAATTTTATAGTTAAAAAAGTGTTATGTCTATTGGATTACAAGTAAAGCATAGCAAATGCAACGTTAAATAGAAAACCTTTGCATTATTATATCATTTTGATATTTTTAAGATTTTTTTTTTGCTTACATATCTAGTGTTTGGTTTGAATTTAGGTGTCCATCATGAGAAGCCAAACATATATCAGTGTAGTGTGTCTTTTGAAACTAGTAGCGATGGAAATATTGGGCGTCGCGTGAGCCTCGCACAGGCTTGCATGCCTCTATGAGTACCTGCATGAGGGAGTTTTCTCTTTTTGATTTGATGGCTTTTTCTGATTGCAAGGGTGGGTATTTTATCAGTTTTTTGGGTGGGTTGTTGCGCGAGAGTGTCTTTTCTTGATCCGAGTGTGGGATAATCATGGCTTTGCTTGGAGGTATCCAATGCCGGAATAATCTCTCGTTTAAGGAAGTCCTTCGTGGCTTGAGCTCTTATTTTATTTGGCATAATGCGGATGATAACTCTTCAGGGCCCAGGTGGTCCTTCTTTGGAAGGAAGGTTTCGTGCAAATTGATTTAATGGATGCTTGTAAAGGGCAAGGGAGCGGCCTATTCTTTTGATTCAGCCTAAGTCAATTGTAGAGGATGTGGATTACATGCAAAATCATGCTTTAATATGCAAATTTTTGGGTATTTGCGTCCCCTTATTGGGGTTTGAAACATGGGCTAGGAGTACTTGGAACCCGGTTGGTGACATGGAAATCATGAGGGGAGCTAATAATTTCTTTCTGGTGGTGTTTTCTTGCTTGGAAGACTCGAATAGGGCTTTTGAGGGAGGCTCATACTTTTACAACCAAACTGGCCTATTTATTAAACCTTGGCACATGGGTTTTAATCCAACTAAGGAGATTCCTTCTCGGGTTCCTGTGTGGGTTAGGCTTTCGTGGTTGCCTTTGGAATTTGGCGGACAGATATTTTGCACATGATTGCATTGTTGTTAGGTAAACCTGTGGGATTGTTGTTGGCAATTTTGGGTTTGAGATCCTAGCTTCCTATCTATGAGTTGTCATTGATGTCAAAAGGAACTAGCATTAATGTCAAGAGGATTTATTGGCTTCAAAGGTTGAAGATTCCAAAGAATATTTTCTAGAAAATTTCGGAGAGATTCCATGTGGCAGATGAAAAGGTTTTTAACAAAATCATGGCAGGTTTAAGGGTTTTTATTAAAACCAGGTGGATGCATTAAGGGTTTTTCTCAAAACCACTCTCGACTTAATGCAAAGGTCGGAGACACTTATTAATTAAATAACTTAATTAATAAAACTTTTTAAAGGTTTTTTAATTAATTATTTATTTGATTTAGTGATTAAATTATTTTAATAATTTAATGGGTTCTCCACCTAAGGTCTAAGGTCTAAAAGACCTTTGCTTATTTTTTAAATAATCAAAAGGGTTTCATAAACCCTAAAGTTGTTTCGAAGGCGCCAAAATAATTTTAATTTGAAAAGTTCGAATTAATCCTCTCGTCGACGTCGTGCATAGCATGGAAGTTTGGCTATATAAGCCATAAACTATAGTCCAAAGCTAAAGTGTTAAAGAAATTCGAATTGCGCAAAGGTTGGGAAGTAAAAGCTACGGCTATCATTTTTTTTGCCATGTTTATCTGTCACCAAAGGGTTAAAGAGAAGGAGACTCTTGCTAGCCTTCAAGCTAGTGTCATTGGCCTAGTGGCAACGACTGTTCTACAAAGACGCTTGAAGGGAGGTCAAGCGTTCGACTCCCGCCGTGGAGTGTGAGAAGAGTTTTTGCGCTCCGATTTTTTTCGGAGGCATTGTTGACCCGCGATTTTCGGAAGCATTTTTTTTGGTAAGGTTTTTTAAATAAAATCTGCATTTTGTTAAAGAAGAAGTGGTTGGGCAGATTTATTTAAAATTATTTTTAAGGTTAAATGCTTCTTTGGAGAAATAAGGTGTAAAAGGATATATTGTTTGTATGCTTTATATTTTTGGTAGTTGACTTCTAAGGATTGGAGTCATAAGGTGTTTTATGGAATAAATATTTTTGTGGTTACTTTTATGATCTAACCCTAACTTGGTGGTAAAGTTGAGGGTGGTGTTGGTAATAGGTTGAAGAACTATTCTCTTCTTCTTCAAACAAAGGTATGGGCAAAGTTCCTCCATGTATGTTGTTGATGGTGTATTTTCTGAAATTGAGTTTGGAGTGAAAAGGTTGTCTCTAGGTATTCTTGTTGGTGTAAATTCCATTTTCTGGATATTAAAGATTGTTTATGCATTAAAATCATTGATGAGTTTTTCGGGTGAATGCATAATTCTGATTGAGGAAGAGGACGCATTTTTGCACTAGGGTTTATGTTAGTAAGTCTTGCTACTTGCTTTGAGTTGGTGAAACCCTTAGTTGGCTGTTTTGAGATTGATGGTTGAGTTGCTTCCATAGAGGTTTTTTTGATCAAGTTAATGCTTTACTTGATACATGATTTGGGCTTACTCCATTGAGATTGATTTGAGCAAGTTATTCTTTGCATTGGTGATTTATGTTGGTGGTTGTTTTGTTCAAATATCTTTGGACGAAAAAGGATGTCTACTAGTTTCCTTTTCATGTAGTGATTGGTTGAATGCTTCAAGGTTAATGTTGAGTTGAATGATGTTGGTTAAACCTTGTCTATTAGCATTGTTGTTGAAGCCCTAATTGGTTGAGAAAAGATATTAGTTGTGGAAAGAACATGAGCATCATTGTTATTTGAGATATTGCATGCTTGGCAATTGTTGGGTTGTGTTTCATGTTCTTGAGAAAAGCATACTACATCTATCTTATTCTTTTGAGATTGAGGTTGAGAGTTAAGTATAGAAAATATTGAGTGTCTAACAATTCTCTTTATGTTTCTATGAGATTTGAGATTGAGATTGGGAGTTAAGTATAGAACATATTGAGTCTCTAACAATTCTCTTTATGCTTCTATGAGGTTGATGAATCACATTGGGTCTCTAACAATTCTCTTTGTGGTTCATGCTAAGCAAGTTTTTCTTGATGAACTTGTGAGCTGATTTGGACAGGTTCTAGTGAATACTTGTGAGCTGATTTGGACAGGTTCTAGTGAGGACTTGTCAGCTGATTTGGACAGGTTATAGTGAAGACTTGTGAGCTAATTTGGACAGGTTCTAGTAAGGACTTGTGAGCTGATTTGGATAGGTTCTAGTGAGGACTTGTGAGCTGATTTGGACAGGTTCTAGTGAGGACTTGTGAGCTGATTTGGACAAGTTCTAGGGAGGACTTGTGAGCTAATTTTGACAGGTCCTAGCAAAGGACTTGAGGACAGAGTTGAAGTGGTTCTTTGAGAAGAACCTGAGGACGCTTTGACAAGTCTTTGAGAAGGCTTGTGTGCAGCAGAGATTGATTTGTTCAAGCTTTATGAGTTGAGCTTGGGATGGATTTGATAGAGTGAGGAAGACTTATGCTGGACCAACTTACTGTGTTTAGTATTGGTTGATGAGTTGTTGTGGAGGTGATCAGAGAGGACAGAGGTCTCTTGAGGCTGAGCATTGAGGATAGGAGGTCTTCTGTGGAAAGGAGTTCCACGTGCTAGCGAAATAAGAGGTAGGTGATCTTTTGAAGTATCATTTCTAGAGCTGAGGGGAAGGATTCTCCTTTGGGTAGGAGGCTCATAAATTCGTGTTGAGGGGAAGGATTCTCCTTTGGGCAGGACACTCATAAATTTGTGAGGAGGGGAAGGATTCTCCTTTGGGCAAGAGGCTCATAAATTCATGAGGAGGGGAAGGATTCTCCTTTAGGCAGAGCCTCATAAATACTTGAGTAGGGGAAGGTTTCTCCTTTGGGCTGAGGCTCATAAATATTGTAATTGGGAAGGATTCCCAAAGAACTTTGAGAAAGCTTTTTAGAGAAATTTTTTGTGGATGTAGCCCATGTTGGGTGAACCACGTTAAAATTGGTGTCTCATTGTGTGTTGCTTTATGCATTACTTTGATATTGCTATTGGTTCATTTCTTTGTGAAGTTGAAGTTAAATAGAGAAAGTAAAAAGAGGTCTTATACTGTTCACCCCCCCCTCTCAGTATAAGCTTGTGTTCTTCAATTGGTATCAGAGCGAGTTCCTTCAAAAAGTTTAACAGCTTGAAGGAAAAGATTGTAAAGAACGCAATATAATCTACAAGTGGTAATGTAGCACCTATTCTTGATGGGGCATATTTTGGGCTTTGGAGTGCTAGGATGAAGGTTCATCTTATGGCTCTTGGAAATGAAGTTTGGGAAGTGATTGAGGATGAGTATACCATTCCTAAGCATGGTCCTTCTACTAAGGAAGAGAGGCTCCTACATCATAGCAATTCAAAGGCAATGAATGCAATCCTGAAGGGTTTACAAAGACAGATCTTACCAAGGTGATTCACTGCAAGACATCTAGTGAAATTTGGAAACAATAGAAGGTGGTTCATACAGGTGATGCAAATGTTCGAAAGGCCAAGTTGAGACACTTCAAAGGTATGTTTGAACAAATCAAGGTGAATGATGAAGATAATATTAGTGACTATATGCTTCGTATGGATGAGATTGTTAACTCTATGAAGGAACTAGGTCTTGAGCTTGCTGAAAATGATATTTTTGATAAGATTTTAAGGTCTCTTCCAAATAGATTTAGTGAAAATATTTTTGCTATTGAGGAAGCTAAGGATTTGGATAAGTTGAAAAGGGATGAGCTTCATAGTATACTTGCAGTATTTGAGTTGAGAACTCAAGTGAAGGTTGATGTTAAGGAGGCAGCTTTCAATGCTACCAATAAATCCAAGGGTAAAGAGCTTCAAGATAGTGAGGAGTCTTCTAGTGATGAAGAGGCATATTACAGCAAGAAGGGCAAGTTCTCAAGAAAGCACAAAGGTATGAAATATGTCAAGTGTTTCAATTGTGGAAAGTTTGGTCATTATGCTACTAACTGTACTGTTGCCAAGGATGAAAGTGATGAAGATAAACAAGATTATAAGAGCAAGGATGATATTTTCTAGAAGATTTTGGAGAGATTCCATGTGGCAAATGAAAAGGTTTTTATCAAAACCATGGCAGGTTTAAGGGTTTTTATTAAAACCAGGTGGATGCATTAAGGGCTTTTCTCAAAACCACTCTCAGCTTAATGCAAAGGCTAGAGACACTTATTAATTAAATAACTTAATTAATAAAACCTTTTTAAGGTTTTTTAATTATTTATTTATTTGATCTAGTGATTAAATTATTTTAATAATTTAATGGGTTCACCACCTAAGGTCTAAGGTCTAAAATACCTTTGATTATTTTTTAAATAATCAAAAGGGTTTGATAAACCCTAAAGTTGTTTCGAAGGCACCAAAATAATTTTAATTCAAAAAGTTTGAATTAATCCTCTCATCGACGTCGTGCATAGCATGGAAGTTTGGCTATATAAGCCATAAACTATAGTCCAAAGCTAAAGTGTTAAAGAAATTTGAATTGCACAAAGGTTGGGAAGTAAAAGCTACGACTATCATTTTTTTCGCCACGTTTATCCGCCACCAAAGGGTTAAGGAGAAGGAGACTCTTGCTAGCCTTCAAGCTAGCGTCGTTGGCCTAGTGGCAACGACTGTTCTACGAAGGCGCTTGAAGGGAGGTCAAGCGTTCGACTCCCACCGTGGAGTGTGAGAAGAGTTTTTGCGCTCTGATTTTTTTTTGGAGGCACTGTTGACTCGTGATTTTTGAAAGCATTTTTTTTGGTAAGGTTTTTTAAATAAAATCTGCATTTTTTTAAAGAAGAAGTGGTTGGGTAGATTTATTTAAAATTATTTTTAAGGTTAAATGCTTCTTTGGAGAAATAAGGTGTAAAAGGATATATTGTTTGTATGCTTTATATTTTTGGTAGTTGACTTCTAAGGATTGGAGTCATAAGGTGTTTTATGGAATAAATATTTTTGTGGTTACTTTTATGATCTAACCCTAACATGGTGGCAAAGTTGAGGGTGGTGTTGGTAACAGGTTGAAGAACTATTATCTTCTTCTTCAAACAAATGTATGGGCAAAGTTCCTCCATGTATGTTGTTGATGGTGTATTTTTTGAAATTGAGTTTGGAGTGAAAAGGTTGTCTCTAGGTATTCTTGTTGGTGTAAATTCCATTTTCTGGATATTGAAGATTGTTTATGCATTAAAATCATTGATGAGTTTTTTGGGTGAATGCATAATTCTGGTTGAGGAAGAGGAAGCATTTTTGCACTAGGGTTTATGTTAGTAAGTCTTGCTACTTGCTTTGAGTTGGTGAAACCCTTAGTTGATTGTTTTGAGATTGATGGTTGAGTTGCTTCCATAGAGGTTTTTTTGATCAAGTTAATGCTTTACTTGAGACATGATTTGGGCTTACTCCATTGAGATTGATTTGAGCAAGTTATTCTTTGCATTGGTGATTTATGTTGGTGGCTGTTTGGAGGGAAAAGGATGTCTACTAGTTTCCTTTTCATGTAGTGATTGGTTGAATGCTTCAAGGTTAATGTTGAGTTGAATGATGTTGGTTAAACATTGCCTATGAGCATTGTTGTTGAAGCCCTAATTGGTTGAGAAAAGATATTGGTTGTGAAAAAAACATGAGTATCATTGTTATTTGAGATATTGCATGCTTGGCAATTTTTGGGTTATGTTTCATGTTCTTGAGAAAAGCATACTACATCTATCTTATTCTTTTGAGATTGAGATTGAGTTGAGATTGAGATTGGGAGTTAAGTATAGAACATATTGAGTCTCTAACAATTCTCTTTATGTTTCTATGAGATTTGAGATTGAGATTGGGAGTTAAGTATAAAACATATTGAGTCTCTAACAATTCTCTTTATGATTCTATGAGGTTGATGAATCACATTGGGTCTCTAACAATTCTCTTTGTGGGTTCATGCTAAGCAAGTTTTTCTTGATGAACTTGTGAGCTGATTTGGATAGGTTCTAGTGAAGACTTGTGGGCTGATTTGGATAGGTTCTAGTGAGGACTTGTGAGCTGATTTGGACAGGTTCTAGTGAAGACTTGTGAGCTAATTTGGACAGGTTCTAGTAAGGACTTGTGAGCTAATTTGGACAGGTTCTAGTGAGGACTTGTGAGCTGATTTGGACAGGTTCTAGTGAGGACTTGTGAGCTAATTTGGACAAGTTCTAGGGAGGACTTGTGAGATGATTTGGATAGGTCCTAGCAGAGGACTTGAGGACAAATTTGAAGTGGTTCTTTGAGAAGAACTTGAGGACAGTTTTGACAAGTCTTTGAGAAGGCTTGTGTGCAGCAGAGATTGATTTGTTTAAGCTTTATGAGTTAAGCTTGGGACATATATTACAGAGTGAGGAAGACTTATGCTGGATCGACTAACTATGTTTAGTACAGGTTGATGAGTTGTTGTGGAGGTGATTAGAGAGGACAGAGGTCTCTTGAGGCTGAGCATTGAGGACATGAGGTCTTCTATGAAAATGAGTTCCACATGCTAGTGAAATAAGAGGCAGGTGATCTTTTGAAGTATCATTTCCAGAGCTAAGGGGAAGGATTCTCCTTTGGGTAGGAGGCTCATAAATTCATGAGGAGGGGAAGGATTCTCCTTTGGGCAGGAGGCTCATAAATTTGTGAGGAGGGGAAGGATTCTCCTTTGGGCAGAGCCTCATAAATACTTGAGTAGGGGAAGGTTTATCCTTTGGGCTAAGGCTCATAAACATTGTAATTGGGAAGGATTCCCAAAGAACTTTGAGAAAGCTTTTTAGAGAAAAGTTTTGTGGATGTAGCCCATGTTGGGTGAACCACGTTAAAATTGGTGTCTCATTGTGTGTTGCTTTATGCATTGCTTTGATATTGCTATTGGTTCATTGCTTTGCGAAGTTGAAGTTAAATAGAGAAAGTAAAAAGAGGTCTTATACTGTTCACCCCCCCTCTCAGTATAAGCTTGTGTTCTTCAATTGGTATCAGAGCGGGTTCCTTCAAAAATTTTAACAGCTTGAAGGAAAATATTGTAAAGAACACAATGGAATCTACAAGTGGTAATGCAACACCTATTCTTGATGGGGCAAATTTTGGGCTTTGGAGTGCTAGGATGAAGGTTCATCTTATGGCTCTTGGAAATGAAGTTTGGGAAGTGATTGAGGATGAGTATACCATTCCTAAGCATGGTCCTTCTACTAAGGAAGAGAGGCTCCTACATCATAGCAATTCAAAGGCAATGAATGCAATCCTGAAGGGTTTATAGAAGGCAGATCTTACCAAGGTGATTCACTACAAGACAACTAGTGAAATGTGGAAACAGTTGAAGGTGGTTCATACAGGTGATGCAAATGTTTGAAAGGCCAAGTTGAGACACTTCAAAGGTATGTTTGAACAACTCAAGATGAATGATGAAGAAAATATTAGTGACTATATGCTTCGTATGGATGATATTGTTAACTCTATGAAGGAACTAGGTCTTGAGCTTGCTAAAAATGATATTTATGATAAGATTTTGAGGTCTCTTCCAAATAGATTTAGTGAAAAGATTTCTGCTATTGAGGAAGCTAAGGATTTGGATAAGTTGAAAAAGGATGAGATTCATAGTATACTTGCAGCATTTGAGTTGAGAACTCAAGTGAAGGTTGATGTTAAGAAGGAGGCAGCTTTCAATGCTACCAATAAATCCAAGGGTAAAGAGCTTCAAGATAGTGATGAGTCTTCTAGTGATGAAGAGGCATATTACAGCAAGAAGGGCAAGTTCTCAAGAAAGCACAAAGGTATGAAATATTTCAAGTGTTTCAATTGTGGAAAGTTTGGTCATTATGCTACTAATTGTACTACTGCCAAGGATGAAAGTGATGAAGATAAACAAGATTATAAGAGCAAGGATTCTGAAAGGCACAGGCATCAAAGGAAGAATAAAGATGAGCAAAGCAATCAAGGAAAGAGGTACTCTCACAAACACAATACAATTTTCTACCTAGACAATGCAAGTAAGTGTTCTAGTAGTGATAGTGAAAGTTCTTCAAGTGATGTTGGAAATGAGATGTTGTTCCTAACAAAAAAAGAAGAAGAAAAGAAACATAGATTTGTCCTTATGAAATGTTTTAGATGTGGAAATTTTGGACATATTGAGGATGATTGCACAAATGATGGATTGATTTCTAGTTATACTATGTATGAGGATGCTTCAAAAAATTGTGAGGAAGATCTTTGTATGGCTTTAGAAAAGGGTAGCACCTCTAGTGATAAGAAATCTGAAAAAGTCATTGATGTTTCAAAAGGCAAACAAATAGAGGAAGTTATAGAGGATGGTGAAGTAGATCTTGAAGTTGAACTTGTTAGTGCTCTTAGTGCTTTGAAAAAGGAAAGAAAGAAGAATGCTAGACTCAATGATAAATTGGATGAATGTTGTATTAAGAGAGATGAGCTTATAGAAAGTCTTGACTTCTCTATAGCTAAGACACAAAAACTTAAGGATAATTTAGAGTCTAAGGTTCTTGAGTGTAGAGAGTTGGAACAGAAAGTGGCTTCCTTGAAAGAGGAAACTAAAGAGTACAAGGAGAAGCTTTACAGGTTTGAAGATAGCACCAAAAAGGTAAATTCAATCATCAAAGATCAAATAAGGACAACAGATAAAATAGGTCTTGGTTTTGGTAAGAAACACATGGAACAGGTTGGCGACTCTGCTAGGGAATCTAGTAAGAGATTCTGAAAGGAAGAGAGTTCTGATGAGGAAAGTACTTTAGAAAAAGAGTCCTTGAGTGATAGATGCATAGAATCAGAAAAAGGGGAGAAATTTTATAGGACCTAAGAGGTCAAATCAAGGAAAGTTTAATGGTAGATGTTTTTCTTGTCACAAGTTTGGTCACATGGCTTCACATTGCATGACTCAAGTAAGGAAAGGAAATGACAGATTCAAAGGTGGTAATTTCTTTCAAGGGTATTGCTACTCTTGTAAACAGTTTGGGCACAAGGTTGTTTATTGCAAGGCTAATAACAAGAACAGGGTTGGTCAGAATAGATGGAGTCAAAGATCAGGTATGCCTCAAAGAAATAACATTGTTAGTTGTTATAAGTGCAACAATGAAGGTCACATAGCTAGACAATGTAGAGATGAAATTCCAAGGTACAAGAACAGGAACATGGGTATGAATAGGCATAAGAATCAAGACATGGTTAAGAACAGGAATGATAACAAGAACAGCAACAATGACATGAACAGGAATAGGAATATGGATAAGGAGAACAAGAGAAGACAGGGTAAGGCAACTATAGACACTGATGAAGATCAGTTCCTAATGGGAGTTTTACTCCCACCCCAAAATTAATCACCTCAATAGGAGGTGGGGGAGGGACTACGCTAAGAGGCTCATTCTTAGTCCCAAGCCCCAAAGGTGAACCTTTGCCATTGATGACAAATGGGGAAAGATATGAGTAAGGGGGGGAGCCTCAAGTCAAGGGGAGCTGATTTCTATATAGCAGTTTTGAGTTTCAGTGTTGTTGAGAAGCATGGTTTGCCATCAATGACAAAGGGGTAGATTGTTGGCAATTTTGGGTTTGAGATCCTAGCTTCTTGTCTATGAGTTGTCATTGATGTCAAAAGGAACTGGCATTAATGTCAAGAGGATTTATTGGCTACAAAGGTTGAAGATTCCAAAGAATATTTTCTAGAAGATTTCGAAGAGATTCCATGTGGCAGATGAAAAGGTTTTTATCAAAACCATGGCAGGTTTAAGGGGTTTTATTAAAACCAGGTGGATGCATTAAGGGTTTTTCTCAAAACCACTCTCAACTTAATGCAAAGGCCGGAGACACTTATTAATTAAATAACTTAATTAATAAAACCTTTTTAAGGTTTTTTAATTAATTATTTATTTGATTTAGTGATTAAATTATTTTAATAATTTAATGGGTTCTCCACCTAAGGTCTAAGGTCTAAAATACCTTTGCTTATTTTTTAAATAATCAAAAGGGTTTGATAAACCCTAAAGTTGTTTCGAAGGCACCAAAATAATTTTAATTCGAAAAGTTCGAATTAATCCTCTCGCCGACGTCGTGCATAGCATGGAAGTTTGGCTATATAAGCCATAAACTATAGTCCAAAGCTAAAGTGTTAAAGAAATTCGAATTGAGCAAAGGTTGGGAAGTAAAAGCTATGGCTATCATTTTTTTTGCCATGTTTATCCGCCGCCAAAGGGTTAAGGAGAAGGAGACTCTTGCTAGCCTTCAAGCTAGTGCCATTGGCCTAGTGGCAACGACTGTTCTATGAAGGCGCTTGAAGGGAGGTCAAGCGTTTGACTCCCGCCGTGGAGTGTGAGAAGAGTTTTTGCGCTCCGATTTTTTTTCGGAGGCACTGTTGACCCGCGATTTTTGAAAGCATTTTTTTTGGTAAGGTTTTTTAAATAAAATCTGCATTTTGTTAAAGAAGAAGTGGTTGGGTAGATTTATTTAAAATTATTTTTAAGGTTAAATGCTTCTTTGGAGAAATAAGGTGTAAAAAGATATATTGTTTGTATGCTTTATATTTTTGGTAGTTGACTTCTAAGGATTGGAGTCATAAGGTGTTTTATGGAATAAATATTTTTGTGGTTACTTTTATGATCTAACCCTAACTTGGTGGCAAAGTTGAGGGTGGTGTTGGTAACAGGTTGAAGAACTATTCTCTTCTTCTTCAAACAAAGGTATGGGCAAAGTTCCTCCATGTATGTTGTTGATGGTGTATTTTCTGAAATTGAGTTTGGAGTGAAAAGGTTGTCTCTACGTATTCTTGTTGGTGTAAATTCTATTTTCTGGATATTGAAGATTGTTTATGCATTAAAATCATTGATGAGTTTTTTGGGTGAATGCATAATTCTGGTTGAGGAAGAGGAAGCATTTTTGCACTAGGGTTTATGTTAGTAAGCCTTGCTACTTGCTTTGAGTTGGTGAAACCCTTAGTTGGTTGTTTTGAGATTGATGGTTGAGTTGCTTCCATAGAGGTTTTTTTGATCAAGTTAATGCTTTACTTGATACATGATTTGGGCTTACTCCATTGAGATTGATTTGAGCAAGTTATTCTTTGCATTGGTGATTTATGTTGGTGGTTGTTTTGTTCAAATATCTTTGGAGGGAAAAGGATGTCTACTAGTTTCCTTTTCATGTAGTGATTGGTTGAATGCTTCAAGGTTAATGTTGAGTTGAATGATGTTGGTTAAACCTTGTCTATGAGCATTGTTGTTAAAGCCCTAATTGGTTGAGAAAATATATTGGTTGTGGAAAGAACATGAGTATCATTGTTATTTTAGATATTGCATGCTTGGCAATTGTTGGGTTGTGTTTCATGTTATTTAGAAAAGCATACTACATCTATCTTATTATTTTTAGATTGATATTGAGTTGAGATTGATATTGGGAGTTAAGTATAGATCATATTGAGTCTCTAACAATTCTCTTTATGTTTCTATGAGATTTGAGATTGAGATTGGGAGTTAAGTATAGAACATATTGAGTCTCTAACAATTCTCTTTATGCTTCTATGAGGTTGATGAATCTCATTGGGTCTCTAACAATTCTCTTTGTGGGTTCATGCTAAGCAAGTTTTTCTTGATAAACTTGTGAGTTGATTTGGATAGGTTCTAGTGAATACTTGTGAGCTGATTTGGACAGGTTCTAGTGAGGACTTGTGAGCTGATTTGGACAGGTTCTAGTGAAGACTTGTGAGCTGATTTGGACAGGTTCTAGTAAGGACTTGTGAGCTGATTTGGACATGTTCTAGTGAGGACTTGTGAGCTGATTTGGACAGGTTCTAGTGAGGACTTGTGAGCTGATTTGGACAAGTTCTAGGGAGGACTTGTGAGCTGATTTGGATATGTCCTAGCAGAGGACTTGAGGACAAAGTTGAAGTGGTTCTTTGAGAAGAACCTGAGGACAGTTTTGACAAGTCTTTGAGAAGGCTTATGTGTAGCAGAGATTGATTTGTTCAAGCTTTATGAGTTGAGTTTGGGACAGATCTGATAGAGTGATGAAGACTTATGCTGGACCGACTGACTGTGTTTAGTACAGGTTGATGAGTTGTTGTGGAGGTGATTAGAGAGGACAGAGGTCTCTTGAGGCTGAGCATTAAGAACAGGAGGTCTTCTGTGGAAAGGAGTTCCACGTGCTAGCGAAATAAGAGGCAGGTGATCTTCTGAAGTATCATTTCCAGAGCTGAGGGGAAGGATTATCCTTTGGGCAGGAGGCTCATAAATTCATGCTGAGGGGAAGGATTCTCCTTTGGGCAGGAGGCTCATAAATTCATGAGGAGGTGAAGGATTCTCCTTTGGGCAGGAGGCTCATAAATTCATGAGGAGGGGAAGGATTCTCCTTTGGGCAGAGCCTCATAAATACTTGAGTAGGGGAAGGTTTCTCCTTTGGGCTGAGGCTCATAAATATTGTAATTGGGAAGGATTTCCAAAGAACTTTGAGAAAGCTTTTTAGAGAAAAGTTTTGTGGATGTAGCCCATGTTGGGTGAACCACGTTAAAATTGGTGTCTCATTGTGTGTTGCTTTATGCATTGCATTGATATTGCTATTGGTTCATTGCTTTGCGAAGTTGAAGTTAAATAGAGAAAGTAAAAAGAGGTCTTATACTGTTCACCCCCCCCTCTCAGTATAAGCTTGTGTTCTTCAACTGTCTTAGAAAAAATCTGAAAAAAGGTATTCTCATGTGCCCGTATTTGTGTTGAGTTGTATTTAGCTAAGCCTCTGCCTGATTCTATGCAAATATGTGTTGGGTCTTTTTATTGGGTTCAAAAATTAGACTATGAAACTCTTCATTTCCATTGTCGGTTGTGTCATGAGTACAAACATCTTCAGCGTAAATGCCCTAAAATTCTTGAGAATAAATCATCTGGTTTTAAAAATATAAATCTGCAATCTTCTTGTGGGAAGTAAGTTATGCAAGATGTTGGGCCTGGTCAGGGGTGTGGTCCCATCGATGTTAGTGGGGCGGATAAAGAAGGCTTTGTTTTGGTTAAGACTCGTAATAAGGAAAAAGGGTTGAAGCGGACCTTTACTGATAGAAAAATGGATGGCTTACATAATAATTTTGATGCCTTGGATGAATTGGCATTTCCTGATGAAGGAATGAATGGTAATTTGAATACGGATGCTCAAAATGTGACTGAGGTGTTGGACCATAATGGGCAATAGGAAGTAATAGATCCTTCTTTGGACACAGCCCTGGTAGTTGTTCCTGTTTCGTAGGTGCGGCATGATGGAGTGAAAGAGACAATCGTATTTTGGTTGATTTTTTGAATACTGGTAGAGGAAAGGATTCCAAGCCCATTCCTTCTCTAGGGTTGTTCCAAAAGACCTTAAAAAAAGGGAACCCTACGAATCCGGTTAAGGTGGGTAGGAAGAAAGACGTAGATAAACTTCATGTGGAGGGAGAAACATTGGTTGATAGTGGGGTGGTTAAACCCCTGGAGTCTCATTTTTCTTCTCTCTAAATGATTGTTATTTCATGGAATTTGAGAGGTTTAAATAGCTTATCTCATCAAAAATCTATTTGGGATTTGGTGCAGATGCATAAGCCGGATGTTGTTTTTCTTCAAGAATATAAATTATCGATGGAGGGTCTATTTCGTATTGCTTTTAAACTCTAGGATCGAGGTCTTTATCAGTGTGTTGGGGCTATGGGTAGTGTTGGGGGATTGTTAGCCTTTGGAATCCGTAGAAGCTTACTCCTCTTTGGTGGGTCTTGAATAAGTTAGCTCTTTCTATGATAGCTTCTTACCATGAGTCTAGAGAAGTGGTTTTATTAACCAAAATTTACGCCCCCTCGGATCTTGTTGGGAAGGTGTTGCTTTGTAACCATATTCAAAGTGTTCGGGCCTTAGTTTCATTCTATCCTTGGATTATGGCAAGGGATTTTAATGCTATATCTAGTATTGATGAGAAGCGGGGAGGTATGGGTACTTTGGGGCCTACCTCTAGGCTCCTTAATGATAGTATCCAACTTCTTAATATTGTAGATATTAAGTCGATGAATGGTATGTTCACTTGGACGAATAGGCAGTGTGATTCTAACTCGATCTCTAAGAGGTTGGACATATTTATTACTTCTTCATATTGGATTAGCGATTATTGGGTTATTAATTCAGAGGTTATTAACTGGAGGGGATCAGACCATTGGCCTATTAAACTTGCTATCTCTTGAAAAGGAATGGTTCATCATCAAAGTTTTAAATTTTAGTTAATGTGGCTTAGGGATCCCTCTTTGTACGACTTGATGAAAATCTGGTGGTAGCTATGTACTCTTTTGTTAAAAGGCTCCAATTTATGAAATTTCAACTCAAAAAGTGGAACAGACAGTGTTTCGGGAATCTGTTTCAGGCTAAATCTTTGGCCCAAAGTTGGCTTGATGTTATCACCAAACATATCAGAGATCAGGGGCTTACAGAGCAGAATCTGCAGGAGGAGTCTAAAGCTTTGCATGAGCTTCAAGAGTGGAATCTTTGGGAAGAAATTTTATGGAAGCACAAGGCTAGAGTGGAATGGTTATAGGAAGGAGATCGAAATAAAGCTTTTTTCTTTAACATTGTTAAGGCTTGAAGACATGGCAATGGTATTTCTTAGATTATATCTTCTCAAGGTATTCAGTTGTCTGCTTCTCAAGATATCTCTCGAGAGGTTGTTCAGTTCTTTTCTTCCCTATATTCTAAGGATTATTGTGTGGATCACGCTGATGATCATACTATTTTGTGTTGTATTCCTTCTATTATTTCAGAAGAGATCAATGCTCATATTCTTCAATATATTTCCATTGATGAACTAGAAAGGGTAGTTTTCCTTATGAAGACTCGAAAAGCTTCGGGGCCTGATGGATTCCCTGTTGATTTCTTTCAACACTTTTAGGAAATTATTAAATCTGATATTTTGAAGGTTGTTCTTGAGTCCTTTCATAACCATCAGTTGTTGAAAGCTTTGAATTCCACTTTTTTGGTTCTAATTCCTAAAAGGGAGGGGGCTAGCTATTTTGATCATTTTTGACCTATTGCTCTCCGCAATGTGGTGTATAAAATTATTACAAAGCTGATTGCAGAGCGTCTCAAGCCTTGGTTGTATAGAGTTGTTTCTAATGAGTAGGATGGATTTATGGCTGGTCGACATATTCTTGATGGGGTGGCTATTACTTCTGAGGCTATTCATTCCATAAGAACTTCTAAGGATAAATTTATGTTTATGAAGTTGGATATGGCGAAGGCCTATGATAGGGTGAAATGGTCTTTTCTTCACAAAATCCTCTTGGCCTTTGGATTTGATCCTTCTTGGATTGAGTGGATTATGAGTTGTATTACGACTCCTTCATATTTTGTCCTAATTAATGGGGAGCCCTCTCCTCTATTTCATGCTTCCCGGGGTCTTCGACAAGGGGATCCTTTATCTCCCTACTTGTTTATAATTATGGTTGAAGGTTTGGGTCATTTTCTTAAAGATCAGGTTCACCAGGGTCTTATTCATGGGTGGAAATGGGAGACTGGTAGGCTGGCTATTTCTTATCTTCAGTTTGTTGATGATAGTACTCTCTTGGGTGTGGCATCTATTCGTGAAGCCACCAACTTTAGACGCACGCTAGATATGTATTTGGTTGTATCTAGTCAGAATATTAATGAGCATAAGTCTACTATTTTCTTTTTCAATACAGATCCCAGGATTCAAGCTATAATTAGTCAGATTCTCAGGTTTCAGGTTGGAACTCTTTCCCTTATGTACTTGGGTATTCCTATTTTTGTTGGTCCTCTACCTAGGTTGGTTTGGACAAACATGATAAATTCCACAGTCGAGTTAGTCATTGGACTCATAGATGGTTGATTTTTTCTGGTCGGGTTTTACTTTTGAAGTCGGTTGTTCAGGCTTTACCGATGTATAGATGCCTTATTTAGATTGCTTCGACAAGTTTTCTTCATGATCTAGATTATATTTCTAAGCAATTTCTATGGGATGGTAATATTGATTCCTTAAAATGAAGTATTTTTAATTGGAAGACTATTTGTCGACCAAAGTAGGAAGGGGGATTGGGTCTCTGCCTAAGCTATATTTTTGGGACTGCTTTGGCTGCTAAGCTGTATTGACATTGGTGTAGTAATCAAGAGCAAAATTGGGCCAGGATTATCTCCCACAAGTATCTTAGGGGGTGGAAGGTTATGAGATTCCTAGATACAGCTTGACTGGTTGAGGATCATTTATTTGGAATACTCTGAAGAAGGGTGCAGAGTTGGTTAAGCAGGGGTTGTTCTAGATTTGTTATACTGGATCTCGGGCTCTTTTTTGGCATGATTCTTGGGATGGCTTTTCTCCTCTCCTTAGCGAGTTTCCCCATATTCAAGATCTTGCTCAATGCTTTTTGGATGCTGGATGGGTGAAGGTGGTGGATTTCAAAATTGTTAAGTCCTTTGGTCAAATGGTTAGTTTCCAGTGGAAGGATCCTCGAGAATGGCATGTTGGTGGCACTATAGATGCGAGGGCGGAACTGGATTGTATTTTGGCTACTTGTCCCTACTCTTCTCTGCCTGGGGATGATGTACTAGCATGGAGGAGGGATAATAGAGGGATATTTTTGGTTGTTGTTGGTTATTGTGTTTTGGATCGACAATGGTTTGGGGAGGATGTGGTCCCGTGGTGGAAGCAAGTTTGGAATAAGTATGTTTGGCCTAAGTGTAGTTTTTATGTGTGGTTGGCTACTCATAATCGGTGTCCTACTTGGGATAATATTCAAAAGTGTGGTTTTGTTGGCCCCTATTTATGCTATAATTATAGGAAGGATGAGGAGTCTATTGGGCATTTACCTCTCCAATGCGACTTTGCTCGCCAACTCTGGTATTATTGGTGGGGAGTGTGGAATCAGCCTTGTTCGCATGCTTCATCTGTAGTTGATTTTTGGAGGAGTATAGGGCAGCATCCTACAGGGGCTTTCTTTTTAAAAGTTGGGTGGATAATTGGTCCTTCGTACATTTTTTGGCAGATTTGGCTTGAACAGAACCGTCAAATTTTCCAAGGGATGGAGTTAACTGCTTCTCAGGTCTGGCAAAGGATTTTATGAATTATCCAAGAAACTGTGTCTGCAAAATGTCAGATTATTTCTCCCGTGGACCAAGTGGAACGTCAGATCATGGAAATATTAGGTTTGTTGGTTAATGGTCCTGGTCCTAATGTCTCTTGTAGATGGATGGGTCAGAGCAATCGGGTGTGGAGGGCTGGTAAATGGAATCTGCCTCCTCCAGGAGTCCTAAAGATTAATATGGATGGATCTTCCAGGGGTAATCCGAGTAATTTTGGTATTGATGGTGTGGGGCGGGATAGTAGTGGTATTGTCCAATTTTTTTTCTCTTGCTTTAAGGGATATCATTCTAATAACTTCATGGAAGCCCTTGTGATTTTATATGCTTTGGAGCAAGGGTATGCTTTGGGTTGGCATCAGATTTTTTGTGAATCTGATTCTCAGATTATTATAAATTTGTTGAATTATGGGGATAGTCTTCATGGTAGTTGGTGGTTGAGTTGGATTGCTCGACAAATTCTCAATATCTTTGCTCACTTGGAGTTCATTTCTTTTGTGCATATTCCCCAAGAGTGGAATGGGGTAGCGGATTTGTTAGCTAAATGGGCTTTTGAGTTTTAGGATGGTTGGGATGTTCATAATTGGTCTCAATTTTCTTCTAATTGCACTTAATATCTCTCTTATTTATTGAGAGCTGATATGTCTGAATATCTTCTTCTTTTTATTTGTATCTTGGATATTTTGTTGAGTTAATAAATTTTTACCCTCTTTTTCAAAAAAAAAAAAAAAAAAATATATATATATATATATATATATATATACTTTTCTTAAAAAATAAGTATTTTGGAGTAAAAAAATATGCATTATCGTTCAACGTTATAATTGTATGGTAGTCATGAAGTATGGAGCAAGTGATGGGATAAGTAACTAAGAGGTTAAAATTTTATATCATAAACAAAGGTTTCAATTTTACAATAATGGGAGTATGGCTCTAGGTTCTTGTCTAAACGACCTAAGTTCAAACTACACTAGGGTGTGTGAATGTGTTTAAAAAAACAAGTGTGTGCTAATAAAAAATATTTTAATCAAACTACATAGGGGTGTGATGTGTGTGTCTGTGTAAAAAAACTATATAAGGAAAAAATATATGTGTTGAGTGGTATTTTCACCCAATTGTGAAAACACACTCTCCAATAGGATTTGGGTTCCAAATCCCCTCTTGCAAAGAAATTAAACAAGTAACTTCTCCAAGGTCTCCGCTATATTAGCATTTGCATATATGTATTAGTAATCTCAAATAAAGATATTCAATTTAAATGCTTGGAACACCTTAGTGATTGCAAGTAACTATAAACAAGGGGCAATGTTGATTTATTTCACCATGAAACTTTAGTGATTGTTCATTGTTTTTTAGATTTTCATATTTTTTAGATGTTTATTTTAATGTCTTGAAAGTTAAAGCTTCTGGAAAATATAAAAAGCAAAAAATAAAAAATGAAATACATAAAATAAACTTAGAACACATTCAGTATGATGCTATCATGTTTCGACAAAACCGAAGAAATGAGGTTTCCATGCATGCAACCTAACCTATTGAACCTGCAAACATGCGCAATCCAGATAAGCTAAGTGCTGGTTTCTAGGGTTTGAAATAAAATTCAGATTTCAAATATTCGCCTAATGTCACCCAAAGAAATGGCATCAACATTATCTATAAATTCAAAATCTGAAGATGAAAGAATAAACATTAAATCCATAGCATGCACATAAGATCTCCTTATTTCTTGCCCACAAGATGCAAATTTATGAACACTTTTGCATTAAAAATATGTCATTTTACAATGGTAGAATCTCTGGTTTTTCCAAACCAGTCTATGGAAGAGAAACAGCTCAAACAAGCCCAGAATGACCTTCTCGCCTTCAACTCTGCAACCCTGCTCGTAGCGGTTTTCGACCCCCTATAGCTGCCTTTGGCTTCTACTTTTAAACCTTCTGGTACGGTTCTTTGTTTCACCCGATGACGCTTCGCTTCATCTCCCAGGTCTCTTTGTTTCATCTTCTCGCCTCTTTGCATTATTTCTGGCTTTTTTTTGAGCATCGAAATGTTTGATCTTCTTGCTAACTGTAACCGTTCTATAACCCTTATACCTTTATGCCACGTGTTCAGTGCTTCCCTGCATGTTCCATAATGGCCCCCTGTAAATCGCAACCAAAAATAGCATGTCACGATATCGCGATGTTTTTATGTATGCAGCCTTGCTCCTCGACCTACTCTGCGAAAATGAGACATGTCACGATATCACGACATTTTTCTGTCAGCAGCCTTGTTCGTCATCATGCATCGCGAAAATGAGAAATGTCGCGATATCGTGACAATTTTCTATTCTGGACCGAGCAAATGCAACCTGTCATGAAATCACGACGTTTTTCTCTTTTAGGCCGCGAGGATGCAACCTGTCACGAAATCATGACATTTTTTCTCCTTCACTGTGTTTTGTTGCACTTAGCCATGAAAACCTGACATGTCATGAAATCATGACACTTTTTCATTCCGTACCATCTCGTTGCTTTCTATCACGAAATCATGACGCTTTTCTCTTTCGTACCATCTCATTGCTTTCCGTCGCAAAATCATGACGCTTTTCTCTTTCAGGCTGTCTCGCTGCTTTCTATCGCGAAATCGTGATGCTTTTCTCTTTCGAGCTGTCTCACTGATTTCTGTCATGAAATCATGATGCTTTTCTCTTTTGGCCTGCTCTCGCTGTACTTGGCCACGAAAACGCGACATGTCATAAAATCGTGACATATTTTCCTTCCGTACCATCTCACTACTTGGAGCCGCGAAAACATGACCTGTCGTGATATCGCGACATTTTTCCTCTACGTTCATTTTGGCTACTTTAGGTCATGAAAACACAACATGTTGCGATATCGTGACAACTTCTGCATTGACTCTTCTCTTGCTGCCTTCGACCGCGATTTCATGACAAGTCGTGATATCGCGATATTTTTCATTTTGTCTTTCTCTCTCCTTTATGAACCACAATTTCATGACATGTCGCGATATCGCGACATTTTGAGTCTTTAACTTGGTTCTTTGTCTTGCATTGTGATTTTACAACACGTCGTGATATCGTGACATTTTCTCTTCATGATGCATTCTGCTGCTCATCTTGAACAAAATGATTTAAACTGTTATGGATGAAATTGTCAGGCTAGCCTGTCCATTTGAGCAATCAGTGGTCTTGCTTTTAGACAAGACATGTTGCCACACATGAGCATACTTAACCCCATAATCCATGATTTGGCTTCATTCATTTTTTTTTTTTTTCTTGGAACTTTGGGATGACTACCCATCCTTGCTAGGGACATGTAGTATGATCCCTCCAATCCAATATTAAGATGAAATAGAAAATATTAATTTTATTTTTATTTCTTGGACCTTGGGGATGACTACCCATCATTTGCAGAGGACATATAGTACGTTCCTTCCAATCCAAGATGATAAAATGAAATATGGAAAATATTAATTTTATTTTTGTTTCTTGGACTTTTGGGATGACTACCCATCCTTTGTAGAGGACATGTAGTACGATCCTTCCCATCCAATTTTTATGATAAAATGAAATATGGAAGCTTTGGGGAATCGGATTCTCAACCTAGGTGAGATGAGAATTATGCCCTATCCTTACTACTCCATGAAGGTCAAATCAGAGCTTTGGGGAATTGGATCCTCAACCTAAGTGAGACGAGGATTTAATCCTATCCTTACTACTCTGATTTTAGGCTTTAAGCATTATGGGAGTGGTAAAAACCATTGTTTTAAGGATTATGTTGCATGATAGGACAGACATGAAATATTCTTTCGCCTCACCTTTTCTTCCAAGTATGGTTTTGACCATTTTTCTCAAGATTCTCTTTAATATGCGTAGAACGTGCTTAGTTCAAGATAGTTCGGGCATCAATTCCCAACCTTAGGATCCTTTTAATATATGTTATGTAATAACCCTAAGAGGATTCAACACCTTCTCAATGATTGCACATGAAATGAAAATGTAACTGAGATGACATGTATATGCAATGCGGAATGTGACATGAGATATGAATGCACTGCTTATTTTGAAATGTGGATGGAGTATTGCCATAAAAAAATATAAAACTGACTACTTCATGCATCACAAGTTTCAAATGATATTATTAAACTGTTTGTGTTTCTTGCGGAGCTTTCTACAACATAATTCCAATGTTTCATATTTTCCTCGATCTTAGGCATGAGTTGACATCTCAAATTTTTATTCATTTTTTTATTTTTATTTTTTTATTTTTAGACAAACCAAACATGTCCAGAGGACTAACACACAAAACTTAAAACCAAACCCAAAAAGCAACTTCAAAAACAAACTTGAAAACACAAACCAAAACCCAAAAACTAAAATCTATATACAAATGTACAATATAATACAAGATGATGGAAAGCTTGGACTATCACTTTCCTGGATCCGAAACATGATTAGAACACTTCAACAAAAATATAATGTGATATGCATGCCAAGTGTTGTAGGAATCCAACAAAAACAATATTAGACCACACCATGCACCAACTTTTAACTCCCCTTGCTCACCCCACCAATTAGATTTAATTCCATTAGTACTCTCATAGGTGAGCGTTAAAATACTAAAATGATTAGACAATAAATGATATTCAATTTTATCTTGTCTATTCTTGAAAGTATCCATTTCATAGTTCGATTCATGATTTAGAACTAGGCTCTCTTTATCCAAAATGAGACTTTGTAAGCAAGAACCTATTTCTAAAAATTTTAAAGCCAAATCATTTTCCAAATTTGGAGGCCAATCAAATTTGTGTAACAGTTTGCAAGCATCTAGGATATTTACCAAATTGAGATCATTAGGAGTTTTTATCCTAGGTTCAAGAATTAATTGTTGATGAATTTGATTTAGCAATTTAAATGCATCAAGCTCCTTTTCATTCATTAAAGTAATGTTATCAAAGGTGTGGTTAGAAATTAATCCTTGTTCTACATTCACCTTCAATGGCATTTCATCATAATGCAACACTTGTTCTTTCTCCATGATTTGTTTATCAAAGGCACCAAACTTAGGTACCCAATTCAACACGTGGCCATCCCTTTCAAACCATAAGTCTTGTCTATCTAGGGGTGGGTTAACTAACATATTTCCATGATCAATCACTTGGGTTGTTTTGGATAACGTGGGATTTTCAATTGGATCATCAATGATATCAAACCAAATGATTTAGGTTTTGTAATTTTCTCATTTTGAAATGGCATAATCGTTGTAGCACAAGTAAGTGGATCTAGATTTTCAACTTCTTTTCCTTCAAAGGAATCTAAGGCAAGTGACTCTCTTTCTTGATTCATGATTGTAGAATCCTTATCATGCTCCAAAATTTGATGAGATTCGAATTTCTCTTCCAAAACTTTCTCAAATTGTACAGGATTTATAGTATCCTCATGTGAGGAAGCAATTGAGTTATCCTGCATATTAATTGACACAACAAGTTTGTTAGAAGATTTAGATTGATAATATTCTTCCCATTTCTTCCACGAATCATATTAATCATCTTCCAAGTTCAAGTTGTGACGTTCAAGTATTTCTTCTTCATCTTCTGATTCATGAACCTGTTTCTCATCCAATTCATCTTCACCTTCCTTAGATGGTCCCTTTATTTCCAAAAGTGGGTTATTTCTTGAATTCAAATTGGTAAAGCTATCATAATCCAGATTTGTAACCCATGATTCAATTTTATCACAATTTGGAAGGTGTGGATCCTCTTGGTCATCACTTTCGAGAGCATCATCCAAAGTGTCTTTCGAGAACAAGTGGTGAAATTTGATTATGTCTTCAACTTCATTTGTTGATTTTATTTCAAATTCATTTTTAGCCACTTGTGATGACTTAGGAGCTTCTACAATGGGATCAATTTTTGAATTTCGTGTCATATAGTTGCTCCAATCCTTTGCAAGTACATCTGCCCAAATCATATCCACATAAGTTTGTTCATCCAAATACTCCTTTTTGGGTAATGATTCTGGATATTTATTTTCCAAAACAAGATGGTGATTATTTGATTCCAACTTCTTGTTACCCATCCATAGAATTTCTTCTCCAAAATATTCATGTTTTTCAAGACATTTCGAATAGGTATTCACTTCAACGTGATTCACCTCAAAATTTCTTGTATCATTTGAAGAAGCATAACATGAAATATCATTAAGATCGGCATTATGAATTTTCTTCCTAGGATGATTTGGATGCATACATTGATGCGCTCGTTTTTGCGGTGGAACATGCCTACATACCTTCTTAACCACTTTCTTTTGTTCTTTTACTTCTGATACGAACTCTTTGGGTTGAGTGGTAGAAGTAGTAGGATTAGTTGGATTGATATCCACGAACAATGCTTGAACATTTGTTGCAATGGTTCCATGAGTGACCACATGATTCTCTAACTGAGGCATAGTTGGATGGATGGAAGCACTTGTATAAGCACACGTGGGAGCATAATTTGGTCTGGTAGGATAAAGTTGATTGTAGGGAAAAACATTTGATATCAAATTTTGTTGTGTCCACATTTGATTTACCATCGAGGTTTGATTGCAAGCCCCTAGTTGTCCTACCATAGTTGATTGTTCCATTCCATAACCTTGTGGCCTCAATTTTTGATCTACAATCATAGCTTCTGTGTAGGCCGATGCAAGATTAGTAACCAAGGGATTCATCCTGACAAATATGGCAAACAATGGATCCAATGCTCGAAAGTATATTTGAAGAGCACCACTTTCCTCAATAGTATAGGGAGAAATTAATCTTGCATAAAGCTTTCAAAACCTCACATTGAAACTTCTCACTGGCTCATTAGGTTCTCTTTTGCAAGAAGAAAATTGTTGAAATATCGTGAGAGGATCAATGAACAACCTAAATTGATTGATAAATTCATCTTTCAATTGAGTCCAAGATGTAATAGAACCAATGGGTAAATTGATGTACCAATCATATGCCACCTCATCTAGGGTTCCAGGAAACATTCTACATGCCACATCCTCATGTTCGACATTCCATCTAACTATGATATCCAGATAGGCTTGAATATGCTCCTCGGCTAATGTTGGATCATTGTGTTTAAACTTGGGCAAATGCTTTTCTACGTTCTTGGGTAAATCATGAAAATCTCCACTAATGTTCAAAGGATTAGCATGTATCCCATACCACGTTCCTGCAGTTGTATCCATTAATGAAACTCAGAGAATAATTTCAAAACCAATTTGTTAGTCATGAATAAAAGAAGGAACCATGACAAAGCAATATTCTAAAAATGTAAATTAGTTTTTGATTCACCAGATCGCATATGCGTAGGTGAAGAGCATACTCCTAGTGTTGTAGGCTTTCTGATTCACAAGATCGCATTACACGCAAGTGAAGAGCATAATACCGACAACCAATACATTTTAGACAAAATAATTCCTTACAAGTGAGCATGAAATGACTAGCAAATATCAAACTTGTAACGTGTTAATAATCATGTTAGCATCAACCAAACAATGTATCCATTAAAATCAAATGAAAGTAATTGCATGGAGACAATCTCGTTAGTCAAGAATTTGTTTTTTTTTTTAAATCCAATCAAGACACATTATTCCTGTATGAACAATCAAAAAATGTTAGAACAATGCATAGCAATTCATGTCCTCCTTTTAAAAGTACAATGTTGTATTGTTAAAAGAGGGCTAAAGATAATAACCAATAGGGCATGAAATATTCAAAATTTAAATCCCTATAGCATTTAAATCACACTGAAATAAACCCATTCAAGCCCTCCTTCTAGCGCCAATTTGTTGAGTGGTATTTTCACCCAATTGTGAAAACACACTCTCCAATAGGATTTGGGTTCCAAATCCCCTCTTGCAAAGAAATTAAACAAGTAACTTCTCCAAGGTCTCCGCTATATTAGCATTTGCATATATGTATTAGTAATATCAAATAAAGATATTCAATTTAAATGCTTGGAACACCTTAGTGATTGCAAGTAACTGTAAACAAGGGGCAATGTTGATTTATTTAACCATGAAACTTTAGTGATTGTTCATTGTTTTTTAGATTTTGATATTTTTTAGATATTTATTTTAATGTCTTGAAAGTTAAAGCTTCTGGAAAATATAAAAAGCAGAAAATAAAAAATGAAATATAGAAAATTAAACTTAGAACACATTCAGTATGATGTTATCATGTTTCGAAAAAACTGAAGATATGAGGTTTCCATGCATGCAACCTAACATATTGAACCTACAAACATGCCCAATCTAGATAAGCTAAGTGCTGGTTTCTAGGGTTTGAAATAAAATTCAGATTTCAAATATTCACCTAATGTCACCCAAAGAAATGGCATCAACATTATCTATAAATTCAAAATTTGAAGATGAAAGAATAAAAATTAAATCCATAGCATGCACAGAAGATCTCCTTCTTTCTTACCCACAAGATGCAAATATCTAAACACTTTTGCATTAAAAATATGTCATTTTACAATGGCAAAATCTTTGGTTTTTCCAAACCATTATGTGGAAGAGAAACAGCTCAAACAAGCCCAAAATGGCCTTCTCACCTTCAGCTCTACAACCCTGCTCGCAGCGGTTTTTGACCCCCTATAGCTGCCTTTGGCTTCTGCTTTTAAACCTTCTGGTACGGTTCTTTGTTTTGCCTCTGTGACGCTTCGCTTCATCTCCTAGGTCTCTTCGTTTCATCTTCCCGCCTCTTTGCATTATTTTTGGCTTTTGTTCGAGCGTCGAAATGTTTGATCTTCTTGCTAACTGTAACCGTTCTGTAACCCTTATACCTTTATGCCACGTGTTCAGTGCTTCCCTGCATGTTCCATAATGGCCCCCTGTAAATCACGACCAAAAATAGCATGTCACGATATCGCGACATTTTTATGTATGCAGCCTTGCTCCTCAACCTACTCCACGAAAATGAGACATGTGATATCGCGACATTTTTTTGTCAACAGCCTTGTTCGTCATCATGCATCGCGAAAATGAGACATGTCGTGATATAGCGACAATTTTCTATTTTGGACCGAGCAAATGCAACCTGTTGTGAAATCGCGATGTTTTTCTCTTTCGGGCTGCGAGGATGCAACCTGTCGCGAAATCACGACGTTTTTTCTCCTTCGTTGTGTTTTGTTACACTTAGCCGTGAAAATGCGACATTTCATGAAATTACGACACTTTTTCATTCCGTACCATCTTACTGCTTTCTGTCGTGAAATCATGACGCTTTTCTCTTTCATACCATCTCGTTGCTATCTGTCGTGAAATCACGACGCTTTTCACTTTCGGGCTATCTCGCTGCTTTCTGTCGTGAAATCATGATGCTTTTCTCTTTCGAGTTGTCTCGCTGCTTTCTGTCACAAAATCGCGATGCTTTTCTCTTTCGGCCTACTTTCGTTGTTCTTGGCCGTGAAAATGTGACATGTCACGAAATCATGATATATTTTCCTTCCGTACCATCTCACTGCTTGGAGCTGCAAAAACGTGACCCATCGCGATATCGCGACATTTTTCCTCTACGTTATTTTTTGCTACTTTAGGTCGTAAAAACATGACATGTCGCGATATTGTGACAACTTCTGCATTGACTCTTCTCTTGCTGCCTTCGACCGTGATTTCATGATAAGTTGCGATATCGTGACATTTTTCATTTTATCTTTCTCTCTCCTCTATGAACCGCGATTTCACGACATGTCACGATATTGTGACACTTTGAGTCTTTAACTTGGTTCTTTATCTTGCACCACTATTTTACAACACGTCGCGATATCATGACATTTTCTCTTCATGATGCATTCTATTGCTCTTAGCTGCGAAAACGCGACATGTCACGAAATCACGACAATTTTCCATTTCACTGCACTTCGCTTGTCTAAGCCGCGAAAATGTGACCTGTCGCGATATCATGACACTTTCTTTTTCTTAGTAGCAACACATCGCGAAATCATGACAACTTTTCATTTCTAGCCGCGACGGAGCAACATGTCGCGATATCGCGACAACTTTTCATTTCTAGCCGCGATAGAGCAACATGTCGTGATATCACGACAACTTTTCATTTCTAGCCGTGACGGAGCAACATGTCATGATATCACGACAACTTTTCATTTCTAGTCGTGACGGAGCAACATGTCACGATATCGCGACAACTTTTCATTTCTAGCCGCGACGGAGCAACATGTCGCGATATCGAGACAACTTTTCATTTCTAGCCGCGACGGATCAACATGTCGCGATATCGCGAAAACTTTTCATTTCTAGCCACAACGAAGCAACATGTCGCGATATCGTGACAACTTTTCATTTCTAGCCGCGACGGAGCAACATGTCGTGATATCGCGACACTTCTTCTCTTTTGTGAAATTTTGCTTTTTTCCTTGATTTTTTAGCATCTGGGTCACTGCGGTCTTCTTTGAAAACATGCAAAAAAGGTGGGTCCCCAATTTTGGGGTATGTTGTGGATCAGCCACAACAATATGTATAACCCCATATGGTGCATTTATCATTAGTAGTATTTTAATAGTTAATAAAATAATATTTCAATACGGTTCCAATCCTCAACCCTGACCCAAAGTAAAAATTTAAAGAGGTGGGCAAGGGTTATTTCCCTCTTTTGTTTATATTTATAATTATATTTATAATTTTATTTTTCATGTTCCTCATAATGTTTTGCATTCTTTCTATTTTTGGGGACTATGATATTGTAAAGGATGTGCTAGCAATGTATGGAGATGTTTGTACGATGGTCTAATTGTTGGTGCAAAAACCATCACCGGATGAGCAGGAAACGCATCTGGTAGTTCTCGACTAGCATTGAATGATAGCTCGATCTGAGAGAGGCAGAGGTGGTTTTCTTTCGAAGAATACCAGCTCCTTCAGTTACAGATACCTATATCTTTAAAGGGAAAAATGAAATGAGAAAGAAAGCAAAGGAAGGTTGTAGCTATAACTAACAAGGACGAGGTATGGCCACATCAAGACACTCGTTTGACATCACCAATGCAAACATCAACGGATCACCTAATAAATCAACACATCCAGTATTCACTTATCATTCAGTCCAGCGGGCAAGGGTAAATTCCAAAAATGATGGGAGGGTGCATGAAATCCATGCAGTAGAATTAGAGTGCTCCCACCTAATTGACTTTAGCAGAAATAAACCTCAATACCCAAGGATGGATGTGAATTTGAGAACCGCCTAGCTAGACCCATGAAATCTCGATAGTAGAATTAAGTGAATCAACTCAGACAACCATCGTAGAAATAAACATACACACAGATAAAAATAGAAGTGAAGATAAATTGAGAGACCAAACAGTGATGCACTATTATTTATAGACAATGAAGAATCACATATGAATTGTAAAGACCACAGAGTCGCCCTTTGGAGTGACAATAATTCTTCTATTTATATAATATTTTACAATGAAATTGAATTACAACATTAATAGTATCAAGCATAAAAATATCATTGGGTCGACTGGGAGTTTTACTGTGATTCTACCCCAAGAAGGTATGGTGATTTTTTAGAGGAATCCAAATACTTCTACATAGATCTATACCCTTGATCATTCTGACAACTTCTTAAATTACAATCTACTTTGCCCTTTCGTATTGTAGAAGGATAAGGATTTGGTTGTTCACTTCAAATTTTCTCTTCGCACCTATTCTCTATCTGCATCAGGTAGCTGAGGTCATTAATGCTTGTTTCTTGGGATCCTTAAAGCTTTCATCCTGACACATGATGTTCTCAGCCTTGGACGAACTTTTTGGTATGCTCCTTTATGTACCAACCTCCTAGCCTTTCGCTCATCATATTTTTATGAGAATGAAAGATCATGTTTGGACCTTTTAATGTACCTTTCCCAAAGTTCCACCCATCCCTGGAAATGGGGACTTAGGACTTGTGACCATTATGTCATGGTCTGATTCTTTCATCCAAGGTTTTGGGATCCCAATATTCCACCCAAAGTCAGGATGAAGATTTGGGGTCTTATTTTTAGCATGCCCCTACCCATTCTTCCGTCTAATACCAGACTTGGAGATTTATTCTGCTTCTTGTCCACTTGGTCTCGGAATCCATTTCAACCATCAATACCTCAAAAACGATCAACCCTAAGATGACATCAACCTCAAGAGGAAGAGTGGGTGGGGAGACATAAAATTTCACCCACACTCTTGGCGGAACATAGGGGCTTTTCCTCTTAAGGGAAAGAAGGGCCCAAAAAGTGACTAATTTTGAACTAAAATATATAAACATAGGGAAGGAAGAAGGAGGGGATAGTGAAGGCATATAAACAAAAGAAACCAAGGGAGAGTTCAAGACAAAGGAGGAAAATGGTCAAATTTGAATGGAAAACGAGGTGAGAGGAAAGAGAAAGGATAGAAGGTAGGGGAACAATAAGTGGAAAAAACGAGAAAAACTAGAGAAAGAGAACAAGAGGGGAAGAGGGGAGGGAGGGAAACACAGGAAAAGATAGAAGTAGAAAGATGACTACCACTAACCTCATCAATTAGTGGCAAAAAGGAACTGAGGAAACATAAGGAAGGGAATAACACAACAAAATGAAAGAAACAAAAGGGAAGGCGATCCACATGACACCCATTCAAATCGCAATCCAATCAACATACCCCACCAAGGACCAGAATTAGAATGCCAAAGGATTTTTTTTTGATGCAACCATGTAGAATCTTAATTAGCTTATAACCACCCTTGTAGGGAAACTTCAGTTGTAGCCACATTTTATTTTATGCTCCTCACACATTCTGCCTCTACCTTTGAAGGTGTTATTTATAGGTCAGTCATCCCACTAGTCAAGGAGTGGACACTGCTTTTAATGATGTAGTGAATACTCTTTAGCAGATTACGTGATGTGATGCGTGATTTTATATCCTTGGTCCACTAGGCATGGAATCATAATAAACACAAAGAAGAATATTGATGACAAAGGGAAGTGCTTCAAAATATTTGTACTTTTTGGATATCCTCCATGAGTCACCACTAAATAGGATGATATCATTGGCCATGTTATTACAACACTTTTATTTAAATGTTAGCTCATGTACACAAAATTATTATGCGAGTGGCATGCCAAAACCACTGATCCATTTTGGAAATTATACAATGAATCTGCAATACCCAGACCAAATTGTGCTAAACTTGAGTCGCCTTCTGTAGTCCGGTCGACATTGCCAAAATATTTTCCAAGCTACTAAAAGATCACAACTTGGAAGATCATCATACATACCATTACTCATGTAATTGATGATCAACATGGCAATAAGTTTTTATATGTGAGAGCCTTCTTCAATTACTGGTACGTGTGGCAACAGACTCTGATGTTTCCACTCCTTGGGATCCACTTGTTGTGAAACCCTAGTTTCACACGCCTCTGGCATCCTTGTGCATTTATTTTTGCAGACTGAATTGATTGAGCCTGTAGTGGATGGGATATCCTTGGGGACTGTATGCTGATCAACTAAGCCATTGTTCAGATGACTTGGCCTTTGATTTTTGTGTCCCTGGATACAAAAAGGGTGAAAAATCACTCCCTCTTTATAAGAAAAATTCCTATCTTGTTTGAGATCCTTCGTTTCTTGGGAAAAGGTGCAAGCAATGAGATTATCTATTGCAATACTAGTGCTTGCATTTTTCCACATGGGCTCAAGAAATTATTCACCCCTTGTGTTCCACAGAATTGAACCCCATATCCTGCGCATCTTGAGATAATACCCATGGTGGATTTTGTATAATTAGAAAGGAAGCAACATCAATTGAGGAGAATGAAGGATGGAGTCTTTTGAAGATGTCTTTCCTACTTGAAGCAAGAGTTGTTCAGCTTGCAAAACCTCCTAAAATATTTGAGGGAATCTTATTTCCCCAATTTGATACAATAGGAGGCTCATATTCGAGTTGAAAGCTTGAATGTAGTATAGGTGAGCTTGGACAGGATACGGTTGGAGTTCAAAGGGGATCCTCTACCAACTCCTTCTAAATCATATATTAAAGTCTGTTATAGACTCAAAAGGAGCCCTCCTGATGAATGTGAGGCTCATAAAGATTTGGAATGGATCCATGGGGTCATCAAATATGTCGATAAGTGGTTTTGCCAAATCCATCCATGAGCGGATGGTTTTTTTCCCAAGGGTATGGTACCACCATAACACCCTTCCTTCAAAATATAGGACTAGGATCCTAATCATGACATCTTTATACATTATTCCATGGAGGAGTACTAGTGTAACGACATCTTCGAGGTGCTCTCGAGCAGTTCCTAGGGTGTCACTATATTTTTCAAAGCTTATAGGGCACCTTCAAGAATATCATGTCAGCGTTGAAGGTCTAGCAGACCAAGATCATTCTATTGTGGGTAGCACAGTTGGGCCATTAATACATTGGTATTAAAATTTTATGGTTCATATTTCAAAGTTAAAATCACCATATGAACATATTTTCTTTGCTGATGAGATCAAGCATGTTCTTCAAACCTTGGATCCTCTAAAAAACAAAAAATAAATAGCATAAAAAAGCAAATGATTTGATGATCTGGAGATATCACACAGTCAGATTCACTAGGTGATTTGTAAATATATGGGTAAACTAGAGTATCACCAAACTCTAATTTCCTTAAACACAAAAATTCAACAAGTTCCCTAGTAGAGTCACCAAAAACTTTTAGTGCAAAAACCATAACTAAAATAGTGGGAGGTGCGCCTGATGGTCCACGACCAGCATTGAATGGTCGCCCAACCTGGGAGAGGTAAAGACAATTGATATTTGAAGAAGGTCAGCTCCTTCGGTTCCAGCTACCTACACCATAAAAGGGAAAAAGGAAGAAAGGAATGAAAAAAAAAATAAGGGAGGTCATAGCAAAAACTAACAAGGATGGGGTATGGCCGCATCAAGACACACATATTCGATTTCATCGATGCAAACAACAACGAATCACCTAATAGACAAGATCATCTAGTCTTCACTTCTCATTCGACGTAGTGGAAAATGGTAAATTCCATAACCAGCGAGAGGGTACATGAAATTCAAGTAGCAAAATTAGAGTGCTCCCACCTGAACAAATTTAGCAAAAATAAACTTCGATGCCCAGGGGTGGATGCGAATTCTAGAACCACTCAGCTAGACCCACGAAATCTAGACAGCAAAATTAAGTGAACCAACTCAAACAACCATCACAGAAATAAACATCCATACATAGACAAAAGTAAAAGCAAAGATAAATTGAGAGGCCAAATAGTGATACAATATTATTTACATGCAATGAAGAATTACATATAAATTGTAAAGGCCACAGAGCCACCCTTTGTAATGGTGAGAATTTCGTTATTTATAGAAGATTTTACAATGAATTTGAATTACAACATTAATGGTATCAAGCGATAAAATATCGTTTGATCAATTGGAAGTTCTATTGTGGTTTTGCCCCAATATGGTATGGCGGTTTTTCGAAGGAAGCCAAATAATTTTGCATAGATCTAGACCCTTGATCATTCTAATAGCTTCTTAAATTCCAATCTACTTTACCCCTTCATACTATAGAAGGATCAAAATTTTGTTGTTCAGTTCAAATTTCCTCTTCGTGCCCATCGACTATCTGCATTAGGTAGCTGAGGCATTAATGCTTATTTTTTGGATCTTTAAATCTTTCATCCTGACATGTGATGTTCTCAACCTTGGATGGACTTCTGAGTATGCTCCTTTATGTACCAACCTCCTAGTATTCCGCTCATCATATTTTTATGGGAACGAAAGATCGAGTTTGGACCTTTTAATGCACCTTTCTCAAATTTTTGCTCATATTTGGGGATGGGGACTTGGGACTTGTGACCATTATGTCATGGTTAGATTATTCTGTCCAGGTTTTTAGGATCCTAATATTCTGTCCAAGGTCGAGGTAGAGATTTGGGGTTTTCTTTTGACCATGCCCCTACCCATTATTTTTTCTGATACCAAACTTGGATATTTGTTTTGTTGCTTGTCCACTTGGTCTCAAAATACGCTTGAATCATCAATACCTCAAAAAATGTTGATCCTAATATGACATTAACCTCAAGAGGAAGAGTGTGTGGGGAGACGTAAAGTTTCACCCACACTAACCAGAAATAGTGGTTGACTATAAGGTGGTGGGTTGTATGGTTAGAGGAATTTGATATGGTGATTGAACATTATAGAAAATATTCATAATATATCTAGGGGCTAACCTCTCGATATAGATGGGATTATTTTTGTCTTGGATTACTACCCCATAGACTGCTATAAATGAGTTTCCTTCCTTATTTTTTAACATCATGGCTATTTTAGAATTGATTGTCTTTAGATAGTATATGAAAACCATACTTGGTATTGGCCATATTTCTTCTAGGATTTGTACCAAGACTTTTTGAATCTAGCATTGAATTCATCCATGGCTTTAATAGGGGCCCTTTTTATGCTTACCAATTCCTTTAGTAGTGATATCCCATTCACCTTTTCTTCAAACCTATCCATGAGAAAAATTTTAAGCTAGTCAGTTGGTGATAGATTGAGGATGAAGGAGATATACCACTCCCTTTTTTTTTCCTCTCAAAGAGTCTGCCAAAATCTTAATTTCTCCAATGTTGTAGAGAACGTACAAATTATCGACGTATTGGAGGTGTTCGATTCGGATTTTTATGTTCTCTCTGGTAAAATATGGGAGGGATTTTAAAGAAAATGTTAGGACCTCATTCGAGGTGGATGGTAACATTGGTTGCTACACAAGACTCCCATAATCCCATGTTAGAAGCCTCATTTGGTTTGGATTTTGGGGAGCGGTCATATTCTATTATCAATTTTTCATTTGTTGGAAAATTTGAGAGGGTAAAAAGCAATTGAGGTTGATCTTGTAGTTGACCTTGAGCTCATGAAACAATGGTTTTTCTTTCTCCCACTTTGCCTAGGTTCTCTTTTCTCTATTTGTACAATAAAGTTACCAAGTGGTAAATACTTAAATATATGGAAGTTCCCACTGTAACATTAGTTAGTTCCTTAGTAGATGGTCCTTTTTAGGTTCTTCCCTATTAAAACAAATTTTCTAGGTAAATATTTGATTGCTTCAACAAGAAGGGGATTGAGGCCTTCACTAGAACCTTAATCTAACTTCAAATTAGGAAATAAATTTTGTAATTTAGGTACCACTAGGTATGCTATTTTTAACTGTTAAGGATCGAGAACGATCCATATACATCAGGTACTTGCAATTGCCCATATAATGAAGTTCTTCTCTTTACTATGAACACATTTGGTTCCTTGCACCTCGCTTTGGAAACCAATCTTGGGAAGTCTAGAGAGCATGGGATGTAGCTCCTTTGAAAAATCTCCAAGATTTTTGACCAAGGTCAATTCCTTGTTTGGGTGTAACCTTTGATGCTCTTATTCCTATGCTAGCCTATCCTGTCAAGTATTTTTCCAAGAAAAAGGGAAAGAGAGAAAAAATAGTAAATGATTGAAAGTAAACAATAGAAAGTAGTAAAACCTATCTAACCTAGCTAGCCTAAACTACGAGTGGCTACGTACCATAGATTGTGATTTCCATTCTACACTTCAGTGGGATGAGTGAACACATGAACCTAACATGAAATATAAAGTGAACATGGTCCCAATTACACAAGCCTACAAATCTAATAATCCCCCATGGAAGTCAGGATATAAATATTGGAGTAGTCACAACCCCCCATAGAAACATACACAAACACTTAGACCAAGACATAAATGTTAGAGTAGACACAAATCCTTGTATTTATATTATAGCTCATTACATTCATATACAATTAGAAGAGACTCGATGACCTGTACATACAAAATTCCAAGGCTTGAGTCTAAGACTACAATACAAAATAGGAAGAGAAGGAGAAATTACTCAAGGTCAAATACTAGACACAACAACAATTCAACCTTCTTTTATTACCTTGAACATGACTATTTATAATATTTACATCAAAATTTGAAATTCAAAATTTCCTTAAAAAATGGGTATGGGTAGGAGCGACTACATAATATTTTGCTACTAAATTAGAGGTAATGTGTTGCATTTATTTTTTGGAGGTCTAAATCTAATTGAGGAGTCAAGTCACCATAAATACATCCATGAGTGGCATAACTTCTATATGGAGGTGTCATTAATAACTTTACAACCTTTCGTAGAGACTCAATATTGGGTTATGGATTTTACTATTGGAAATTTGCTTCGGTAGTTGTGGCATAGTACCTTCTTGATTTCTAACCCATCTCAATACTTTCCCCCCTTTCATGTCGGTCGATTGAATTTTGGTAATTTCTTGGTTTAAAATTTTCTTTGATAATATGGTTGCTCCAGTAGCTCCTATTCTTGTGCTTTTGATTAGCATCAATCTTGGTTAGATACTAGACATGACAACAATTCAATCAAGGCTTAAGTCTAGATTGAAATACAAAATGGGAAGAGGAGAAATTAATCAAGGTTAGATACTAGACATGACAACAATTCAACCTTCTTTTCTTACCTTGAAGAGGTTTATTTATAATTTTTACATCAAATTTTGAAATTCAAAATTCTCCTTGAAAATAGGTATGGGTAGGAGCACCTATGTCATTTTTTACTGCTAAATTAGAGGGATTGCACTACATTTATTTATGGGAGTTCTAACTCTAATTGAGGAGTCAATACCATAAATGCCTCCATGAGTGGCATAACTTCTATATGGACATTCCATTAATAAGTTTACCTCCTTCTGTAGAAACTCAAGATCAGGTTATGGATTTTACTATTGGAAATCTGCTTTACTAGTTACAGCCTAGTACCTTCTTGATTTCTAACCCATCTTGACACTTTTCCCCCTTTCATGTTAGTCCATTAAATTTTTGTAATGACTTGGTATTGAATCTTTTCTTTGGTAATCTGGTTGCTCTAGTAGCTCTCATTCTTGTGCTTTCGATTAACATAAATCTTGGTTGATGTTGCTTTTGATGTTTCCCTATCCCTTTTGATTATTGATTTTTTAAAGACTCCTCTATGTAGGGTTCCATCAGACCTAATTTAATAGGCATGCTTCCAGTCCTACATAGATTTTTTATGCTCTTCTCTCCCCTCTCGCCACCGTTCCTCTAGGGGATTTGTATGTGGACCTACAAGACTTGGTGATCTCGTCAAGTCCTTCCTTGACTCATCTCATCTCCCTTTTTATTTTTATCCAAGGCCCTTGGTCTTCCCCTTATGGTTGCATTGCTTATGTCATTGAGCAACTACCTCAAGGTATATGGAGTCCTCCAAGACAATTACCTAAGGAGGGTGGCTTGATCTTAGGGTCCATCTACTAAATTGGCAAATGGATCCTAGTAAACCAAGCTACCTACCATCAATGGAACCCTTTAGTCATCGTTGTTAGGTTTTTAGGGTTCTTTTTTATGGTTGGATGTGGCTTAGTCACCACCAAAAAGGCTATGATCCTTTATTAGCTTGATCTGAGTGAGTGACTATACCTCGTGGTAAGGGGAGCTTCGAGCATGTTAGTAATATCTAACATAGATTATCCTTTGCTAGTATATTCAAATCAACTACTTGATATATTGATGGAGCTTCAAGGCCTTTCATCTGCTCAGCTTCAATGATGGTCCTACTTAACTTTATTTTGGGGTAGAGTTTTATTTTTTTGTAGATAACATTTCACTATAATAAGGTCCAAATATCTATTGTATAATTAAGAAAATCTTTTGTGTTAATCCTTTCAACCCTTAGAAAGATTGACATTAGCCAACTAGGACAAATATATTTAATCCTTCACTCCAATTATAATAAATGCACATTAAATTCTTTTTTTTCTATTATCAATTGTCTAAAATTGTCTTAATGTCATATAAATGAACTTGCCTAAGTAGGTTTGTTATAAACATAATGAATCTTTATGGAAAAAATTCGTAGGTGTATTCTTTAATCTTATTGCTTTATTATTTCCTCAATTATAAACTCATTATCATCAAGCAATTTCATAGAATTAGGATTAATTAATAATAAATATACCATTTATGGATACCATTAGGGTATCAAATACACTTTCTAGAATTGAACCTTTGCAAAGATAACATCATATACATTGGAAAAAACCTTTGCTCCCTTATTCTCAACTCAAGTCAAATTGAAGAGAGATCTTGTAGGTTAAATTAAGCTATTAAATTTTATGGAAGTGCTTTAGACTCATCATCTTGAAACATGTATCATGATATAGATGTTAACTCAACTATAAAAAACTTATGAAACTAATCAATATCTTTAAAACACCATGTATTATCAATGCACATTACAATAGTAGGTAGATTTTGAAAATATGCAAAACAATATGTTTTCAATGATGGGTTAGAAAAGACATTCAAAGAGATGAAATTAAAAAAGTGAAAATTCATTATTGATGGAGCAAAATAAAATAAGTTAAAAAGTCAAATACAATTCTTAATTAGTAAATCTCTTATAAATAAGGTTAACTAACAATCTATCTGCCATAACAATGAACTATCCAAGATAATTTTTATTTAATAAACCTCTTATAAATAGGATTACATGACATTTTCATTGATCAAACTCTTGTAAATAAGGTTAACTAATAATTTAACTACTATAACCATGGACTATCAAAGATAATTTTTTAGTAATAAACCTCTTATAAATAATATTATAATTGTCATGATCATAATTTTTTTTTGTGTGTGGAAAATATCCCAAAAAGGATGCCACTTTCGGGTAAGACCCAAGGAGGCAGGGGTATCCATTCCGCCAAAAATGTCCAGGACTCGGACTTGGCCTACCACCTTTGACATACTCAAGGAGAAAACAAACACACAAAACCGACATTAAAAATAAGTAAATAACAACAAAAATAATAAAATAAAATAAAAAACATGCTCCTTGAGTGTGTCAAAAACAAAAGCACAACCAAACACACATACAATAAGATAAAAGAAACCACAACAGGAACCACATAGAAAAACACAAGAACCACATAACAAAACACAAACAAGACAAAAATAATAGAACACTACAAAGACATAACCCAAAAAAAACATGAAAAATAAACACAACAAAAACCTAAAATATTAAAAAAATAAAAATAAAAAACAACCAACAACAGACAATAAACAAAAACAAAAAGCATAGAAAACACTCACACAAAAAACAAGAATTAACACAAACAAAGAGAAACACAAGAACAAGAACGACAAAAACACAAGAACAATAACAAAAAACATTAAAAAAAACACAAAACAACAAAAAACAACACAAAGAACACAAAAACAAAACAAAACAAAAGAACACACACACCTTAAAAAACTAAACAAAAAAATAAATAAATAAATAAAAATAAAAAATTGAACATAACAATGACCTATCTAGACCAGAAGACTATTAAGACAAGAAACAACAGAGGACACAAAATAAATAATAGATTGAGCTAGGGAACTAAAAAAACCTGAATGAACCAAAGAGAAGCAAAAAAAAAAAACAAGAAGAAACTACGTACCTTCAGAACTATGTTGTAATCACAATGACACTGAGAGGGGGGGTGAATCAGTGTGTTCTTTAAAATTTCTAAAACATATGATTTTAAAACCAGCAGTAGTTTAAAGCAGATAAAAGAGATACTAAATGCATCAAGAAAGCATCACACATAACACAACATTTTAACGAGGTTCACCAATGTGGCTACTCCTCAAAAGACTGCTTGGACTACCATCCAAATCCAGTCAATGCAAAGCTACAACTTTACATAATCCTTTACCAGCACCAACTGGAAGGAGCACCAACCCCTTAACTTTATCTTCTACAACAGAATGGAGCACCAACTCCTATTTTACCAAGCACCTACTGGAAAGAGGCACCAACCCCTTATGCCAAGCTACAACTTGGAAGACAATAATAAAAATTGCAGAATAAAACTTTCACCTTAATTTTCATGATCCGTCATTTTTTTCGCATTCTCGTCGTATGTCTGCATTCTGCTGCTTCTACGCAAAATGATTCGCACTATCCGACAGCTTCTTTATATTTCTTTGCACTCTCTACCGTATTCAGTTTATCGATTACTTCTATAAACTGCACACTGTCACTTCGGACTTAGAACACGACTTCGCATATCACGCTCTTATCAGCCATGCACTCACGATCTGCAGATGCGAATTACGACTGCACTTTCCTCAACCGAACTTGATGCAATCACCCTTCTTGCACTTACACATTATCTCATCGCTATATTCTCTATACTGCCATTCCAAAGAACTAACACTTTTCTCACTCTCTGGATCGAAACGACTTGCTCTCGGCTTCACGTGAACTTGTTTCGCACCTTTCACATCTATTCCACATCTTAACCTCGCAACAGACCCCCTTTTTATAGAAGAGAATACCATATCAAACATCTTCGGTTGTAACTCAAAGACATCGGCTGCAAACCCTAATGAAGTCAACATGAAACCCTAGAATTTTTTTCGGTTGCTTAACCTTTGTGATTGTCGGTTGCAAACCCTAAAAACCCCCACCGTAAAACCCTAGTAAGTGTCGGCTTTAAAACCCTAAAGACGTTCGTTGTAAAACCCTAACACATGTTGGCTTCAAAACCTCAAAGATGTCCGTTGTAAAACCCTAGCAATTATCGGCTTTGAAACCCTAATGACGTCCACTGTGAAGCCCTAGCAACTGTCGGCTTCAAACCCTAAAAAAACCATCGGCCTCGATTCAAACTTGTCGGCCTCAAACTCTTCTGCCACCTTCACCACCTTCCTATAGCTTATTGCCGCGAAATGGCAACACGTCGCGAAAATCGTGACACTTTTTGTGTCCGTACACCTCCTTGACTTTGTCGTCGCGAAATCGCGACCCTTTTGGCCGTTGACAGCTTTGCCTCCGTTCTTGTCGCGAAATCGCGACACTTTGATCAGTTGTTGACGTCATCATCATTCTTGTCATGAAATCGCGACGCTTCCGGATTTTGGCGGCTTTTCTCGCAACTATCGTGAAATCGTGACACTTTCAGCTTTCGCTGACGTACATTTTGTGCTTCATTCAGTAGCGAAATCGCTACAACTTAGTGCCTTGTGCTTTCAACTTCGCTTTTACCCGTGAAATATTGACTCGTAGCGAAATCGCTACACTTTTGTGCCTTACACTTTCGACTTGAAGCATAATCGCTGCACCTTTGAGTTCTGCCCTTCAGACCTATAGCGAAATCGCTACACCTTCGTGTTGAGTATTTTCACCTTGTAGCGAAATCGCTACACCTTTGTTTTGTGCAACTTTTACCCATAGCGAAATCGCTACACCTTTACTTTGTGCCTTTGCAACTCGTAGCGAAATCGCTACACCTTTACTTTGTGCCTTTGCAACTCATAGAAAAATCGCTACATCCTTTTTACTTAACACTTTCTCCCTGCTTCTGCCCGCGAAAATTCAACATGTAGCGAAATCGCTATAGTTTCTCAACTTAGCTTCTTGGCCTCCGACATGTCGCGAAATCATGACATTTTCAACTATGCCTTCTCTCTCCTTCGACTTGTCGCGAAATCATGACATTTTTGATTGCGCCTTCTCTCTCTTTCGACTTGTCGTGATATCGCGACATTTTCGATTGCGCCTTCTCTCTCCTCCGACTTGTCGCGATATCGCAACATTTTCGGTTGCGCCTTCTCTCTCCTTCGACTTGTCGCGATATCGCGACATTTTTGGTTGTGCTTTCTCTCTCCTCATTTTCGTCGTGAAATCGTGACATTTCTTATTGCACTTTCTCTCTCCTTCGACTTGTTGCGAAATCGCGACAGAAAACATGTCGCGATATCACGACAGTTTTCTAACTTGTCTTTTTCTTCGAATTTTTTCTATCTTCTGCATCCGAATGACTTCCGATCCGTCTACCCACCGCATCCTTGGATCTAACCGCCCGTGTTGACAACAATGACAACCTTCTTGCAACACCTTGCTCAACAATCTCCCCCTTTGGAATTGTTGGCAACACCCGTATACATTCCTGTAACTCTTCTCCCCCTTTGTCAATAATACCAAAGGGCTGCTGCAGACTCTCCCTGTGTCCATCCTCACACTTCTCAGGCACAATTTGACTCCCCCTGAGTTCATCCTCACGCACTCAAGTGCTCCCCCTAAGAAAGTGATCCCTATAGCTAGTCACTTCTTAGGAAGTGTGACTACTCCTAATTTGCTCCGAAGATACTCAAATACTTCCTTGGGCAAAGGTTTTGTAAAAATATCTGCTACCTGTTCTGTAGTTGGGACATAGTCCAATTTAACTTCTCCTTCTGCAACTTTTTCTTTCAATAAATGATACCTTATAGCAATGTGCTTTGTCCATGAGTGCATTACTGGATTCTTAGAAATATTGATTGCACTGGTGTTGTCACACTTTACTGATATTGGTTCACTAAAATTAATACCTAGATCTTTCAAGGTTTGTTTCATCCACAAAACTTGTGTGCAACATGTTGCTGCTGCAATATATTCTGCCTCAACTCGTAGATAAAGACACTGACTCTTGCTTCTTACTATGCCATGCAACCAATATGTCCCCCAAATAGAATGCTCCTCCACTGGTACTCTTTCTATCATCAACACATCCAGCCCAATCTACATCTGAATATGATATAAGAGTGAAATATTTGCCTTTTGGATACCACAATCCATAATCCATGGTGCCTTTGAGATATCAAAAAATCCTTTTAACTCGTCGTTACATGAGTCTCTTTGGGACTCGGCCTAAAATCTGCTACCATGCAAACCGCCTCGCAGAATATCAGGTCTGGTTGCAGTTAAATATAGTAAGCTTCCTATCATTGATCTATACATGGTTTGATCTACAGGTGGAGATTTGTCTTCTTTACTCAACTTGCAGCCTGTTGTCATGGGCGTGCTGACTGGCTTACTATCCTCCATAGTGAACCTCTTTAGCATTTCTTTCACATATTTGATTTGAGAAATGAATATACCTTTCTCATTCTGATTAACTTGTAACCCCAGAAAGTAAGACAGTTCACCAATCATTGACATTTCAAATTCATTCTGCATCTTGTTTGCTAAGTCTTTACATGATTCATCTTTGTTGTTGCCAAATATGATATCATCCACATAGACAACAAGAACAATGAGATGCCCATCTTCTGTTTTCACATACAGATTACCGTCCACTAATCCTTTCTTGAATCCCCGTTGAGAGAGATAATTATCTAGCCTAGCATACCATGCCCGTGGTGCTTGTTTTAATCCATCCAGTGCTTTCTTTAATTTGCAGACAAGGTTGGGATCTTCACTGATTTGAAAACCATCTGGTTGTTCAATATATACCTCCTCTTCGAGTTTCCCATTTAAGAAGGCAGATTTTACGTCCATCTGATATACCCTAAAGTTTTTGTGAACTCGCTAAGGCCAAAAACATTCTAATTGCTTCTAATCTGCCACTTGGAGCAAATGTCTCTTCAAAATCAATGCCTTCGATCTGTGCATATCCTTTACAAACCAGCCTTGCTTTGTTCCTAATGACCTGTCCGTCTTCATTTAATTTGTTTCGAAATATCCACTTGGTGCCGATTACATTCTTGTTTGCAGGTCTAGGTACTAACTCCCAAGTTCTGTTCTTTTCTATCTGATCTAACTCTTCATTTATTGCCTTCATCCAGCTATCATCTTTGCTTGCTTCATCTATGTTTTTGGGCTCAATGCTGGATAAAAGAGAGTAATTACTTATTACTTTCTTTCTTGTCCGAATGCCAGCTGTGGGATCTCCAATTATTTGGTCTCTAGGATGATTTTTCCGCCACTGCCCGTTTTGAATTTTCTATTTTCTTGCATCTCTCGAGTCATCCGATAAGTCATCTCGTATCGCTCGTAGATGTATTTTCTATGCCATGTACTTCATCACCTTCAATTACTTCTTCGTAGATTGGGTAGTTTTCTTGAAAATTAACTATTTGTTTCCTCCCTTCATCGAATTTAACATCTCGCACTGTCCACAATTTTCTTGAGTCTCTTGTTGTAGCATTTGTAAGCTTTGCTATGTGGAGAATAACCAACAAACACACCTTCATCTCGCTCTATCTTCAAACTTTCCAAGGTTGTCATCAGTTTTTTTTGATGTAGCATTTACAGCCAAATACTTTGAGATGTTTTGCTGTTGCTTTTCTACCAAACCACAACTCATACGGTGTTTTGCATTCATGAGTTCTTAACATATACCTATTTTGAATGTATACTACTGTGTGAACTACTTCTTTCCAGAATCTATCTGCTATTTTGCTTTCTGCCAGCATGGTGCGTGCCATTTCCTGAATTGTTTTGTTCTTCCTTTCTACTACACCATTCTTCTGAGGAGTTCTGGCTGCTGAATATTGTCTCCTGATACCATATTTTTCACAGTATTCTAAAAATTCATTCGAAATGAATTCTCCTCCTCTGTCTGATCGCAAGCATTTAATCCTTTTCCCTCGTTTCATTCTCGACTAGTCGTTTGAAGGTTCTGAACATTTCAAAAGCTTATGTTTTATCTTTTAGGAAGAATATCCATGTCATTCTAGAAAAATCATCAATACACAACATAAAGTATTTGTCGTCGTTTATGCTTTGAGTCCTCATGGGTCCGCATAAGTCTGTATGAATGAGTTCCAAAGGCCTGCTAGTATGGTATTCTTTTGTTTTAAATGAAACTCCGGTCCGCTTTCCCTTCCGACATGAAGCACACACACTGTTTGCAGGTTTCTTAATGGTTGGAATATCTCTCACTGCTTGTTTAGAGCTGATTCTTACCAGATTATCAAAACTTATGTGTCCAAGCCTCTTATGCCACAACCAGTTCTCTTCTTCTTGTCCCATGAAGCACATACCTTCTAAAAATTCTGAGAGTGTGTATAGGTTGCCAGACGTCCTTGAGCCGGTTGCTATCAATTTCCCGCTCGTTTATTTTTCTGACTTCACAACCCTGCTTCTTGAAAACCACTTCATGTCCTTTATCACAGATTTGACTCACACTTAACAGATTATGTTTCAAACCATCCACATATAAAACTTCTTCTGACTTGATTTTCCCTTCACTAATTTTGACCGATCCTTTACCTATTATTTTGGCTCCATCATTATTGCCGAACTTCACATAACCACCCTCATATTTCTGTAGATTTTCAAATTTTTGTTTATCACCTGTCATATGACTTGAGCAACCACTGTCAAGAATCCACGGTACATATTTATTCTAAGCTCTAAAAGTTGTCTGCACTATTAAAGATTCCTGTTCTTTCCTGAGTTGTTCCTTTTGTTTCCATTCTGTCTTAACTGTGGTGTTGGGTTCTAGCTGGGATTTCCCCTTTTCAAAATTTTGCACATATCCTTCAGAAGAAATTCTATTGTGTTTTGCCTTATATGGTTGAGTTCTTCTTTTCTGAGATTGATATGGAACAGAAATACTACGACAGTTTCTGGCAATATGCCCAAAGTTGTGACACTTAAAACATTCTACTGCATAACTCATTAGAGGAGCAAAAGCATTTTTACTAGTGAAACTTCTTGGACCTATATTGTATTTGCAGTCAAAAATTTTATGCCCATAACCATTACATTTAAAACAAAAACCATAGAAATAATGATTGAACCTGAAAGATGGTCTTGGCCAAGTTGTTGCAAGAGCCTTAGATCTTCTTTTCTTTTGATGTATGACCTTGGTAAAGCCATCATTGTCAACTGCTATTTCAGGACTGGTATTACAGCTTTCTTTTGCCTGATTTGTTTTTCTTTCCACAGCCTGTTTCTTGTCTTTACTCTTTTCACTTTCAACATTGCTTGCCTTTGGTCCACTTGATGATTCTCCTTCAGTAAATCCCAGACCGAATTTGATACCTGTGGATCTTTGATCGCTTAGAATTTTGTCCAGCTTCATCGAACTTTCTTCACGTTTTAAATGACAGTTGATTTTTCGATCCAGCTCTTGTATCTGTATTCGGAGACTAACATTTTCTTCTTCCAATTTGCAGCAGTAATCTATCTTCATGGTTACCTGTATTTCAAGATCTTCGGACATTTTCTTGTATTCTTCTGTCTGTGTTTTTAGACTCGGCTATAATGTCGTTTGCATCCTTAAGTTTTCTTGACAGTTTTCATTCTTCTTTTTCTCAGATTTCCATTCCATGAGAGAAGACACCAGCTCACCCTCTAAATCAACTTCAGCCTCATCTTCTTCAATAGATACTTCAAAGTTCATTCCCTCTCTGTTTTCTGTGTTTTCTGCCTCTTCTGATTCGTCTATTTCAAATGCCATAAATAGAGCCTCACCTGTTCCTTCCTCAGAGTTTTCACTAGAAATGTCCTCTGAAGATTCTGCATTTCGGGAGATAAAGCTTTTCTTTTTGAAATTGCCTTTTCTGAAGTTTGTTTTCTTCCTCCATTCACCTCTTTCTTGATGCTGAGTTTCTTCACCTTTGTTCTTGTTATTGAGAGGACATTTTGGTAGCAAAGTGTCCAATGCCTCCACAATCGAAACATTTAAGAGGTAGCTTCCCTTTGTATTTTCCTTTTCCTTTCTTCAGCTTTTCTTACAAAATTTGCTTCCATTTCATCCGAATCATTCTCTTCTTCAGATTCTTGTTTTGTGCTTTTGCCTTTTAGAGCTTTGAAGGCTGCTTCTCTATCAATGGGATTAGATCTTCCTATTCTCATTTCAAAAGCAATCAAAGAACCATGCATCTCATCCATACTAAAATGATTTAAATCTTTGGCTTCTTCTATGGCAGAGACTTTTGAATCAAATCTAGGAGGAAGTGATCTCAATACCTTTTTCACGATAGCAGCATCGGTTAGTTCTTCACCAAGACCTCTGATTGAATTCATGATCCCATTGACTCTTTGCATGAAAGTCTCTATGTTCTCATCATTGTCCATCTTTAAAGATTCGTATTGAGCTCGATGTGCTTGAAGTTTGGCCTCCTTGATCCTATCATCTCCTTCATGAATTTTCTCTAGTTTATCCCAGATATCTTTTGTCGATTCACAATTTATGACTTTGAATAGCTCACTGTCAACTAGTCCACACATAATAGCATTTCTTGCTTTTGAATCATATTCAAATGCCTTTTTACCTGCAGTGTCCGTTGGAGCGGTGGTAGGAGCTTTGTAACCATTAACTACCGCACCCCAGATGTCAAAGCCCAAAGCACTGAGATATGTCTGCATTCTAATTTTCCAAAATGCATAATTTGTCCCATCAAACAGTGGCACTTTTTTTGAAGAGAATCCTTCACCACTTGCCATTGCGTAACTTCCAAGATCACCTTAGCTGTTTAAGCCTGTTCAGGTACTTGGCTCTAATACCAATTGTTGTAATCACAATGACACTGAGAGGGGGGGTGAATCAGTGTGTTCTTTAAAATTTCTAAAACATATGATTTTAAAACCAACAGTAGTTTAAAGCAGATAAAAGAGATACTAAATGCATCAAGAAAGCATCACACATAACACAACATTTTAACGAGGTTCACCAATGTGGCTACTCCTCAAAAATACTGCTTGGACTACCATCCAAATCCAATCAATGCAAAGCTACAACTTTACATAATCCTTTACCAAGACCAACTGGAAGGAGCACCAACCCCTTAACTTTATCTGCTACAATAGAATGGAGCACCAACTCCTATTTTACCAGCACCTACTGGAAAGAGGCACCAACCCCTTATGCCAAGCTACAACTTGGAAGACAATAATAAAAATTGCAAAATAAAAATTTCACCTTAATTTTCATGATCTACCATTTTTTTGCATTCTGTTGTATTTCTGCATTCTGCTGCTTCTGCACAAAATGATTCGCACTATCCGACAGCTTCTCTATATTTCTTTGCACTCTCTGTCGTATTCAGTTTATCGATTACTTATGTAAACTGCGCACTGTCACTTCGGACTTAGAACACGACTTCTGCATATCGCGCTCTTATCATCCATGCACTCACGATCTGTAGATGCGAATTACGACTCTGCACTTTCCTCAACCGAACTTGATGCAATCACCCTTCTCGCACTTACAAATTATCTCATCGCTATATTCTCTATATCGCCATTCCAAAGAACTAACACTTTTCTCACTCTCTGGATCGAAACGACTTGCTCTCGGCTTCACGTGAACTTGTTTCGCACCTTTCACATCTATTCCACATCTTAACCTCGCAATAGACCCCCTTTTTATAGAAGAGAATACCATATCAAACATCTTCGACTGTAACTCAAAGACGTCGGCTGCAAACCCTAATGAAGTCAACATGAAACCCTAGAATTTTTTTGGCTGCTTAACCTTTGTGATTGTCGGCTGCAAACCCTAAAAACCCCCATCGTAAAACCCTAGTAAGTGTCGGCTTTAAAACCCTAAAGACGTTCATTGTAAAACCCTAACACATGTCGGCTTCAAAACCTCAAAGATGTCCACTGTAAAACCCTAGCAATTGTCGACTTTGAAACCCTAACGACGTCCACTGTGAAGCCCTAGCAACTATCGGCTTCAAACCCTAAAAAACCGTCGGCCTCGATTCAAACTTGTCGGCCTCAAACTCTTCTACCACCTTCACCACCTTCCTGTAGCTTATTGCCACGAAATGGCAACACGTCGCGAAATCGTGACACTTTTTGTGTCCGTACACCTCCTTGACTTTGTCATTGCGAAATCGTGACCCTTTTGGCCGTTGATAGCTTTGCCTCCGTTCTTGTCGTGAAATCGTGACGCTTCTAGCTTTTGGCAGCTTTTCTCGCAACCTGTCGCGAAATCGTGACACTTTCAGCTTTCGCTGACGTCATCTTCATCTTTGTCGTGAAATCGCGATGCTTTCGGCTTCCATACATTTTGTGCTTCATTCAGTAGCGAAATCGCTACAACTTAGTGCCTTGTGCTTTCAACTGCTTTTACCCATGAAATATTGACTCATAGCGAAATCGCTACACTTTTGTGCCTTACACTTTCGACTTGAAGCATAATCGCTGCACCTTTGAGTTCTGCCCTTCAGACCCGTAGCGAAATCGCTACACCTTCGTGTTGAGTATTTTCACCTTGTAGCGAAATCGCTACACCTTTGTTTTGCGCAACTTTTACCCGTAGCGAAATCGCTACACCTTTACTTTGTGCCTTTGCAACTCGTAGCGAAATCGCTACATCCTTTTTACTTAACACTTTCTCCCTGCTTCTACCCGTGAAAATTCAACATGTAGCGAAATCGCTATAGTTTCTCAACTTAGCTTCTTGGCCTCCGACATGTCACGAAATCGTGACATTTTTCAACTATGCCTTCTCTCTCCTTCGACTTGTCGCAAAATTGTGACATTTTTGATTGCGCCTTCTCTCTCCTCCGACTTGTCGTGATATCACGACATTTTCGATTGCGCCTTCTCTCTCCTCCGACTTGTCGCGATATCGTGACATTTTCGGTTGCGCCTTCTCTCTCCTCCGACTTGTCGCGATATCGCGACATTTTCGGTTGCGCTTTCTCTCTCCTCACTTTCGTCGTGAAATCACGACATTTCTTATTGCACTTTCTCTCTCCTCCGACTTGTCGCGAAATCGCGATAGAAAACATGTCGCGATATCGCGACAGTTTTCTAACTTGTCTTTTTCTTCGAATTTTTTCTATCTTCTGCATCTGAATGACTTCTGATCTATCTACCCACTGCATCCTTGGATCTAACTGCCTGTGTTGACAACAATGACAACCTTCTTGCAACACCTTGCTCAACAAACTACAGTCATCTAAAGAAATGATAGAAAGAAGAGCTTTCCTAATTTGCAAAGCCCAATTAGCTAAGATCACCTTTGTCCAAAGCCCAATTAGCTAAAGCATCAACACTCTTGTTTTTATCACCTTTGATCCAGGAGGGTGGCCATAACAAGTAAGATCACCTTTGTCCAAAGCCCAATTAGCTAAAGCATCAACACTCTTGTTTTGATCTTTGTCCACATGATTGTAATCAACTTTCAAAAATCCCATCTGGATTAATTGAATCTTCTCAATAATTATTTTTATTCTCCAATCAACCTTATTATTCTTATAAGGAGTCTTCAAAATATTAATCATAAGTTGAGATTCAGAATCAACTAACACCTTTTTCCATCCAACCTTAATAGCCTCCTAAAGGCCTCTGAGGATACCATATCCCTCTGAGCAGTCAGAGCATGTACAGTGAATTTCCAAGAAGACAGAAGTGGCCCAGATTCAAAGGATCAAAGAAAAAGATAAGTAAGAAAATTGTCGCGATATCGCGACATGTTTTCTGTCGCGATTTTGCGACATATCAGAGGAGAAAGAAAAAGCTGGAAAAGCTGTCGTGATTTTGCAACATATCGGAGGAGGGAGAAAAAGCTGGAAAAGTTATCGCGATATCGCGACATAACAGAGGAAAAGAAGCCAAGTAGAAAAATTGTCGTGATTTCGTGACATGTTGGATGAAAGAGAAAGTGCAAGGAAAACTGTCACGATTTCGTGACATGTTGGACGAAATAGAAAGCGTAAGAAAAACTATCGCGATTTCATGACATGTTGGAAGAAAAGAAGGCAAGTAAGAAAACTGTCACAATTTTGCGACATGTTCGAAGAAGCAGCGCATACGGGAAAAACTATCATGATTTTGCGACATGATTCGATGAGAAGGCACATGTAAGAAAACTGTCACGATTTCATGAAATGTTTAGAGAGAAGGCGCAGGCAAAGAAAACTATCGCAATTTCATGACATGTTTGGAGAGAAGGCACAAGTAGAGAAAACTATCATGATTTCATGACATGTTCAAGGAGAAGAAGCTTGCAAAGAAAAGTGTCGTGATTTCGCGACAATCTGTAAGAGAGGCAGTACAGACAAAAATGTGTTGCGATTTCACGACATATTTGAGAGAAAGAGCTTGCAAGGAAAAGTGTCATGATTTCACGACAATTTACAAGAAGTGCTAAGGAGAAAAGATGTCGCGATATCGTGACATGTCGTGTTTTCACGACCTGAAGAGAGAAAAAGAGCTAAGGAGAAAAGATGTCGCGATATCGCAACATGTTGCATTTTTGCAACTAAGAGAGGAAAGAGAATGTACGAAGATAGAAATGTCGTGATATCACGACAACAGTAGAGAGGAAGACTCCGAAGGATGAAGTGTCATGATTTCATGATAGAAGCAAAACGAAAGAGCATGGAAGCAGAAGCATCACGATTTCACGACAAATTCAAGGAGGAAGAGCTCAAAGGCGAAAGCGTCACGATTTTGCGACATGTTCCATTTTTGTGGGCGTAAGGCAGAGAAAAGCACAAGGCAGCGAAAGTGTCATGATTTCGTGACATGTTTCGTTTTCGCTGGTGCATGCAAAGAAGAGTGTACGGCAGTGAATAGTGTCGTGATTTCACGACATGTCATGTTTTCGCTAGTGCATGCAGAGAAGAGTGTACGAAAGCAAAAGATGTCACGATTTCGTGACATGTCATGTTTTCGCTAGTGCAAGCAGAGAAGAGTACAAGGAAGCGAAAGTGTCACGATTTTGTGACATGTTTCGTTTTTGCGGGCAAGAGACAGAGAAGAGGTCAAGGCAGTGAAAGTGTCACGATTTTGCGACATCATGTGTTTTTGCGGGTGCATGTCGATAAGAGGACTAGGAGGCAAAAAATGTCGCGATATCGCGACATGTCATGTTTTCACGGTCAAACGCCAAGGAAAAGTCAAAGGGGTAGAAATGTCGCGATATCGCGACATGTTTCTACGTGACTTAGAGCTAAAAGGAGAACCCAGCTGAAGTAAAGTTAACTAAAGAAGAACTGCAATTACAAGGGAAGTTGCATAGGAAAATCATGCAGCTAAGTTAAGAAGAGTTAACTAAAGTCATGCAGTAGATACAGGGGCCATTACAAAGTAAAATCATGCAACAAAAATAAGAATCGTGATAGGTGCAGTTATAGGATAGAAATCACGCAGTTAAATAAGAATAGTGAACTGAAGTAATTACGGCAGTTACAGGGGCAGTTACAGTGACAGTAAATAGAAGCCATTACTGTAGTGATAGGGGTCGTTATAAAGAAATTTCATGCAGCGATGGTTATTGAAAGTCGTCAGAAGAAGACCAAGAGTTGGACAGAGAAACGTTTCAAAGAACCATTCTATTAATAAGATTGCATGTGAGAATAAAGAAGTCGTTACTATTAATAAGCTGCATGCGAAAATATAGAAGTTAAAAATAGAGAGAGAACACTGTTATAAAAGTAGGTTTGTGTGAAGAATTAGGGTTGAGCTCAGTGTGGGAAGAGAGAGCAGTGTGTCGCCGAATAGATGGAAAGTGCTGCAAAAAGAGAATAGAGAGAGCGTTGCTGTGATGGGAAAAGAGCCGTCGGATAGTGAGATAGTGTTGCGGGCTGTAAGAGAGCTGTAAGTGAGAAGAGAGAGCCAAACACAGGAGCTGAAAGAAAGCAGCAAGAGTGAGCCGTAAAATAGTTGAGCTCTGTGCGAGAAGAGAGAGCAACGTATTGTAGAATAGTGAAAAGTGTCATCGTATAGAGCAAGAGTGTTGCTAGCTGTAAGTGATAATGTGTTGTAAGAAAATGTTATGATCTGAATGGGGTGATAGAGTAGCATGTTGTCAAGCAGAGGATGAGTGCTGCTGTATAGAGGGATAGTGTTGTGGGTTGTTACAAAGCTGGAAGAATGTTGTAAGAAGTATAGAGTTGTGAGAGCTGCAAGAGTAAGCTATAAGAAAGGGTTGTAAGTGTGCAATAAGTAGAGCTATAAAAGAGTGTATGCTTCCATGAGATTGATTTGAGTTAAGATAGACCAATGAGGGTCTTGTAACATAGAAGGCATTTTTATGTCAATCAAGATTTAAAATAGAAGTCCAAGTTGGTGCTCCTTTCTGTTGGTGCAGATAAATCAGGGGTTGATGCTCCTTCTAGTGGGTGCTGGTAAACTGATTATGAATTTGGTGCTTTGCAAAGGTTGGATTTGGATGGGAGTCCAAGTAGTCTATTTTTGAGGAGTAGCCAAAACTAGTGAACCTCGTTAAATCTTGTGTTATGTGTTGCTATCTTGTTACACTTGCTACATCTGGTTTTAAGCATTCATTATTTTTAGATTTAAGAGTTGCAGATTTGAAATTAATTAGCTGCACTGATTCACCCCCCCTCTCAATGTCATTGTAAGACTAACAATTGGTATCAGAGCCAAGGTCCCAGTTCAGGCTAAATCAGTCAGGGTTGATCTTGGATTAGTTCACGATGGGTAAGAAGAATAGATCTTCCTCCAATAAGGCATCTCAGTCAGTTTTAGTTTCTACAAAAGAGAAAATTGTACTAGAGAAGGTAGAAGAAGTGAACTCTAAAGTATGCAATGAAAACCTGGAGATTGAAGTAGATCTAGAAGGTGATTTGATAGCCGCACTTGAGGAGTTGAGTATAGAATAGAAAAAAAACAAAAGAATGTCCAAGAAGTTAGAAGAATATGGGGATGAGATTGAAGATCTCTTCCTACAAGTTCAAAAGGCCTAGAAATCAGAAGAAGCCTTGAAGACACACCTAGATGATGTATGTAGCACAAGTGAAGAGGAATCTAACAAAGTTATTGTTGATCTAAAGCTACAAGTAGAACAAGTACAAAAGGATTGAAGATATTCTCAGGTCTCAAATCAATGAGAAAGAGACTGTTTGCTGCCAATAAGAAGAGATTGTTTCATTGAAGAAACAACTAGAAGAGGCCAATGTAAATCTCAAATATGAGAAGAGCACAAAGTTGCTAGATAAAATGATAAAGCAACAAAGAAGATCCATGGCTAAGTTTGGTCTTAGATATGAAGCTGAACAATTGTCATCTTCCAAAAGTACAGAAAAGAAGAAGCCCATTGCTGAAGTATCGAAGCAAAAAAAGTCTGAAGTTGAATCTTCAAAAGGAAGAAAGCATCAAAGAAGATCTATAGCAAAGCAACCACAGCAAAAGAGGTTCTCTCACTCTCACTCTTTTAATAATAATGCTTTTAATGGCTATTGTTCTAAATGCAACCACTATGGTCACAAGGCAATTTATTGTGGACTGAACAATAGATCAAAAAGTTATGCTATCAAAAACACATCTGCTTTTCTAAGTGAACACCCTGTGCAATGTTTTAAATGTAATGGCCATGGGCACATTGCAAGGTTTTGTCCAAGCACTTATGTATCCAATCTAAGGCAAGACCATAGATTTCATCATACACACAGAATGCAATACAGACAGGGAATAAAACATGTGCAATGTTTTAAATGTAATGGTCACGAGCACATAGCAAGGTTCTGTCAAAACACTTCTGTATCTAATCTAAGGCAAAACCATAGATTTCATCAAACTCAAAGAGTGCAACATAGACAAGGAAGAAATCATGTGCATCAAAGAAAGGAAAAGAATCATCCATCAAGGATGTACAAGAGACAACCACCCAAGAGAACTGTTCAAGTTCATGAAAAGGTTCAAAACAGGGATGCAGTTGAAAAACTCAAGCCCAAGTTCAAGAAATCTTGGAGAAATAAAGAAGAAATGAAATCATGTCTCCTTGGACAGAAGGAGATTACTCCTTTATTGCACTAAGTAGCTCCAGGTAGCACATCCTCAAGGGGAGCAATGTTAAAGGGTGTTTTAATGCTCCTATGTATTTGTGTGGTTATCTGAGGATGAAAGGAAAGTAGTCGGGGAGTTGTTGTATAGCTATCAAAGTGTGTTTTATGTTCATACTGTTGTTTGTGGTAGTGCCATGAAGGGTGGTGATTAATTTGAGAGTTTTCTTTATTGGTAATATTGTTATATGTCATTGTTGTACTATTGATGGTTCTTACTGCCACTGTCAAAAGTTAAGGATTATAACAGTTCAGATGATATGGTTGGTTTTGTGGTGCTATGTTTTGATGCTTGCACAGAGTTGGCAGTAAAATTGCAGTGTTGGTACAGTGTTGGACAAAAGTTGGTACAAGTGTGAGTCACTTGTCAATTTTGTTGACAGATGTGAAATCAGCGTGTTGAATGGGAAGATTGTAGAAGAGGTTTATAATGAGTAACCAGATGATTTCCAGCCTGGTGATGAATGGTTGAGTTGCTTTCATAGAGGTTGTTTTGATCTGTATCGCTCCAAATTTTTCGCATCCTTACCTTCAGGCTATTGGATCCGCTCCCGAAAGGAGGATGGGAAAAGGATGTCACGGTACCTCGGACTGAGAGGACTTTGCAAAGGTCTCGCCTCTCAAGGGAGGTGTATTTTGATGATTTTTCGATAGATGGTGGGTTCACCAGGAAACATTTAACGGCAGCTTCCACGCCTAGGTTTTGGAATGTGTTTAAATGTGTTCGTTTTTAACCTTAAGCATTCATATCCTAGGTTTGGCCGAATGAATATAGATTAATCTACATGAAAATGCAAATTCCATGAATACAGAAAACAAATTTAAAGACAAAAAACAAAGAGATTACAGAATGCAAATGAGGACTACCTGATTCGGATGTCTGAAGAAGATTTTGATGTTGAAGCAGTCTGGATCATCTGAAATTCGACAGAATCGTCTGCAATCAGACCAGATCATCTGCGATCTAACGAATTCGTCAGACGAATTCATCAGAGACCTATAAAACCGAAAATAGATGCAAAATACAAAAAGTACTACAGTGCTAACAGAGGGAAATGATATAAAATGGCAGCAATGTTATCAAACTGAAACTTAAACACAGAGACAGAAATGAATCATGCTAATTATATGATAATTAGGATTTAATAATGCACTTAATCTAAATGGGTGAACTCCAAATGCAAAATAACATAAAAAACTGAATAGACTATCTAATTTGCAAAATAAAATGATAGAGAAAAGGTTGAGAAATGCAAACTTCAGGTACTGATTTCCTTAATATGGACTGCAGTCGAGATCGTCTCGCATCAGTATGAAATCGTCTTGAATTCGCCAGGTTCGCCTCCAATCTGAACAGGTTCGTCGACGATGATGTGTGCTGGCTCCGGCTGAAAAACAGTGATGTACCTACAACAAAATTGATATGGAACTAGTGCAAATGAAGAATAGGGATGTTTTAACGTAAATGGAGTTAACTTGCAGATAATTTCGGCCAGGGGGGTGCTAAGGGGATAGCTTAGGATTAAATAGGCTTAGGGGAGTAGTTTAGGAGGTTGGAGATCATCCCAATTTGGGAGATCTCCAATGGGGGAGGGTCCCAATGGCGTAGACACGCTTCTGCCCGGATTGGAGACCCGTTGGAACAGAATCCAACTTTGCAAAATTAGTTTTGCGACAAGATCATCTGGACGTCCTAGTCCAGATGAAATCGTCAAATCTAGGGCGATATCGTCTGATCGACGACGATATCGTCAAACGGTCAAAACAACCTCTAAAAATGGCGCGAAAAAGGGGGAAACGGATTTCTCGATGGTTAACGGGCGGTTTGGGAGGTTAAATTTGAATTTTAAATTATTTACTAAGGTGAATGTAATTATTGTAATTTTACTGCGCCAATTTTAGGGTGCTACATTTTGCCCCCTCTTTAGCGAATTTTCCAAAGAAAATGCGTTAAATATGAGTTCTTCTCGATCTACGAGAAAGCAAAAATTATTCCCATTTTTAGGCGACGATTCTTGGTCGAATCGTACGACAGCTTACTATGGTGCCCCCTCCGTGTTTTTACCCAAATCGAACGTTTAAGGTAAAAACGCGAAAAAGCAAAAAATTATTTTTGAATAAAATTAAGAAAAATAGGGTAAAACCCTAATTCATTTTTACTGTTCATTTTTCTAGTTTTTAGAGCTCTGAAAAAAAATGGTGGAGATGATGCACAGATCGACAGAGGTCCAATGCGGTCTACGAGTAAGAGTCTAGACTTAACTAGGATGCTTTAATTTAATTTGATATGCTTTGTAGGTAATTTTTTAGGTGATTTTTGAGCATCGCGGCCGTTTTTGGGCCGTCGACGTCGTCGGGACGAAATCGTCCCGATTTCGACGAAATCGTCTCAATTTCGACAATTTTGCCCGAGGACGAAATCATCGAAAGGGGGACGATTTCGTCCAATTAGGGACGATTTCGAACTGCAAAATCGGAGACGATTATGCTCAAATGTGGCACGATATCGTCCAATAGTGGGCGATATCATCAATTGCACAAAATTGAACTTTTAACTTGCATTATTGTTTACTTGAATTATTGATTAATGATTGTTTATTGTTTTGTTGTTTATGTTTGCAGAGAGGATTACTAAAGAGCAGAGAATGGAAATACGAAGGGTTGAGAGATGACTTGGCCGCTCTCACACAGGTAGAGCGGGATCAGCTGGCACAGGCCGGCTTATTGCATGTGGCAGAAATGCCATAGGTGTCTACAGATATGGGGCTACTGACGGCCCTAGCAGAGAGGTGGTATCCGGGCTCTTCATGTTTTCGGCTACCTACAGGGGAGATGACTCCCACTTTGGAGGATGTATGGAGGATTCTGAGAATCCCCATACAAGGACGGCTCATTACTCCTGCGACCAATTAGGGCCACGCTATGGGACGACTGTGCGGTGACCCGAGCTTCGCCCTAGAGAAGGGCGAAGTTAATATCGAGGCACTGCGCCAGATGCCTGGGGCATCTACACTCACACGGGTTCTGGTTGGAGTAGTTGGTGGACTTTTGCTGTGCCACCAGAGTGGGTGCAGGGTGTCGTGGATGCTCGTAGATGTGATATGCGATATGCGAGATCACGGCTATAGATTCTCATGGGGCAGTTTTGTTCTATGTCGATTGTACAGGATCCTATATGGGGTCATGTACAAGGGCAACCGATGTCTGGTTATGACATCGCTACTACAGGTTTGGTGCTGGGAGCACATTGCAATGCAGAGGCCGGTAGGGCTTCCTCTGACAGGGGTTGATGGGGAGAGGCCCCGAGTCTTCTACTGGTGGCTCCGGAGAGGGGCACATCGACGGATAGATCTGTCGATGTCCCGAAGGCTACTAGATGACTTAGTCCCGGATCAGATCACCTGGAGGTCGTGGAGGGAGCATCCAGGGTGGGCCGAGGATGGACAAGAATTGGCTCACATTAGGTGAGTCTGCTGGCTAAGGATGGAGAGGGGAGAGGTGGAGCTCCATAGGTACGATCGAGTTTTGCGACAGTTCGGTCTACAGCAGGGGATCCCATCTTTGAGGGACTACGAGTTTTCTCGGACTGTCCGAGATAACACTACTGTTAGCGGGGCTCCCGACATGCAATGGTTCTAGAGCCAGGACACAGATGATGCCCCCATCCAGCCAGTGGATGGGGACGACGTAGGAGTAGCCGATGGCTACGATGCCTGGTACGTAGGCATCCGCCCTCCTCGGATGACAAGGGCATAGGGTCCGATCCACGCGGTTGTGCATCGGATAGGGATGCGGTGCCAGGCAGTGATAGAGGTAGCCCAGGGTCACTACGGCAGAGAGGCGAGGAGGCCACAGGCACAGGAGAGGCCATGGCAGAGAGAGAGGGAGAGGAGGGAGGTGAGACCCCCACCTCCACAAAGGCCACCATTGCCCGATAAGGGCAAGGGTGTCGACACAGGAGAGAGTAGCGAGATGGCTACTCTCCGGGTGGAGAGGGATCGTCTCCAGGCCCAGGTGCAGATGCTATAGGATGCGGTTGCACGCCATCGAGCTGAGGTGTCACAGTTGCGTGAAGAGATTGCACGCCTCAGGGCACGGTGCAGAGGGGTGAGCTCTGGGGAGTTGACACGGGCTATTGCCTAGTTGACATTTTATCAGACATTATACTTCCAGCTGGTGCCAGAGGCGGATAGACTACCTCTGCCAGCTAACATCGCAGATCCGATCAGGATCGGGTCATCGAGGACCACGTCCCGGTCGAGGACGAGGACTACACATACTGCGATGGGGCCACCTCGTCCACCTCAGGGGGGGGGAGGAGATGAGGCAGAGAGCTCAAGGGGCTCTCGAGGCTAGAGGGCTGCACTAACATTGTACAGACTGACATTGTTGTATTATTATTTTTATAGAGGATTGAGTATACCGAGGTACATATTGTGGCATACCAATCCATTTTTGATGATGTATATACTGTTGATATAATATATAGTTTTGATCATATGACTTGTATTATGTGATGCTTTATGATGCTTTTATGTTTGATTGGTTGATTTAATAATTGGATGTAATTATGTCGTTGAAAATATTATAATTTTGATGTCATGCTAGGATATTTTGAATGAAATAATCTGATGTAACGAATTGGTTGTTTGTGATGAAATGTGGTAAAGAGACTTCTAACAATAATTTCAAAGGACATTGTCGCTATTATAGACCATTTCATGGAGTCGTTGCTCACTCGGTCGTCAAGCTAATCCTAGGATAGAAATATTGTTAAAAGTAAAAGAGTGCTTAAGAGGTTGTCTTAAGACTTTGGTGCAATAGTGCAAATGATGATGATGATGGTTTGTTTTCAGATTTTCATGAAAATAGTATGCATGAAATAATGTTCAAATGATTTTTGCTAGGCATAAATTCCTAAGTGTGAAATTTTTTTGGATAATTCTTTAGGAATTATACCATCATTGCAAAATTAAAGGTTGACATAATGACATGAAATAATGAAAATGTGTTTGCTTTTGAAAAGCATAATTTGTGTAACATAATGAATTAAGTCATATGGTTTTCATGATTTTTAATAAATGGGGAATAAAAATTGTTACAATGGTTTGTGCTAGGCATTTTATATGTAGGTATAGACTTATACCATCATCACAAAAATCCAAGAAATATAGTTTTATTGCATGGTTGATTTTTGATGAATAGAAAATATGAAAATGAGGACTTGCGCTAGGCATAAAATTCCAATGTTGGTTTTGAAACTATACCATCGTCGCGAAAGTCAACCAGATATATATGTTTGGATTGTATATTTTGAAAGAAATTTTTGATTTTTCTATTATATAGTTGTCTTTATGGTAAACAATTGTACTTGATTTATTCCAAATGAGTTGCAAAAAATAATATTTCAAATTATTTTGAAGACAAAAGTTAGATTTATAAGGAATCCCATGTGCATATGTGAATTCATTTCCAATATTGATTTATCATAATGATACACAAAATCTCTCAAATACAAATGTGTGTGCAATTGCATTGTTTATTTACCAGTTTTGAGCAAGATAATATGATACAAGTGATTTGAAAAAACCAAATAAGTGTTCATTAACCATGATGTAGATGCATATAACCATACTAGACTACTATGTAGGTCGGATTATCAAGAGCTAGCTAATCCATAAGCAAACATAGGTCTGTACAAAAGAAGGTCGCTAATGTGACAGACATATCACCACGCTAGGAGTTACCCAAGGCCAAGCAGGTTGGGCACAAACCACCTGTTATGGGGCTTACCTCACAGTTTTCGAATAATTGAGAATTCCAAGGATTCAAGCTCATCAACCCTTCTTTTCTTTTCAAAGGGTAGGGAAGGGATTTATTGCTTTCTTGCTTTTGCTTTGCTCATGTTTTTATTTTGAACTTTGTATTTTTTTTCTTGATTTTTGAGATAGTGCTTGAAATATTGCTGAAATAACATTTTTCTTTTCTCTTCTTTTTTCTTGAACTTTTCTTTTTTTCTTTTTCTGTGCTAGGGATACTTGCTCGGATTAGCTGTAGAGCAAGGGATTTTTATTTTAGGTAGGGGTGAGCTTGTCCTTTTGCCAATTCTCAAAGATTCTAGACCATGTGCATGATAGGATAGCAGGGGAAACTTTTCGCTCAAGAAATCAGTTCTACTATGTAGCAAAACATGGAAATTACAAATATAATCATTTTATTGTGAAAAGATGTGCTTGGTTTAAGTAAATAACAAGATCAATTCTCTATGCTCAAACTTTATTTAAGTGAATTTTGTGAACTTTGATATAAGAGAGATTAGTAATCATGCCAGATAAAATAAAGATATTTATTGTTGTGAGTGTGCAAGTGAGGGATTCCAAATAAATACTAATTTATCCAAAAATAATTTGAAACATATAACTGCAATAATTGTAAGAAAATATACGGAAATAATTTTTTGAGAAGTTTTGAAAATGTTGACTCTCTCTTTCTTCTTTATTTTATTTTGGGTTCGAAATAGTCAAGCATATAGCTGGTATTATACTTTTACCATTATTTTGATTTTTGGTTTTATTTTTGTTTTTGAGCAAAAAAAACTTAACAAGTTCTTTAAATAAATGCAATAGATAGTTTTTGAAGATTTTGGATGATTATGAATATTTTTGATGTTTTTGGATTTTTTTATAAATTTGAAAGAAATATAAGATAAAAATTTTGAAAACAAATTATATACAAGGATGAAGCGACCAAATTTATGCATAGTAACGTTTAAGATGCAAAATATTCATGGGTTCTTTAAGTTCTTTACCATCTAAGGTAGATAATTTGTATGCTCCTGATTCAAATTTGGCAGTAATAATGTATGGTCCAAGCCAATTGGGCTCAAATTTACCTTTAAGGTCCTTAGTTGCATTAGTATTTTTTTGAAGATTTTGAGGATTTTGATTTTTTTTTTTTGTTTGTATTTGATTTTAATTTATGAATTGAAATTGGTGGTATATACAAGATGATCTATATACACTATACAAGTTTATTTGAGTATAGCATGTCTAAGGTTGCTTCAAAATCAAAGGAGGTTTAGAAGGATAATCTGGTTGAGGTGAAGGTAAGAATAGAAGGTGATGAATAAAAGGTAGTGATAACAAAAGCTTTGTTATAATGAAAAATAATGTAGCAAAAGATTTGACTTTTATATGTGGACAATTGATCATGTTATAAAGTAAAATGTCAAAAATATAAGAAATTTCTTCATTCTTATCATTATCTTCCAAGTCTTGATAAGATGGAGAAAGTATATGTGAAATATGATCATATATGGATGAAGAAAAGTGATGGGTAAAAGATAATTGTGACAATAGAGAATGTAGAAAACTTGATGTTTCAACCGTTAAATATTCTTCAAATGGTGTTGGGTCACCATGTATGGTAACAATTTTATTTGCAATTTCAAACTTCAAACATTGGTGGAGAGTGGAAGGGACAACCTTCATTGTATGAATCCAAGGACTTCTGAGAAGTGGGTTGTAATGTGAAGAGCAATATGCTATATAAAACAAAGTATCCAGGATCTTGGATCCAATATTAGGAGGAAGAATTATTGTACCTTGAGCTTCTTGAATTTCATTGTTAAAATATTTTATAATAATATTTGATTCATTAAGATCTTCTTCCTTTAATTTGAGTTTTTGGAATAATTGATAAGTGCATAAATTAAGAGAGGAGCCATTGTCTTCCATGATAGTTGTAACAAGTGTTTCTTTACTAGATCCGATAATGTAAAGATAGGAGTCTTCTTGTGGAGTAGAGGAAGGAATCTCCTCATCATAGAATGAAATATGGTTAACCTCAAGAGGGTTTACACCATTAATTATGTTCTTAGAGAAAATATGATGAGGAACAAATTGTTGGCTAGGTATTTTGAACAAAATTTCATTGTGATAAATTTGTAATATTTCTAAAAGGGATATATTTGCTTGAGGATTAATCACTTGTTGTTGGTTATCAAAGGGGATTTCAGATTGAAATTTTGATTCTAAAGATGAGCTTTCTATGCTTACATTCCATTTTGGATCATTCTCTAAAGTCAAATATAGTTTTGAAGGTTGGTCAAATGAGGAATCCATCTCTTGAATATCATATTGAGTTGATTGAACTTGAGGTTGCTCATTTGTAGTTTTTGTCACAATATTAGTAATATCATCATGATTGAACACATTAACATGCAATATTTGATTGGTTTCTTGTTGTTGATAATTGAATAGGGGTTCTTGGGATATCTCCATGTCTTGATTGATTATTGGTATTTGTTGTGTAGGAGTTTGATTGTTTATTGGAGATTTATCATCAGTTGTAGATTGTAATTCCTTTATATTAAAAAGACCCTTATCAATCAAATCTTGAATTGCACATCTTAAATCTTTACAATTTTGTGTCATATGTCCATCCACTCTATGATATTCACAATGTAGCTCGGGTTTAAACCAATCTGTTGTGGTGTCAGGTTGTCTTATGGAAGGGAGTTTAATCTTATTTGTGTCAAGTAAATACTTGAGAATTATATCCATTGGTTGATTGAGCCTAGTAAATTTACGTGATGAAGGTTTTTGAGAGGTTTTTGATAAATGCCTTAGGAATTTTGTCATAAAAGGACCTAATGGTTTCTCACCTCTACTTTCTTTATTATGGGTAGCATGATGATAGGAAGATTGCGAAGCATGAGGTGAGTGCATGGTAGAATTTGAAGAATAAGTATTTTCTTGTTGAAATGGATATGTTGTATTGAAAGAAGAATATTGAAAGGGTGGAGGAGGATTATATGTGGATTGATAGACATAATATGGATATATGGGAGAATAGATAATATCGTTATGAAGAGGATTGGCAAAGGGATTGTTTTGTTGAGTTATGGATGAAAAATAAGAAGAGTGTGATGGAGGTGGTGTTGAATAGGGATGAGGTTGGTTATAATCAACAAATGTATTTAGCTGAATTCTTCCAACATTACTGATGGGTTCATACTGATTTGAGTAAAAACTCATGGTTTATTTAGTACTTCTAAAAGTAATATTTAGCATCTATTATTTAGAATTGAATCTAAAACAAATAAACATGAAATGATGATTTTGTTTTTGTTTTTCTTGTATATATATATATATATATATATATATATATATATATTTTTTTTTTTTTTCAAAAGGTTTACAATGCATTCACGTCGGGTTCACCAAAATGTATCGCTCCAAATTTTTTGCATCCTTACCTTCAGGCTATTGGATCCGCGTCCGGAAGGAGGATGGGAAAAGGATGTCACGATACCTCGGACTGAGAGGACTTTGCGAAGGTCCCGCATCTCAAGGGAGGTGTATTTTGATGATTTTTCGACGGATGGTGGGTTCACCAGGAAACATTTAATGGCAGCTTCCACGCCTAGGTTTTGGAATGTGTTTAAATGTGTTCGTTTTTAACCTTAAGCATTCATATCCTAGGTTTGGCCGAATGAATCTAGATTAATCTACATGAAAATGCAAATTCCATGAATACAGAAAACAAATTTAAAGACAGAAAACAGAGAGATTACAGAATGCAAATGAGGAATACCTGATCCGGATGTCCGAAGAAGATTCTAATGTTGAAGCAGTCTGTATTGTCTAAAATTCGATAGAATCGTCTGCAATCAGACAAGATCGTCTGAGATCTGACGAATTTTTCAGAGACCTGTAAAATTGAAAATAGATGCAAAATACAAAAAATACTGCAGTGCTAACAGAGAGAAATGATATAAAATGGCAGCAATGTTATCAAACTGAAACTTAAACACAGAGATAGAAATGAATCGTGCTAATTAGATGATAATTAGGATTTAATTATGCACTTAATCTAAATGGGTGAACTCCAAATGCAAAATAACATAAAACACTGAATAGACTATATAATTTGCAGAATAAAATGACAGAGAAAATATTGAGAAATGCAAACTTTAGGCACTAATTGCCTTAATACGGACTGCAGTCGAGATCGTCTCGCATCGCATACGAAATCATCTCGAATTCGCCAGGTTCGCATTCGATCTGAACAGGTTCGTCGGCGACGATGTGTGCTGGCTCCGGATGAAAAACAGTGATGTACCTGCAACAAAATTGATATGGAACTAGTGCAAATGAAGAATAGGGATGATTTAACGTAAATGGAGTTAACTTGCAGAGAATTTCGGCCAGGGGGGTGCTAAGGGGAGAGCTTAGGATTAAATAGGCTTAGGGGAGTAGTTTAGGAGGTTAGAGATCATCCCAATTTGGGAGATCTCCAACAGGGGAGGGTCCCAACGGCATAGACACGCTTCTGCTCGGATTGGAGACCCGTTGGAATAGAATCCAACTTTGCAAAATCAGTTTTGCGACAATATCGTCTGGACGTCCTAGTCCAGACGAAATTGTCAAATCTGGGGCGATATCATCTGATCGACGATGATATCGTCAAACGGTCAAAATAACCTCTAAAAATGGCACGAAAAAGGGGGAAACGGATTTTCCGACGGTTAACGGGCGATTTGGGAGGTTAAATTTGAATTTTAAATTATTTACTAAGGTGAATGTAATTATTGTAATTTTACTGCGTCAATTTTAGGGTGCTACATGATCAAGTTAATGCTTTACTTGATACATGATTTGGGCTTACTCCATTGAGATTGATTTGAGCAAGTTATTCTTTGCATTGGTGATTTATGTTGGTGGTTGTTTTGTTCAAATACCTTTGGAAAGAAAAGGATGTCTACTAGTTTCCTTTTCATGTAGTGATTGGTTGAATGCTTCAAGGTTAATCTTGAGTTGAATGATGTTGGTTAAACCTTGTCTATAAGCATTGTTGTTAAAGCCCTAATTGGTTGAGAAAAGATATTGGTTGTGGAAAGAACATGAGTATAATTTTTATATGAGTTATTGCATGGTTGGCAATTGTTGGGTTGTGTTTCATGTTCTTGAGAAAAACATACTACATCTATCTTATTCTTTTGAGATTGAGATTGAGTTGAGATTAAGATTGGGAGTCAAGTATAGAACATATTGAGTCTCTAAAAATTCTCTTTATGCTTCTATAAGGTTGATGAATCACATTGGGTCTCTAACAATTCTCTTTGTGGGTTCATGCTAAGCAAGTTTTTCTTGATGAACTTGTGAGCTGATTTGGACAAGTTCTAATGAAGACTTGTGAGCTAAACTGGACAGGTTCTAGTAAGGACTTGTGAGCTGATTTGGACAAGTTCTATGTGAGCTTGTTAAGCAGGTTCTATGTGAGCCTATTGACAGAGTACAAAGAATAGAGTCTCTATGGATAGAGATCCAGCAACCAACACAGTTGAAGATAGATCTGAGTAATGCCTATTATGCTTATCATGATGTTGTCAAACAATGAAATGAAGTGGTCACATATTCCCAAGAATAGTCTAAGAATTGACTAGCTATCGGGATCAAATTCTCAAGGGGAGCATTTATGCATCTGTTTATCCTTTTGCTCATGTTTTTGCTTTTTGCTAACTGTAATAATTTTTTCCTGAGAATGTTGTGCATGGACTCAGGGGGAGTTTTGCAACCACCCTTTGGTATTATTGTCAAAGGGGGAGAAGAGTTACAGGTAATTGCACTCAATTACGTGTGTTGCCAACAATTCCAAAGGGGGAGATTGATGTGCAAGGTGCAACCAAAGTATTGTCATTGTTGTCAACACTGTCAGGTTGATTATTTGATGTAATGGACAGGATTTCATTGATGAGCAAGGTGCAGCCAAAGTATTGTCATTGTTGTCAACACAGACAGAGGGTCAGTTGATGCAATGGACAGGAGTGAAGAGGTCATTATATAGATTGGTTGATGAAGTGAACAAGAGTTCAGAGCAGTCAGAGCAGGTAATTACACTCAATTACGTGTGTTTCCAGTAATTATAAAGGGGGAGATTGATGTGCAAGGTGCAACCAAAGTATTGTCATTGTTGTCAACACAGTCAGGTTGATCATTTGATGCAATGGACAGGAGTTCATTGATGAGCAAGGTGCAGCCAAATTGCAATGAACATGAGTTCATTGATGAGAAAGGTGCAGCCAAAGTATTGTTATCGTTGTCAACACAGACAGAGGGTCGGTTGATGCAATGGATAGGAGTGCAGAGGTCATTAGATAGATCGGTTGATGAAGTGAACAAGAGTTCAGAGTAGTCATAGCATGTACAGTGAATTTCCAAGAAGACAAAAGTGGCCCAGATTCAAAGGATCAAAGAAAAAGACAAGTAAGAAAATTGTCGCGATATCGCGACATGTTTTCTATCGCGATTTCGTGACATATCAGAGGAGAAAAAAAAAGCTGGAAAAGTTGTCGCAATTTCGCGACATATCGAAGGAGAGAGAAAAATCTGGAAAAGCTGTCACGATATCGCGACATAACAGAGGAAAAGAAGCCAAGTAGAAAAACTATCGCGATTTCGCGACATGTTGGACGAAAGAGAAAGCGCAGGGAAAACTGTCACGATTTCGCGACATGTTGGACGAAATAGAAAGCGCAAGAAAAACTGTCGCGATTTCGTGACATGTTGGAAGCAAAGAAGGCAAGTAAGAAAACTTTCACGATTTCATGACATGTTTGAAGAAGCAGCACATACAAGAAAAACTGTCACGATTTCGTGAGATGATTCGATGAGAAGGCACATGCAAGAAAACTGTCACAATTTCGTGACATGTTTGGAGAGAAGGCGTAGGCAAAGAAAACTGTCGCAATTTTGTGACATGTTTGGAGAGAAGGCGCAAGCAAAGAAAATTGTCATGATTTCATGACATGTTCGAGGAGAAGAAGCTTTCAAAGAAAAGTGTCACGATTTCACAACAATCTGCAAGAGAGGCAGTATGGATGAAAATGTGTCACGATTTCACGACATGTTTGAGAGAAAGAGCTTGCAAGGAAAAGTGTCGCAATTTTGCGACAATTTGCAAGAAGTGCTAAGGAGAAAAATGTCGCGATATCGCGACATGTCACATTTTCATGACCTGAAGAGAGAAGAAGAGCTAAGGAGAAAAGATGTCGCGATATCGCGACATGTTGCATTTTCGCAACTAAGAGAGGAGAGAGAATGTACGGAGATAGAAATGTGATATCATGACAACAGTAGAGAGGAAGACTCCGAAGGATGAAGTGTCATGATTTTGCGACAGAAGAAAAATAAAAGAGCATGGAAGCAGAAGCGTCGTGATTTTGCAAAAAATTCAAGGAGGAAGAGCTCAAAGGTTAAAGCATCGTGATTTCATGACATGTTCTATTTTTGCAGGTGTAAGGCAGAGAAAATCACAAGGTAGCGAAAGTGTCACGATTTCATGAAATGTTCTATTTTCCCTGGTGCATGCAAAGAAGAGTGTACGGAAGCAAATAGTGTCACGATTTTGCGACATGTCATGTTTTCGTTGGTGCATGCAGAGAAGAGTGTACGAAAGCGAAAGATGTCGTGATTTCGTGACATGTCATGTTTTCGCTAGTGCAAGCAGAGAAGAGTGCAAGGAAGCAAAAGTGTCACGATTTCATGACATGTTTCATTTTTGCAGGCAAGATACAAAGAATATCTCAAGGCAGCAAAAGTGTCACGATTTCGCGACATGTTGTGTTTTCGGGGGTGCATGCCGAGAAGAGGACTAGGAGGAAAAAAATGTTGTGATATAATGACATGTCATGTTTTCATGGTCAAACACCAAGGAAAAGTCAAAGGGGAAAAAATTTCGTGATATCGCGACATGTTGTTTCTACGTGACTTAGAGCTAAAAGGAGAACCCAGCTGAAGTAAAGTTAACTGAAGAACTACAATTACAAGGGAAGTTGCATAGGAAAATTATGCAGCTAAGTTAAGAAGAGTTAACTAAAGTCATGCAGCAGATACAGGGGCCATTACAAAGTAAAATCATCCAACAAAAATAAGAACTGTGACAGGTGCAGTTATAGGATAGAAATCATGCAATTAAATAAGAATAGTGAACTGAAGTAATTACGGTAGTTACAGGGGCAGTTACAGTGATAGTAAATAGAAGTCATTACTACAGTTATAGGGGTCATTATAAAGAAATTTTATGCAGCAGTGGTTACTGAAAGTCGTCAGAAGAAGACCAAGAGTTGGACAGAGAAACGTTTCAAAGAACCGTTCTATTAATAAGATTGCATGTGAGAATAAAGAAGTCATTACTATTAATAAGCTGCATGCAAAAATATAGAAGTTAAAAATAGAGAGAGAACACTGTTATAAAAGCAGGTTTGTGTGAAGAATTAGAGTTGAGCTTAGTGCGGGAAGAGAGAGCAGCGTGTCGCCGAATAGATGGAAAGTGCTACAAAAAGAGAATAGAGAGAGCGTTGTTGTCAAGGGAAAAGAGCCATTGGATAGTGAGATAGTGTTACGGGCTATAAGAGAGCTGTAAGTGAGAAGAGAGAGCCGAACACAGGAGCTGAAAGAAAGTAGCAAGAGTGAGCCATAAAATAGTTGAGCTCCGTGCGAGAAGAGAGAGCAGTGTGTTGCAGAATAGTGAAAAGTGTCGTTGTATAGAGCAAGAGTGCTACTGGCTGTAAGTGATAATGTGTTGTAAGAAAGTGTTGTGATCTGAACGGGGTGATAGAGCAGCGTGTTGCCGAGCAGAGGATGAGTGCTGCTGTATAGAGGGATAGTGTTGTGGGCTGTTACAAAGTTAGGAAGAATGCTGTAAGAAGTATAGAGCTATGAGAGCTGCAAGAGTAAGCTATAAGGGCTGTAAGTGTGCAGTAAGTAGAGCTGTAAAATAGTGTATGCTTCCATGAGATTTATTTGAGTTAAGATAGACCAATGAGGGTCTTGTAACATAGAAGGCATTTTTATGTCAATCAAGATTTAAAATAGAAGTCCAAGTTGGTGCTTGGAATCAGGTGTTGGTGCTCCTTTCTATTGGTGCAGATAAATCAGGGGTTGATGCTCCTTCCAGTGGGTGCTAGTAAACTAATTGTGAAGTTGGTGCTTTGCAAAGGCTAGATTTGGATGGGAGTCCAAGCAGTCTATTTTTGAGGAGTATCCAAAACTGGTGAACCTCGTTAAATCTTGTGCTATGTGTTGCTATCTCGTTACACTTGCTGCATTTGGTTTTAAGCATTCATTATTTTCATATTTAAGAGTTGTAGATTTGAAATTAATTAGCTGCACTGATTCACCCCCCCTCTCAGTGCCATTGTAAGACTAACAACCTTTATCCAGTTAACTTGGTGAAGCTACTCCATCCAAGGCCTTCAATCGGGAAATTGAGTTATCAAAGGCTTGTGACCATCATAAGAATTTATCCAAAAATTTACCTATTGACCATTATGAATGATCCAAAATAAATTTTTATTTATCAAATTCTCACCAGTCTTAAGAATTGCTAAAATGGGAGAACCTTTGGTAGGAAGTTGATAGCGAACAAGGTCTTCAGGACTTTTGTTCTCAGCATATTTAGCATGGAGATTATTGGCCCAAAGAGCATTGGGGTTATGCAATATCCTCCAATATAATTTAGCAGCTAAAGCTTTGTTTTTATTAATAGAAGACCAGAATCCTAACCCCCCTTCATTCTTAGGAAGACATAAAGTTTCCCATTTCACCAAGGCCCATTTTCTTTTCTCCTTAGTACCACTCCAAAGGAAACGATGATTGATTTGATCCAATTCTTGAAGAAAAACCTTTGGGATATTCAACATGGAAGATACATAAATAGAAATATCTTTAAGGATTGATTTTACCAAGGTTATTCTACCCCTAGAAGAAAGCCACCTATTGCTCCTCTTTCCAATTTTCTTCTTGACTTTGTTCAAAAACCAATTCCAATCTTTATTTTTCTACCTTTGAATATTTATAGGAATACCTAAATAAGTTATTGGAATGGAGGTCTTCTTATATATTAATTTATCCAAGACCATGGATTCCTGTCTATCAGAGTAGTGAAAGAAAATAACTTTAGATTTGTCTTTATTGATCAACTGCCCAGTAGCCTTAGAAAAATAGCTAATGATTTTCTTAATATTAGAAGCTTCCTTAACTGTAGCTTTACCTAAAAGAGTAGATTCATCCACAAATTTAAAATGAGAGATAGGTCTAACTCCATGAGCAATGGTAACTCCCTCAAGAATTTTGTTTTCCCTCTTTTTTTTTATAGTCCTACCCAAGCATTCAGCAAGAATGATGAATAAATAAGGGGATAGCAGGTCACCTTGCCTAATACCTCTAGAAACTGGGAATGACTGAGAAGGCTTGACATTGATAAAAATTAAGTAGGAAACTAAAGAGATACATCCCATAATACAATCCATCCAATCCTTAGAGAAACCAAATTGCCTCAAAATTTTGATAAGGAAGTGCCAATCCACTCTGTCATAAGCTTTGGATAAGTCTAACCGAATGAACATGGAAGGAGATTTTTGCATATCCATGGAATGAATGGCTTCCTGAGCAAGAACTATCTCATCTACTATTTGATGTCCTTCCACATAACCACCTTGCTCTGGGGAAATAATCTTATGCAAAAGAGGCTTCAACCTTTCTGCCATGATTTTAGTAATGATTTTGAGAAGAACATTACATAAAGCAATAGGTCTAAAAGCTTAGATATGATCAACCTCTTGAGCTTTTGTAACAAGAGTAATATAAGTTTTATTGATAACCTTTAAAATTTATTTGGCTTTCCTGGCTTCTTCCACCACCTCTAATAAATCAACATGAAGGATATCCCAAAACTCATGGTAGAACTCAATGGGAAAACCATCAGAACCTGGGGTTTTTCATTTTTGCATTTTAAAAACTACCTGTTGAAGCTCATTGATAGTAACAAGAGCGAGTCAAAATAGAGTTCTCCTCAGAAGTGATAAGAGAAGGGATTGCTTGAAGAAAATTTTGTTGAGAAGCTGATTCAAGAGGAGTAGCAGCAAAAATATTGGAAAAGTAATCAACAACAATAGAGTTCATGCCATCCCAAGTATAAACAACATCTCTAGAATCTGAATTCAAGGAAGAAATAAAGTTGAGAGATCTTCAAGATAGAAGAGATTTGTGGAATAAATTTGTGTTTCGATCTTCTTCTTTGAGCCATTGAATTCTATATTTTTGCTTCCATAAGATTTCTTCTCTTTTTTCCCATTCCTCCAACTGAGTTTTGAGTTTAATTTCATTTGCACTTCTCTTGTCTGTGAGGCCATCTAAATGGATTTTATTATTCAAATTTTCAATATGAGCAATAACTTCATGTTTTTTTTATGAACATTGCCAAACTCTTTCCAGTTCCAAGTCTTGATTTTGGATTTAATGTATTGCAGTCTTTTGGAAAAATAGAACATCTTAGTCTTGTGCCTAGGTTTACCTTCCTTCCACCATTGTTGCACACGAGGTCTAAAGGAAATGTCTCTAAGCCACATTAATTGAAAACAAAAAGGAGAGAAACTCACATTGATTTTCCACATTCCCACCATGACTGTCCAATGATCCGAACCAACATTATTAAGAGTCTTCACTTTAGGAATGTGACCATGGATTAAGAAAATTTTAGAGATAAAAAACCTATCCAATCTCTCCATTATACAAGCTAAGCCTTGCCTTCTATTAGACCAATTCATAATGCCATTATCTGGTTGGATGTCCACAATATGGAGGTTTACAATATATTTGCTCATGAGGTTAGTGCTTTTGTCCAAATTTCTATTTCCCCCCTTTTCTCATCCAAAGAGAGGATGGTATTGAAATATCCTCCGATCAATATCCAAGCTTTAGGAAAATGAGAGATAATATGAGTTATATCCTTCCACTATCTTCTTTTTTTCTCCAAAGCAGTCGAAGCATAAATAGTAATGCAGAGCATAATTTAGTTGGAATGTCTACTTTGAATAGCTATAGTCAACAGACCCCAAATTCCAACCATATGGTGAATAACTACCTCTTTTGGGTCCCAAAGACAAGCAATGCCACCAAAAGTCCCTTGGGAACTAAGGGAAACCAATTTTCCAACTGGCCAAATTTTACTGACAATTGATTCCATATCCTCCATTGACATCTTTGTTTCTTGAAGGAAAACAAGATGTGGATGATTTATCTGAATATTCTTCTAATTTCATTTTGTTTTGAAAGACTCCCTTTGAGTCCTCTAATATTCCAAGTGATGATCTTCATTAATACCAGGGCTAAAAAAGTTGGGAAGGGCATTAATCTTACCTTCCTCTACAAGATTTTCACCTTCTTTTACCATATGATATTGATTGGTCTTGCAACCTAATTTTTTATTAGAATCCATCTTCAAATCCATTAAAACAAAAATCCGAGCATAAATAATATGTTCAAAATTTTGAGTACAATCAGCAATCATCATAAAATTTCTTAAAGAGTTTCCAATTGAAGAAAAAATAGTAGGATTCCAAAATTCAATAGGGAGGCCAAAGAGTCTAACCCACACGGGAGCTATAGAAGGCATCTCTTCTTTGGATTTAAATTTAGTATGTCAGGGCTTCATGAAAAGCCTTGCCCTTCCAAAAAACCAAGGACCCCCTTGAAACGTTTTCTCTCTATTTTCATTATTAGCAAATAAAACAAGAAAATAACCATTTGGATAAATAGAGATTTGTAACTCACCTTTAGTTTTCTAGATTTTTGCGGCCTAGACTTTCAAAGAAGATAGGCTCAGACAAAAACCCACGAATCGACAAATTAGTCCTATTTTTTCCAAATCTTCAATGTCAGTCTGAATGTTACCCATATCAAGCTTAACAATAGGAGTTCCATCAGCTGCTTTAAGACATCCTAACTTTGTTTTCCTAGGATCAATCTTAGGCATTCTTAGAGGTTTATGGGAAGCCCTAAGATTGATATTAGCATTGGGTTGAGGTTGTCCACCATAGAGGGCATCCCTAAAATTCATTTTTGGGTCTGAGTCTTAAATTATTACCTTTGATAGGGGTTTTTACAGTATTTGTGGGTGCACCTTAGCACCATATTCACTTGAGATATGAGCCATTTTTTGATCAACTGCTTGAAACTTGTTTCATGATCTCTTTAATCCTTGCCCTAGACGTCGTGGAAAGCTCTAGTTTTCATTTTTCTTTTGTGTAGCAAATTGGAAGTCGTTGTCACTCAAGTTCATAGTATGATATGTTGAAAGATAAATTTCTAAACCATCTTGGATCCCCTGCAACATTCCTGCTAAAATATTGAGCATAAACCACAAACATATTGGCCGCTAGGGCCCATGAGTCCCTAAAATGGAGCTTCTTGCACTCAACCCATATGAAACCCTCGCATAGCCACTTGCCAAAAATATCGTTCACATATAGGGATGCGCTAGGATCTATGTTGCTCCGTGTACGAAGCAAATACACCTTCCAGAGAAAGAAGAAGTGATTTGCTAAAGTTTTGACTATTTTGGAGATGATTTGCTCCAGTTTTGTGAAACCGTACATTAGGGATAAAATCGTACATAAGATCGTACAATTGAAGTGGTAAACCATATAGAGCAGTGGCAAATCGTACAGGGCACACCAAAATTCACTTAAATGTAAAGGAAATGCAATTTCGGGATGAAATGTCGCATGGATTTGCTAACCTAAGGTGTAAACTTAGGAAAATGCCAAAATAATGTATTCATTTGTAATTGGGCAGTTGTGAATAACAAATTGTCTCAAGAACCACTTTGGAATGACTTGGGCAATGTTATATAAGGCCCCATTTTCGAATTTATGAGTCTGGCTACTAGTTTACTGGTTCATAGTTGCTAGGATAGAGAGTTAGCCATATTTTTGAGTTATTGCTATAGTATGGATAGAGTTTCCACATTGTACTAAGTTGATCACCATTAATAATAAAGAACAGACGTTGTGGATGACAGTGTACGATCCTGTGTGTATGGTTGATGCATTGTGGATGATTATTGTGTGATTGAGTTTCTTCCTTACTATCATATGTTAGTTTTAGGCTTCATTGCAAGTTGTGAGCATATTGCTACTGGTGGGAATAATGGATAATTATCTAGGAGTGTGAGGATGTTTTCAAGGACGTATTGAAGCAGACTGTATGATTTCTAGGTGTAATTGCTTGAACGGAACCACTTATAATCCTAGATTGAATGCTTTGCTTGTGTGTAGAATCATCTTGTTTGGATTGTTAAAACCTTACAAAACCTTTCGAAGAGAGATTGGAGCAGAAGATAACTGCAAATACTATCTTGTTATGCCTTTGGATCATACATATCGTACATTCTATAAATCATACACAAAATCCTTACCCGATTTGGTAGTTTTGGTAATCGGCTTGAACGATTACAAAACTATGTACGATAGCCTCCAAAACAACATCCGTCAATTTTTTTGAGTGCAATATTGTACCATCTTGGCCACTGTACGATCTCAGATCGTATAGTGTATGTGTGGAAGGTCGTACAAGAGATTGACAGTCCATACGAGGGTAGTTCGGGTACTTGGAAGATTGTTCGATTTGGTACTTAAGATCAAGCTCATCCTAGGGATTATTATAACCATCAGAAGATATCTCCCCATCAGGAATACTCCATCGTTGTGTTACATTTGGCGTCATTGCCTTATCGAATTTGGCATTTTTGTTAAAACAGGTTGAATTTGACGAAATAATTGGAGGTGATTTCTTATGACAGACACCAGTACACAAAGCCATGGGAGAAGAGAACCACGAGATAACATTCTAGTAAAAAGGAGCATATGGATTTCTCAAAGAGGAAACACGAGTAACTCATATCAAAGTATGCATGAACCAGAGATAGAGTCCAAAGAAGAAGACTTTGAGATGTTGATTGAGATAGAAGATGAGGAGAAAAACCCATCGATCATAGAGAAGACGGTTGACAAAGAGAAACTGCACGATGACAGAGAGTGGATGGTAAGGCCTGAGGAAGCGACAATCGGGTTGCGAGAGGGTGTAGAGGATGGGAGTTAGTAACCAAGGCAACAGGACACGGGGACTCAGGAAGATAGACCAAGACAATCTCCATCACATCTGTGAAGAAGGTTGTAGAGTGAGGACGCACGAGAATTTGGTCATCGAGTTATGGGATAGAATAAGATACCTCAAATTGATTCTTCTAACGACAATGAAAGTAAGACACCTCTGAGGAGGAATTCGGTCAAGATTTCACGGGAGACCTCGAGTGAGAGTGACGACTCTCCCAAGATGGCTAATAGAATAGCCAAGCAAATATGTCCACCGTTTTTAGGTGAGGGTAAGGAAGACCCCACACGGCATGTAGGAACTTGCATAACCATTTGGAGGGTAAATGGTGTAAATAGGAAGTTTGTCACTAGTGATGTAGTTTGTGACACTCCTCACAGTAATAAAATATGCAGAATATGGTATGACATGGAAGATGTTGACATAGAAGATGTTGTCATGGAAGATGTTGACATGGAATATGTTGACATGGAGGATTATTTGATGGAAGATATTTTCCAAATAGAACAACCCATAATACACTCAAAATTCCCTAAGGAAGAATGATATTGTACGATTTTACAAGATGGAATTGTACGATGGCTAGGTGAGATTATACGGTTGGTAGAGGTTGTACGATCTCAACTCAAGTTGTACAATGTGAGATTGTGTAATAGGAAATCGTACAATATGAAATTGTACAAAGTATAACCATACAAAGTGTTCCATCAGTGGTTAAGACAGGGTAAAAGAGAGTCAATGTGGAGTTGTTTAAGGATGTTGAGTAAAGAATCCAAAAGTGCTCATGAAGGGAAAAATTTGACTTTGACAGTGAAGGTCTTAGCAATTTTTCCATTGAGGTTTCGAGGCTCCGCCCGGAACCCCGCGAGGGCGCTACCCCTTGAGCCTACCCTATCTCGTGACAGGGAACATGCAAGGGATGCTATCCCTTGACCCTACAAGGGATGTTGTCCCTTGACCCTACAATGGGGTTCCCACCCCCTTGACCCCCATTATAGGTGGCGATGGATGTTACCCCTCATATTGATGATGTTATTTATATTTATCATGTTTAAGGCCACATGGTGGTGTAAGCTACATAATGAAGAGATACCAGTTTTAGCAGACCTTTGGAATCGACGAAAGCCAAATGAGCTTGACAAGACTGAGATGCTTGTGGATGACCCAATACACAGAAGGTATTACCTAGGGGATTTTGTATGATTGGGGTACCTATCTGGAGTGAAGAATGCACGAAGCATTGACGAAGATATCGAAGAAATTTGGGATGGCCTTTTAGGCTATTGGGTTGCTTCTCAATGCAGTGACAAAAGTAGGGATGACATTCCTAGGGTTGACGTAGCCTAGGGAGATTAGGCCAGATCAACCAACTATACTGAAATGGGTAAATATTGTACCCATAGCCAAGGTGACTCCGGAGAAACCATGGACACAAAGTGAGTGACACAAGAGTGAAGCTCAAGAAGATACTTCTCCGGAGAAGGATGTTGATGTACATCATCGGAGGAAATGCCCAAGATAGTTGGAGCCAAAATTGGAACAATCGGTACCTGCTAGAAGGTAGCAGGAGTAGCCTCTCGAGAAATAAATGAAGAGTAGTCCGATTCATATCAGGATGAGAAGGTAGAGAGAGATGATGGCAGGAAAACCAACTCTCAAAGTATGGAGAATGGAAGAGTCAAATACAGAAGCAATGGAGTTGGATGAAATGTATTGGGCAGAGGCAGAGAAAATAGTACACTCGTCAAAAAATTTCTCTCAATATGAGAAGATGGATGCCTCTAAATTCTTTAGAGGATTTGAGATAGGGCACGATGGAGTGGCCACTACCCAAGAGGAAGCAGTAGCAAAGCTAAAGAAGAAGACGTGATACAGATTTGTATCAGGAGGCTCTAGCAAACATGAAGTCTTAGAGAAGGAAGTGCCACAAGAAATAAAAGCACTTGTTGCCCCGAATATCACAATGGAGGATGCACAACAGTTGTAGGAGGAAAGAGTGGCAGAAGAGCAACAAGTTGAGGGCAAGGAGGAAGGCTAAGACAATATGGAGCCATAGGGAGGCTCATCTAGAGCAGAGAAGGCTCAAGGATAGGACGAGCAGCGATCTCAGGAAGAGATCATAAACATTGTAGATAATGAGGGGGAGGAGGAACAAGAGAAACAATCTCCACCTCAAGAAAATATTGATACCAAGAGAGCACTTAGAGAGCTTGGAGGAAGCTCTAGCCACCTTAGAGAAGAAGACAAACTGAGGACTCCTTCAGAGGAATAACGATGGGGAATGCAATCCAGTTATCTCTTGGAGATACCATGGTTCAAAATAATTATGTTGAAAAAGGAGGTACGATGTGTAGAGGATAAGGTGGAGCACTTCTTCAGTCAATTAGGCCATGATATGGATAGTGCAAGAACGACATTTTGTATTGGCCATGTAGGAGAATTGGCACTTTGGGAACAACAAGTGTCTCTCGAGTTGGAGCATATAACAGAATGGGTGGTTAGTGCAGAGCAGATAAAGAAGACAAAAGAGATCCACGTACAACATCCATGGAGGTTACCCAGGGAAGAGGTAATAACAATGTTTGGAAGAGAAGACTTACCAGAAGGGACGGTCACAAACTACATTAGGAACCCAAGGATTTACCTAGATAGAGTGAGTCATCTAACCTACCCAACCAATACGACAAATGTGGAGTATAGACGGGTTGCCACAGGTGTGTCCATTACCTTGTGGAAGTTGAACTTCCTGAATCATTGGATAGAGTGGTTGAGCGTTGGGTTGACATAAATCCATCAACTCAAGGAGGTGCAAGTAGAGGAGACTACAACCACTCAAAAGGAATTGGCCACAATGGAGGAAGAACTATAGAAAAGTAGGACAATGGTAGAAGAAAAGATAAGGAATTTGGAGGAGGATCTGTCAGGTTTCAGAATAGAGTTTGAATCCAAGATTGCAACGCTTGAGGAAGAGAAGAAACAGATCGCTCAGACGGAAAAATACAGGATCAAGGAGTTGGGGGTACAACTCAAAGCAAAGGATGAACAGATGTCAGCTCAGTTGGATGATAAAGATAAGCAAATAGATATGCAGGCCAAGAAGATATAGGAATTAACGATGGACGATAAGAAGCTCAATGAGATGGTCTTGGACAAGTAGGCTCAAATAAGGACCAAGGAAGACCAGATACGAGCTCTCAAAGTTGACATTGAGCATCACTTGAAGATGATTGATGAGAAGAACGAAGAGCTTCAAGCGACTATTAGAGTAGAGGCTCATTGGAAAGATAAGTTGTCAAAGAGTACCTCTGACCGAGAGAAACAGATGATGGAATTCGTGAAAGCCATCGAGGAAAAGGCTAACCTTCACGGAGCCAAAGCCATCAAGATGGGGAGCTACGCAGCCAAGCTAAAAAATGAGAGAGAAATGTATAAGACCCAAGTCAAGGACTTGGAGGCTGAGGTAGCTCTACTGGAAACATTACAAAAGAAGTGGAATGAGTCATCGAGGACGTCGACTCAAATAAATGGTAGGGTAGATGTAGGCAACAAATCCACCTCCTAAAGAAAGAAGAAGTGATTTGCTAAAGTTTTGACTGTTTTGGAGATGATTTGCTCATCTCCAAAACAGTGGCAGTGTATTTTAAAGAGGAAACTCAAGCTGACATAGAAACGATGGAGAAGAAAGTTGAAGTGCAAGAGGGGCAGGATAGAGCTAGTTGGAAACCATCTCCAGAAGGTAGGATTAAAATTAATACTGATGGAGCTACAAAATGCAATCTGAGTAGAGCTAAAATTGGAGTGGTATGCAGGAATTATGTTGGGACAATGTTTTATTGAGAACTGCAAGGCCTGGGAAGGGCCACAAACAATGAAGCATAAACCTTAGCTATCAAATTTGCTTCTATTTGAATGGTAAGACAAAGTTATAGTAGGATAATTCTAGAATCATATTCTCAAATATTGGTAAGAGCTCTAGATTGCATGAGGAACTTTGCTTTGAAAATATGGAGGTTAAGGATTTTTGTCACCAAAATTAAAAAAAATGTAAAGGGAATCAGATGATGTGATTCTAGTTTATGTGAGCAGATATCTAAATAAAGTGACGGACTTTTTGGCTAAGATGGGTAATGAGAAGGAGGTAGGGGTTCAGTGGCATAATGACATGGCTATTGAGTATGCGAGGATTAGGCAGGCTGGTGAGCAAACCCAATGTTTAATTAATTTGGATAGTCATTGTATAAATATGGTTTAGGAGAATTGGCTCAAATACAAATCTTTCTTTTACTATTGTAAATAGGTGGACAACCCTTGTAAAAATATGGTTTAGGAGATTTGACTCCAATACAAATATTCTTTTAATGTTGTAAACATGTGTTCTTATTGACTAAAGTTGGGAGGAGTCTCATCCCAACTTGTAAATGATCTTTGTTTTAATATAAAATTTTCAAATTCTTTTTCAAAAAAATAATATTATAATTTTTTTAAGGCATTGGAATACTTTTTACTTGATACGAACATGACTCTAGATCAAATTTGGATATTGTCACTATAAACCTTAGCTAGTTGGATAAAGATGAAGTCAATGGGATCCAATTGTCTCTTGTGAAGAATTAAACTGAAATAATTTAGTGAGAAACACTTACTACCAAACCTATTTTTTCAAAAAAAAAAAAAATTCCTTCAATAAAAAACATAATAAATCCGCTCATGTAGAGGAGTTGGAGAACAAGTAGGTAGTTAAAACTCTCTGGTTATCGAAAGGCCCAGGTTTAAATCTCTCCCCTCACATGTTACGGATATGTTGTATATAAAAGATTCGTCATCAAAAAAAAAAAAAAAACATAATAAAATAATTTATATCCATCCTATAATTTAAAATTGAATTTATTTTAAAAACCAAAAACACATGAATTCAATATCTCACTATAAACCTCAAATTTTAATACATATAACATTAAAAAATATATTACATGACCGATAAGTCTACCTGGATGTAGACTATTACAATGATGGCTTTCACAAGTTGAATGTTACTTTTTAGGTGTATTAACGAGGCATGGACATCATACATAGATTATTTTTTGTGGACATTCAAACTTGTGGCCAATAGGTTTGTGACATCTAGTATTGAATGGTTTTTCCAAATAAAATGATCTGAACTATCTTGTTCTTATTAATGCTTTTTTCAAATCAAATAACCTAACATTATCTGGTCTTGTTCTTATGTGTACGAATGAGCAAACTTATTAAGGTCACATAGTATATGATTTTTTTATATAGTGTATTAATATGTTTTTTTGTTTTAATAATTCTCAAGTATAAAAAAGGGTATAATTGAAGGTTGTACTGTTATGGGTATAATAAGAAATTTGTTCGTGATACAAATTAAGGCCATTAAAATAAAACATTAATAATATAACATTAAAATATTTCGAAAAATAGATATTAACATATTTTTATAAAAACTTAAATTATATTTTTCATTAAAAACATGGATAACATATTCGAAGAGGACAACGCAACAGTTCGGCCTTGACTCTTCTATCGGAGGTCCAAGGTTCAAACTACGGCGTGGATAAGTGTGTGAGGGGTGGGTGTGTGGTGGTTGTGTGTTAAATTCCTTATTGATAAGCAGCTCTTTTATGGGAGGTCCAAGGTTCAAACTGCGACGTGGATAAGTGTGTGAGGGGTGGGTGTGTGATGGCTATGTGTTTAATTTACTTATATTAAATTTCGTATTGATAAACATAACTCTCAGCTTTAAAAGGAATCAACCCTATACATTAAAGTTTTTCATACTTTCTTCGTTGGTCGGTTACCGACCACACTATTTTAGGCCAAAAGTTGACATTAGAGTAAAGAAGGCAGCATAACACCTCCAAAGTCTCAATATAAAAATCTATATGGACCCTCATGACCCCCATGCATTGAAAGGTTGCTGAGTGGGTGCAGATATGAAAGGTCCAATTTCACATCAACGTCACGAGGCATTAAGTCCTTTGACATAGGTTTATTTTGTTGTATTTGAGTTTTGGTTAGTGGATAGAAGTATATTTTATATTTTATATTTTATATTAAAAAAAAATAAATATAAAATAAAAATAAAAAATAAAAATAATTTTTAATATTTATGAATTATATAAAAATAAAAATTATGAAATAAAAATAAGATTAAATACCTATTATTATTTAAAAAATAATAATTATATGAATAAAAACAATATATAAACCACTTTCTTTTATTAAGTGGGCCTGCCACCCTGGTATGGTGACGTGCACCGGGGGACTTCAATGTGTCCTCCGTTTTTTGCGGCGGCTCGCAATCTGGGCCACGTTAAACGATGACGTGTGCCAAGCAGCATTGTTGGTCTAAATTTATTGTTGGATAAGGCACGTGACTGTCATGTTGAGGTTATAAGTCATACGAGTCAGTATTCGAACTTTATGCACTACAGTCCGTACGTGGCACTGTGAAAAGATTACAACATATTGACAATTATGCACATATTTTTCGAATGAAGTTAATTGTACATATATTTTTTATTTGTTTTGTGTAATGGTGTCGAACTTTTTAAGATACATTAGTATTTAGCAAGTAAAATTAAATTCAGATTCATGTGTCATTGCGGTTCAGAGTTGATCGATATATTTTACTTTGTTTAGAGAATTTACGATTTTAGCTTAAGAGGTTATTCATTTTTCACAAGTGAATATTTTAAAGATTGAAAAAATAGGGCACTCCTTAATTAATTTTTAAGGTTTTATTTTAGGAGTTGAGATTTTGAGGTTATTGTCCTTTCATCGATGAACATTCAAGTATTTTAAAGATTTGTGGAAAAAAAAATTAGGGCACTTTTGTGCTATTTTAGGGTTTTTACCCATATTTGGAGTTTGTTGAAGGTTGTGCATCTTATAGGGTTTAGAGTGAAGAATTGGAATAATTATCGCCATTTGAAGACAAGCCCAAATTTGCAATGGAGAAGTACAAAAATATTTCGTACGAGATGTGAGGTTTCTATGATGGATGAAACTCCATCCCTCAATGATCTTGAATCTCATGTTCCCTTGACTCCCCTTGGGAACCTTGAAAACAATTCCATCGAGAAGCCCGTAAATTCGAAGAGTGAGAGGAGGTTACTAGAGGGTTACACTGTTGACTAATCAAACCCTAATCCAACAACACCTCAACTACATGCAGAGCAAGGTAAGCCCCTTTCAGTTGTTCTTCTTGATTCCTTTGCTGAAGAAGCTAATGACTTGTCTGAACGTACTATTATTTTATTTTTTTATGTGGATACCACCCGAGGCTGAATTTATCAAATGGGTTCAGGGGGGTTTGGGAGAATACTAGAGGTTGGATAGTTGAGGCTATTTGAGGGTTGGGAATGGGGTACATAGTAGTCTCCTTTGTGAATCCCGAACATGCCAAAAAGTCCTCTAATATGGAACTTGGGTTATCTATGGATAAACTTGTTATCTGCATGGTTGGTCTTTGGTTTTTCATCCAGAGGGCTCCTCTAGGGTAAAATACCCTTTGTGGATAGATTTGTCATTTTTATCTCTTTTATATCGTCCATTTCTCAATAAAATTGTTGTTGTTCTTGGTAAGGTTTTGTGGTCTCACCCGATGTTAGAAAAACTGTCTAATTATAGAGTGCACCCTCGTATTTGTGTAGAAATGGACATATCCAAGTCGTTGCCCCCTCCCTTGAACTCAATAGGCCATATTTCCAAGTTAGTAAGCCTCTTGTCTATCTAAACTTACCTAATGTGTGTTTTTACTGTAGAGAAGTTGGACACTTAATCATAAATTATTCAAAAAAAATAGCTTAAAAGGAACAAATGGAAGCAACTGCTAAGAAATTGCAGAAAAAATCCCAACTAATGGACCTCATATGGAATTTACTGAAAATTTAATCGAGAAATTCCCTACCAATGGCCCTCAAAACCCCTTGTTCCTAAAAAAACTTCTACTTCTCAGGTCGTTCCTCCTAAGAAGTAGAAGTAGTTCATGAGGTGTTAACACCTCATTGATTAGAGCCTAAAAAATATTTTCACTGATTGGCAACAATTGTGTGTTGTCCAGATGGGTTTGTTGAGAATGAACCTTATTTTGAGACACTTGAGAGAAGGATCTAGCAAGATCTTTGACATAGGTTTTTTTTCGTTGAATGGATGGAGTGATCTTGGGGGGGTTGACTCTAAATAACACCTCATGAATTTAAATCTTCTATCTTGGAATTTTAGGGGGCTCTCCCTCCCTTACCGTAAGTTTCAAGTTCGATAAGTTGTTGCTGAAAATCATATTTTTGTTCTTTTTCTTCAAGAATTAAAAGTCACTTGTCATACTTTCATCCATTGTATGGATATCATTGGTGGTGGATATGCATCTGCCTTCACTACTTCTCATGTTAATGGTAAAGGAGGTGCTGCCCTTTCCATAGCCAAGTCTCTTTGTTATGCTATTCTAGACCATGGTGAAGACCCTGCTCATCTGTGTGTGTGGGTTAGATTGGCTCTTAACTCTCAAGTTATTGGATTTTGTTCTATCTATGCTCCTAATGACCCTCCTAGTTGTATATCCCTTTGGGAATGGTTAGTTGTTTCTCTCCTTCCTACAGAATGGATCCTTGGAGGTGATTTTAATATGATTGAGAATCCTAGTGACAAAAGTTGGATTGGTAGTAGACCCCTTTCTAATGTTGAATTTGGTAGTTGGTTGTTTTATCGTAATAATTTAGGTGTGCATGACCCTCTCTTTGGTAAAGCCTCATCTCATAGAGATAATTGGTTTACGTGGAACTAACGTCAAGGTTTTGCTAGGAAGCTTGTTCGTCTTGATAGATTTTATTTTAGTAATTATTTCCTGGATAAATTATCCATCCATAAGCAAGTTTGCGTCCTTTCTTACACTACTTTGTCTGTTCACTTTCCTATCTTGTCTTCTATCCAAACTTCCTCTCTCTCTTAATTCCATATTGCTTCCTTTCAAATTAAATGTGTCCCACCTTGACAATCCTGCTTGTTGTCTCCTTGTAAAGGATGTCCGGAATAGATTTCCTAGACCAATTGGTAATACTGGTTGGATCAAATGGATTGAAACGATTTCCAATACGGTTTCATCCCTTAGATGGTATGGGAGCTCTATTGCCAGGAGGAAGAATATTCAAGAGAGTCACCTTCATAAGGATATCTCTCATCTTCATTCCATGCTTATGAAAGACCCTACTAACATTGTTATTCAATGTGATCTAGCTAATGTTGAAAATCAAGTTGGAGTTTATGAGTCTTACCGTGTTAGAGGGGCACATGTTAAGAATCACATCAATTGGATCTCTTAGGGAGACAAGGGAACTAAATTTTTTTAACTACCTCAGACATAAGAATATTTTGGAAAGGATCACTGAGTTGGAGGACCCTTAAGGTCATTCTCTTTCCATTTCTAAAGAGATCATGAATATTTTTGTAGCTCATTTCTCTCAACTTTTTTATAGTGGAGCCAAAGGATGAAATCCAATGTATCTTAATGGAATACGTGTAGGAACATATTCCCACCCTAGTAGACCCCATTATTCAGGATCAACTTGAATATCCTCTTTCTGTGAATGATTTGCAAACTACTCTTTTTTCTATGAAGAATGATAAAGCTCCTGGCTTGGATGGGCTTCTAATGGAGTTTTATAAAAAAATTGGCATATTCTTTCCTCTAATCTTCATCATGTTTACCTAGAAGCTCTTCATAACAATTCCCTTGGAGCTTATATCAATGCAGGGCTTATCAAGCTTATTCCTAAAGGTACGACTCATAACCAAATATTCAATTGGAGACTTATTACCCTCCTCAATGTTTCTTACAAGATCATAGCTAAAGCTATAGCTTCAAAAATAAAAACTATTGCTCAAGCGATTGTTCACCTTGAAAAAAATGCTTTTCTTAAAGGTCGTTATATTTTAGATAATCTTATGATGGCCTGGGAAACTTCACAATGGGCTATCGGTTCTAATCAAGATACCCTCTTGGTTAAGTTAGATTTTGACAAAGCTTATGATAGAATCATATGGGATTTTATTCTTAGTATGTTTTCTTGGCTTGGTTTCGGTCCAAAATTTTGTAATCAAATTGGTATGCTCTTTGGTGATGCTTCAGCTTGTGTTCAGGTTAATGGAGCTCTTTCCTTTTCCTTCCCTCTTCATCGGTCTATCAGACAAGGTTGCCCCCTTGCTCCTTTTTTGTATGTTTTGGCTACCGATGCTCTTGGTTATCTTCTTCATAAGGCTCATTTTGATGGCCTCATTCAGGGTATTAAGCTTCATGGAGATAAGCATGCTCTTAAATCTTATGTTGTTGATGATTCCCTTATTTTTCTTCAAAATACCCAACAAGAGGTAGAAATGGCTAAAAATATTGTTCAATTCTTTTGTGATGTCTCTAGTTCTCATATTAACGATTCTAAAACCTAAGTCTTCTATACCTCTTCCTCTCCTCATGGATACAAATCCTTAATTGAGTGGAAGATCATCCCTCATGGTATGATTGTGCGTTATTTTGGAATTCTATTTGGGATTAATATCTCTCCTAAGGATATGTGGAACTGGGTTATGGAAAGTCTTCAAAATAGATTAAAGGTGGTTTTAAAAAACTTTTAACTAAAGTATCTAACCCTTATTACTCCACTTGATTCAAAAAACCAATTCAAAAATTTCTCCCTCCAAAACTTTATTATGTGCTATAAATAGAATGTAATGCTTAGTAATGTTACCTAGACTGGTCGATGTGTATTCCACTATAGGCGTAAGGAACGTGTGCTAACATTCGTTGAATGGAAACAATTGGAATTTTTAATCCTTTTGCACCACTCTCATTCTCTCCTTGAATGTCTTTCTACTATGAACAAGAAATATACCTTTGATGAAATGACTCCCCTTTGGAGGTTCTCAATCATACCTCCTTGGATAGTGATCAAATCACCTATTTGTTTAAGGTGGCCAAGCATCTCTTTGTTGCAGGTGGTGAGACATATCTTTACTGAATGTGGCCAGACAACTCTCTCTTCACTTCTAATGGTGTCAGAATGTATGTCCTCTAAAGATGACCAGGTTTCTGAATATCTCTTCGCATGTGATGGTTGAATATCTCGTTGTTGGTGATGATTTAATATTGTTTCCTATGGTCTACAACATGTTTTACTTTAATATTTTGCTACTGGAGAATGGAGTTTTATCCCTAGATAACACCCTTTTGGATGGTTGTATTCTTTTAATAGCAATGTTTTTAATCATAGCTTTGCTTTCTTCTTACTAGCTTTGTCTCTTTAGACAATTCTCTAGCATTGCTTTTGATAGCATGCTTCTTAGTATGCTTGGTTGGTTACTTTGTATTTTATTTTTTAGCTTCCCTATGCAAGCCTTTTTATTTATACTAGTTGCTTAGACCTCTTTCCTTAATTTTGGCCACTTAGGCCTCTTCTCTATGCTACTACTGAGGTTTCTGCTTCAATGCAAGTCACTTATACCTCTTTAATGTTGACCTCTTAGGAATTTTCTCTAATGCAAGCCTCTTGGGCCTCTTCCTTCAATGTGGATTATAGCTCCACAAAATATATATCTAGATGCTTCTTTCTTATTGTCTCTAGACTACTATTCTCTACTATAAAATAAAACTCTTCAAAAAATATGTAAGACCAAGATTGATATTGCTTTAGTCAACCTGATGTTCCAAGTTTTTGAATAACTAGAACTCTTCAATGTCTCTATATCTATAGGCTTCTTCTTTGTAATTATCAATACTATCCTTTTCTATATACTTTTGTATACTACTATGTTTTGTATATTGTTGCTACCCGATCTCTATATTTTTTTTTGAAAATTTTGAAAAAACTTGTATTAAAACAAAGAACAGTTACAAGTGGGAGTAGAAACATCCCAGCCGAGAGCAGAGAAGCAAGATTACAACAAGGCACGAAAACGTGACATGTCGCAAAATCGTGACATGTTGCGATATCGCGACACCAAACCAACCAAAGCCGCACTACAGCAACAAGTCGCGAAATCACGACAATTCGCGAAATCGCGACAAGTCACGAAATCGCGACATGTCACGAAATCGCAACAGATAATCACCATGGCCACTAAACACCAAAAGTGCTACGAAATCGTGACGACACAACACCAAAGCACCCAGTCACCAAAAGTGTCGCAAAATCACGACGAGAAATCCAGAAGGCGCCTGCTCTCCAGAAGTGTCACGAAATCGCGACGAGTTCTCCCATTGGCACCAAATCTGCAAAAGTGTCGCGATATCGCGACGTCTTTTCCCCATGGTTCCAGTTCTCGAAAAGTGTCGCGATATCGCGACGAGTTTTCCCCTTGGCGCCCCTTAAGCAAAAGTGTCACGAAATCGCGACGAGTTTTCCCCTTGGCGCCCATTCCTCAAAAGTGTCGCGATATCGCGATGATTTTCCCCCATGATGCTTGTTCTCCAAAACTGTCGCGAAATCGCGACGAGTTTTCCCCTTAACACCCTTTCTTCAAAAGTGTCGTGATATCGCGATGATTTTTCTCCTTGGTGCCCAATATTCAAAAGTGTCGCGATATCGCGACGACTTTTCCCCTTGGTGCCAGTTCTGCAAAAATGTCGCGATATCGCGATGATTTTCCCCCTGGGTGCCCATTCTTCAAAAGTGTCACGATATCGCGACGACTTTTCCCTTTGGCGTCTATTCACCAAAAATGTCGCGATATCACGACGATTTTCCCCCTTGGCACACATTTTCCAAAAGTGTCGCGATATTATGATAGCTTCCAACCAAATGCTGCGACGACAAAACAGGTCACAAAATTGCGACAACTTCCCACCAAAGGCCGCGACGACGCAACAGGTCACGAAATCGTGACAGCTTCCCTCCAAAGGCTGCGATGGCGCAACAGGTAGCAAAATCGCTACAACTTCTCTCCAAAGGCCACAACAACGCAACATGTCACGAAATCGCAACAACTTTCTAGCAAAGGCTGCGACGGTGCAATAGGTCACAAAATCGTGACAGCTTCCCTCCAAAGGCCGTGACGGCACAGCAGGTAGCGAAATCGCTATAGCTTCTCTCCAAAGGCCGCGACAGCACAACCTGTCATGAAATCGTGACAGCTTTCCAGCAAAGGCCGCGACAGTGCAACAGGTCATGAAATCATGACAAAAACCACCCTTAGCATTTTTCTTACTCATTGTCGCAAGGATCGTTCCAGACCCTACTTAATCACTTCATCCACCAAAGGCATGTCACTGTGCAGCTGCACCCCTACCTCTTTCTCAGCACCCATCTTTGCAAGGAAATCGGCCACCTTATTTAAATCTCTACTCACATAGATAGGGATCACATCATCTAATTCCCTCCATAGTTCCTTGATTTGAGAGATCAGAATCCGCAACCTCCATGCTTTCGAAGAAAAGTTCCTCATGCAATCAAGAGCGCCAACCAGGACTTGAGAATCGGATTCGAGAATTATCCTCCTATGACCCTGCTTAACAGCCTAGATGGAAGCATATTTGATAGCAATGGCTTCGGCTTCATTGTTTGTGGCTCTGCCCAAGCCTTGCAATTCCCAGTAGAGCATTGAACCAGCATGATCCCAAAAAACTACACCAATATCGGCACTGCCCGGATTGCCTTTTGCAGCTCCATCAGTATTGATTTTGATCCAACCTTCTGGGGGAGGTTTCCAGCTAGCTCTGTCTTGTCTCTCTTGCCCTTCAACTCCCTCTTCCAACGACCCAAGACCAACTTGATTTTCCTCTTCAGCATAGATGGCAACAGTTTCTATGACTTTGCTCCAGATGACCTGCCAAACTCCGTCTATCGAGGAAAAAGTTTCTCTAAAAATTTGGGCATTTCTCTCCAGCCACACTTGCCACCATATGAAAAGTAAGCCAATCTCCCAACCAATTCGAAGAGCTATAGATTTAAATCTGCCCCTTTTCCATTTTTTCCAAATATTGGCGCGATTCAGATCACCATTAGCCTGGAGTTTATAGTGAGAGAACCAGTACTTCCAAATCTGATGCGTGAAATGGCACTCGAACATTAGGTGATCAGTTGTTTCCTCATGCTTGTGGCATAAAGCACACTGAGAAGGACCGATGATTCCTCTACTTCTGAGATTGTCAAAGGTGAGAATTCCATTGTGCATAAACTGCCAGGCAAAGAAATTTACTTTCGGCCAGCCCTTGGAATGCCAAATCTTTCTCCAATCTTGAATCGAAAATGAGTGTGGGGGAGGCTCTAGGAGGATCTTTTCATATCTGTCCTTTACTGTATATGCCCCAAGATTCCCATATCCCCAAGCTAACTCATCCTCCTCATCCCTCCCTGTGAGGAACCTTTCTATCAAGATTTTGTTCAAGATGGGTGCCAACTCCGGAGGGATTGTAATTGGCCACTCCTCCCACCTCTTAAACTTTTTAAACTTATACTCCCCCATTTGGTTGGTGTTAAAATAGCTTTCAATTTGAATCCAGCCCTTGGCTTCTATGGCGGATTTGATTGGTTGTAATTCGAGAAACGTAGCATTGATGGGTGGATACTGGTCCCATGAATCAGTCTAGAAACGTGCCTTACCCCTCTCCCCACTTTCCAAAATAATTGGTCTTTGATAACCTGAGATCCAAGCTTGAGAGTCTGCCACACTAAGGATCCAGTACCATCCAGGGGGAAATGGCCCACCTCATTGGGGTGGACATGACCCAAATATTTACTGGTGAGGATTCTGCTGAATAAGGAGGTTGGCTGGGAAATCCACCTCCAATACAGTTTTCCAGCCAAAGCTTTGTTATTAAGCTTGGAGCTTCTCAGTCCCAGCCCTCCTTTATCCTTGGGCTGGGTAACTTTATCCCACCCAACCAAGGCCCATTTTTTCTCCCCTTTTGCGCCTTCCCATAAAAACCTTCTTGCCATTTTGTCCAGCTCTTTCCATATAGTATGAGGGGCAGCCAGGATAGAGAATTTATAGATTGGCATGGCCTGAATAATCGATCGCAAGAAAGTTAATCTACCCCCATAGCTTAACCATTTATGAGACCAATGATTCATTCTATCTTTGATACCTTCCAAAAGATCCTTCCAGATATCAATTTTTAATTTTTTGAAATGCAAGGGAACTCCCAAGTAAACTATTGGAAGAGAAGTCCTTGTGAATCCCAGGATCTCAATAACTCTGTCCTGTAGCCTTTGGTCAAGATTGAAAAAGATCACTTTGGACTTCTTGTCATTGAGGGCCTGGTTTGAAGCCCTAAGGTAGACATTAAGAGTATCTCTGATTCCTCTAGCTTCCCCGAAACCGGCCACACCAACCAATCCAAGTATCGTCCACAAACTGCAAGGGAGTCAAAGTTTCCTCCCCTACCTTGATGCCTGTTAGCAGGCCTTGATGCCTTCTCCTCAAGAATAGTCTACCTAATCCTTCAGCCAAAATGAGGAAAAGATAGGGAGAGCAAGGGTCTCCTTGGCGAAGACCACGAGTGGCTCCAAAATGTTGCGAGGGAAGACCCTTGATAAGAACAGAATAAGAGGGTGTAGAAACACAACTCATGACCCAATCAATCCAGTCCTAGGAGAAGCCAAAGGCTGCCATCATTTTAGACAAGAAGCTCCACTCCACCCAGTCATAAGCCTTGGACATATCTAGTTTAATGAACATTCCTTTTTTACCATATTTTTGCATTGTATGGATAGCCTCCTGAGCGAGAACCACCCCATCCAAGATTTGTCTTCCCTCAACAAAAACCCCTTGTTCTGAAGAAATGATGTTATGAAGGAGAGGTTTGAGCCGCTCAGCCATTATCTTAGTGATTATTTTATAAATCATGTTGCATAAGGCAATAGGTCTAAAATCAGAGATATGAGTCCCCTCCTCACCTTTTGGAATTAAAGTGATGAAGGTATGATTTATTGCCCTAAGCGTTCTTTTATTAGTTCTGAATTCCTCTGTGACAGCCAAAACATCCTCCTCCAAAGTATCCCAAAAGGCCTAAAAAAACTCAATAGGAAAGACATCTGGGCCTGGAGATTTGCCAGTACTCATTCCAAAGACCACATTTTTCAATTCATCTCTATCAATGGGTCTAAGTAGGGCCTGATTTTCTTCTTTAGATATAATAGAAGGTATGACATTAATAACTTCGTTCTGAGCCTCAACATCTTTCTCCATACTTTCCTTAAAAAGTTTAGAAAAGTAATCGATTGAGTGGTAGTGCATACCAGGAAGAGTATCAAAGGAATGTCCATTCTCATCTTTAAGGGCTTCCATGTTATTCATCTGTCTCCTAGCACAAGCTGACCGATGAAAAAATTTGGTATTTCTATCCCCTTCTAATAACCAAGTATTTCTTGCTCTCTATTTCCAGTAAGTCTCCTCTTGGTTATCAATGGCCTCAATCGCTTTGCGCAAGGCATCATCCTCAGATTTGAGTTGCTCAGTAATTGTTCCTTCCCTAAAGAGTTTTTGAACCTCCTCCCATCTGGCCACCAAGGGGGCTCTTTGGAGCTGGAAATCTGACTTATTATCTTTCCTCCATTGTTTCAGTTGAAGTTTGACAAAATGAAGCTGTTTGTGAAATCTAAACATTGCTGTCCCAAAAGGTGGACGGCCTTCTTCCCACCATTGTGGAATTTTCTGTTGAAGGTCCTCCTTTTGTAACCAAAAATTCTCAAATTTAAAAGGCCTATGATGCTGCCCTGTCAAAGTCCCTCCCTCCAACAAAATGGGAAAGTGATCCAAGACCGGGCCCTCCAAAATCTGGAATTTAGTATTCCACTTTACAAATGCCTCCTCCGAGACCAGAAAATGATCTAACTTGACCTTCCTGCTATGTGGCTCCTTCCTCTTGTTAGTCTAAGTAAAGTAGGTTCCAGGACCTTTAACATCCACTAATTGAAAGGCCTGGACTTGGGAAATCAGAATCCGATCCCTTGGATCCAAAATTGGGGTTCCACCTTCCTGATCTCGAGCAGATAATTTTGCATTAAAATCACCTGCAATAATCCAGTCTAAGTCTTCCCTGGAGGACCTCATGTTATGTACAACTTTCCATTGGAGCCTTTGGCCATCAAGGTCTTGGGCCCCATAAAAATTAGTGATTAAGATATGTTCAGTTGTGACATTATTCCTAAAATGAGATGTGAGAACACCCCTCCAAGCTATATGTTCTAGTGCAGTCCAATCCAGAGGGTTCCAAAGAGTAACAATCCCCCCTGAAGCACCTTGAGCAGCCACATCCATATGACCAACGCTCATCCAGATTCTATTAACTGTTTTACACATAAGATCTAGAGACATTTTCGTCCCCTGGATAAGCAAAAAGTCTATTTTACATTTTCCTAAGAGTCTTTGAACAGCAGATTGATGGATTCTATTTTTTAAACCCCCAACATTCCAAGATTGAATAATCATTGAAAACCTTGAGAGCAGTAAGAATCAATTGTCCTCACCGATCCTCCATTGATCAGCTTGTCTCCTTGAGCTGCAATCAGGTCCTTATTTGACTTTATGCCCGCTCCTTGAGTGTTGCTGTTTTTGGATCTCTTTTCCACCTGAGATATCCCCAGGGCTGGCCTTTCTCTGTTTTTTTTTGTAATTCCCATGCTGACATCCTTAATTACTAGCGGCGCTTGGGAGTGCACTATCAGTGCCCCTGCATTTTTTGGCTGCAGTAACTCAGTGGGCTCAATCACCTATTCTAAGACAAGAGGAGATGAAGGAGAAACATGAGTGTGGATGTTATGGACCTCAATATTCCCATCCACTCCTTCCATCTCTTGGTCCTCCTGATCCACTAATGTCTTAAAAATTTCATATCTGTTGGCTGGCTTGGGTTGTAATTGCTCCTTACCGTTTTTCTTCTGCTTTCTCCTTCTTTTGGCCTGTTCAAAGCCATCTTTCTGACCTGTTGTGGTTGATCCACAACACACCCCAGAATTGGGGACCCACCTTTTTGCAGGTTTTCAGGGAAGATCTCAGTGGACAAGATGCTAAAAAAATGAAGAAAAAAGGAAAAAATGTGCAAGTGTAGGAAATCGCGACTCGTTCCGCTATCGCTGCAGAAAATTTGAAAGTTGTCGCGAAATCGCGACGTGTCGCCGACAAAATTGAAAAGGTGTCGCGAAATCGCGACGTGTCGCTGGCAAAATTGAAAAGGTGTCACGAAATCACGACGTGTCGCTGGCAAAATTGAAAAGGTGTCACGAAATCGCGACGTGTCGCTGGCAGAATTGAAAAGGTGTCGCGAAATCGCGACGTGTCGTTGGCAAGATTGAAAAATGGTCGCGATTTCGTGACGTGTTTCGACAAACTGTACGGACGGAGAAAATGGTCGCGATTTCGTGACGTGTTTCGGCAAAGTGGCCCGAAGGAGAAAATGGTCGCGATTTCGCGACGTGTTTCGACAAAGCGTACGGACGGAGAAAATGGTCGCGATTTCGCGACGTGTTTTGGCAAAGTGGCCCGAAGGAGAAAATGGTCGCGATTTCGCGACGTGTTTCGGCAAACTGTACGGACGGAGAAAATGGTCGCGATTTCGCGACGTGTTTTGGAAAAGTGGCCCGAAGGAGAAAATGGTCGCGATTTCGCGACGTGTTTCGGCAAAGTGGCTCGAAGGAGAAAATGGTCGCGATTTCGCGACGTGTTCTGGGCAAAGTGTACGGACGAAGAAGTGGTAGCGATTTCGCGACGGTTTGTGGAAGGAAGGCTCGAGAAAATGGTAGCGATTTCGCTACAGTTTGTGGAAGGAAGGTCCGAAGGAGAAAATGGTAGCGATTTCGCTACAGTTTGTGGAAGGAAGGCTCAGAATAGAAAACGGTAGCGATTTCGCTACAGTTTGTGGAAGGAAGGCTCAAAATAGAAAATGGTAGCGATTTCGCTACAGTTTGTGGAAGGAAGGCTCAAAATAGAAAATGGTAGCGATTTCGCTACAGTTTGTGGAAAGAAGGCACGAAAGCAAAAACGGTCACGATTTCGCGACGAGAAGCTGTCGAAGGCGCACGAGCGAGGAAAGCGTCGCGATATCGCGACATGTCACGTTTTCACGGCTAGGAAGGTGAACAGGCTGCATGCAGTTTTTGTCATGATTTGCACAGGAAAGCGTTACAGAAGGCACAGAAAACGTAGGACACGTGGCGTACAGGTGTCAGACTTGCAGAAGCGTTACATGCAACAAAGGATTTCAAATGTTTCGTCATCAAGTGAATCAAAAGCAACGAAGAGAAAGGGAAGTTGAAGAGTCACATGCCTGGAAGGTGAAACAAAGCGACATAGTGAGAATCGAAGAGCCACGCCAAACAGGATAAATCCAGAAGCGCAGATTGAAGAGGGGGTTGGAAATTGCCGATTGCAGAGTTGCAGAGACAAGGGCTTTTTGCCATTCTGGGCCTGCACTTGGGCAATTTCCTTCATTGTTCTGGAATATTTATGCCTGGAACATTCTTTGAATGTAATTGACATATCATTTAATACAAAATACAGAGAGTTGGCATCTTTTGATGAGAAAGAAGGAGTCATTTTTTGCATGCATGATTTAATGTTATATCATTCATTTCAGATTTCTTAGGCTTTTAGGTGAAGTTTAATGCAAGTGCTCTTGGTTGCTTCATGCGAATGCCTGAATCTGGAATTACAATAGAAACCCTAGAAACCCGCACCTAGCTTATTTGGATTGTGCGAATTTGCAGGTTCATTAGGTTAGGTTGTATGCAGAAAACCTCATTATCTTCGGTTTCATCGAATTGATGGCAGCATTCTGACTGTAGCTTAGTTTATTTTTCATTTGCTTTTCTTTATTGTTCAAACCCTTGCTTTATTTTCTGCAGTTTAATTAATGCATTCAAATAAGCAGCTGAAAATCCATCAGAACTAAGGATTAGAATAGGTCTTATTCACTTTGAGTCCACTGAAAATTCAAATTTAATAAACCACAGTGCCCCTTGTTAACATCCACCTGCAAACCCTAAGGTATTCCTAGCATTTCATTTGAACAACATTATTGGCAATCAAAAATCAGCATAACAGGAACCTTGGAGAAATTATTTTCTTTGCAAGCAGAGGATTTTGGGACTCAGATCCTACCGGAGAGTGTGCTTTCACAATCGGGTGAAAACACCACTCAACAGATTGGCGCTAGAAGGAGGGCCGAATCGGTTTATTCTATTTTGATTTTCATACCTGAATAATATGTTTTTGATTTAATTTTGGGATTATTTATTAAATCTTACAGACGGCTAAACTGCAACATTTGTTTTTGTTCCTGTTGCAGGTTTTCTTGGAAATAGCCGAGGATTTTATCAGGCAGGCTGGACCCACCACGGCGTATTGCAACCAGGTCCCAAACAACCGAGGAAACCATTTTTCACGACCTTACTGGCACTCCCAAGAATAAAACCAAGCAAGTCGTAAGTTCACCAGTCGCAAAAGACCTGTTTTCTCCAGGAACATCGAGTGGACCTACGCCAGTAATATCCGTTGCCCCTAGTGTGCCTATAGTAAGTAATATTTCTACTGCTATTGTAGGTCTGTCTTCATCAATTTTGAGTCAAATGGCTCAAGCTCCAGCAGCTCCTTGGTATGGAGCTAACAATACTCCTTTGAACATTGTCGGGGATATCCATGAAATCCCCAAGAACATTGAAATATTTCTGCCCAAATACAAACCAGATGGCCCAAGAACAGCAGAAGAACATATCCAAGCTTATAAATATGTTTTAATTAGGCTGCAAGTTCAATATGAAGATGTGGCCTGTAGACTTTTCCCTATGAGTTTAGATCCAATAGCATATGAGTGGTATATATGCTTGCCAACTGGTTCAATCACTTCTTGGATTCAAATGGAAAATGCCTTTGTTAATCAATTTAGATCACCCTTAGATCCTGCAACTATTTACAATCAGTTCATTACATGCAAAAGGGGCCAAGGGGAACCAATCAGGATGTTTAATCAAAAATTTTAGAAGTGCTATAATAGAGCAATTAGGCACTTTGCTATTGATCCTGCAGTGGCTTTGCAGATATATTTTGGAGCATTGGACCCCATGACAGCCATGTTTGCAAGGCGCAATCCTCAAGTTACCACGCTGGCTTTGGCCTATAATGAAGCCATGACTATCGAGCAGCAAATGACACCACGGGGCTATGGGTTTACCCAGATGCCTATGATGGGACAATATGCTCCATATGGTCAAGCTCCCCAGGAAAATCAACTCATGGCACCACAAATGCCAAGCATGAATGCCTTCCCATATCAGCAGCAGTATCCACCAACACCCGCGTATGCACCCATTCCAATCCAACCAATCACAGCCATTCCACCTGTCCCTGCATTTTTGTAGAACAGTCAACCAACTATGCAAGGAACAAGTCAAGTCAACCCTCAAGCCATAGTTCCTTTTCCAAATCCTACCCCGATTCAAAGTGTCAATCCATACGGGAATCCCATTCCTCAAAACTCGACCCCAGTGTTGAATCAAGACCCCATTAATTATGCGAATCCAACGGGGGTTAACAATAATATGATTCCACCGAAAGATGTTTATTCAGAAGTCGAAGAGCTCAAGAAATTAGTGCATAAACTGAGCAATGATAGGGTTCAGCAATAGAAGTATGAGTCCCATGCCCCTCACCCAAATCAAAATTTTAACAATAGAGGAAGGCACTGGAACACCAAGCCAAACAATGGGGGAGTTCCCGCTCCCATTGCTAATCAATTAGATGCTTCTGCAGGACCTAGCCAATCCAATTCTCTTTTGAATCTTTCAGATTTGGCATGGGAAAGGGGGTGCAGGTTGCATAACACAAAAGAACACAATGAGAGGAATTGTCCTGAGATTGCTAGATACACTCATTGTCTTCAGGCACAAGTTGATGATTTGGAACTGGTATCAAATGAGAATCCATCACAACATCAAGATGATAATATTATGGTGATGGAAATCGTATATCATCAAGAAGGTGAGAGTGAGGAAGAAGAAGATGAAATTCTGGAACAGGAGGTGCAAGCTTTTCGAGATTTCAGAAAGGGGAATCATGGATACCATTTGAGGAGTAAGTCTAAAGCCCCTAAAACCTCATCAACACCTCCAAACAATTCTATTCTTCCTCCAGATACAAAGGCAAATAATAATCCTCCCCCTCCACTCAAAAGAGAAATGTCTAATGATGTCCAGAAGACGGTCAAATTCGAAAAAGCAAACTATGACATAGTGGAGGATATGAAGAAGTCCAAATCTAGTCTTTCATTCTTGGACGCAGCTAGATTACCTGGCCAGAAGGAGGCGTTGATAAAAGCATTGAACTCACCTGATCCCAGGTGGAAAGAAAATAGAGTTGAATCCCATCTGATTTTGCGAAAGGAGAGAAGGGATGTCCCGCCATTCTTACTGACTCTGAGAATTGCGGGTAAGAATTTGCATAACTGTTTGGTGGACACAGGTGCCACGAGCAACCTCATGCCTGCAAAAATATGTAAAATGCTAGGTCTACAGCCTGTTTCATCCAAATGTACAGTCCTGCAACTGGACAGATCAGAGGTAAATGTGGTAGGGACCTTATATGATGTCAAGATTCAATTGAATTCTGAACCCAGGGTCCAGCAGGTTGTAGACATTTTGGTGGTTAATATCCCCAGTAGGTATGGAATGCTACTTGCTAGGGATTGGATGAAAACTCTGAATGGCTATTTTTCAACAGACTGCTCGCATATGTGGCTACCATGGAAGGGAATTGCAAATCAAATAAGAGTGGAAAACGAACCGAGGCTTAAAGAGATTATAACAGATTTTAACAAGTCGAATGAAGTTCAGTTTTCTGAGCCAGACCTAGGTGTCTATGCACTTGATGTTGAGGAAGCTACTGAAGAGCCTAAAGAGGAGGTGTGTCATGGTGGTTCTTCTGAGGAAAATGATTACACGTGGTTGCTCAAGTTCGATGGATCAAAATCTAGACAGGGAGCAGGAGCTGGAGTCGAGCTCACTGGTCCAGGAGGTAAACCATTGTTAGCTGCTTACAGACTGCAATTTCCTTGCACAAACAATGTGGCAGAATACGAAGCATTGATCTTTGGTTTACGTCTAGCATTGAGTAAGCATGTTAAATGCTTGAAGGTTTTGGGAGATTCTGAGTTGGTAGTCAAGCAAATCAAAGGACAGTATACATGCCGCGATAGAAGACTGAGCCTTTATAGAACTAGGGTTATGGACCTCATGGAGGAATTCGATGCATTCAACATAGCCCTTATTTCTAGGAAAGGAAATCGAACAACAGACTCTCTTGCAGTCGCCGCCGGCATGTTGAACCCTGTTGATATAAGAAGATGTAAAAAGTTTTCCACTTGTCCATCAATACCTGATAATGTAAAGAATTTCCAGGTTTTTGAAAGTGACAGACATATTTTCAAATTTGTCACGAACTCGGGTATTTTTGAAAATCAGGTGATTGATGAGGAGCAAAGGTGGCAGGATGAAACAGAAGATGAAATTGAAATTGCGTATCAATCCAACAAAATTCCTAAAGACGTGGTTTCATTGGAAAAGATGTTCGACATGGAATGCAAGAACAAGAAAAGAAAAAGAGTCCCACTCCCCAAAGATGCATGTGATTCAATTAATCTAGGGAGTGCAGACAATCCAAAGGAGGTGTACATAGCAAAGGCATGTACAGAGGAAGAAAGGAGCAACATAATACGGGCATTGAAGCATTACATAGATTGTATTGCTTGGAACTACAATGAGCTGAAGACTTACAACCAAAACATTATCACACATACCATCCCTTTGAAGCCAGACTCCAAGCCTTTTAGGCAAAGACAACGAGTTGTTAACCCGCTATTGGAGCCTTTGATCGAAAAGGAGGTTAAAAGGTTATTAGAAGCGAAAATCATTTTTCCTGTTAGGCACTCAACCTGGGTGGCTAACCTCATTCCAGTGAGAAAAAAGAGTGGAGAGATTAGGTCGTGCATAGATTTTCGAAATCTTAATAAAGCCTCTCAAAAAGATAATTATCCACTGCCATCAATCGATGAAATTCTACAAATGGTAAATGGATCTGAAATGATGTCCTTTCTCGATGGGTATTCTGGGTACAACCAAATTCTTATACATCCAGATGACAGGATGAAAACAGCCTTCACTACCAAGTGGGGAACATTTGCATATAAGAGAATGTCGTTCGGACTGTTAAATGTTGGTGCAACTTTTCAACGCGCCATGGATTACGCATTCAAAGGACTCATAGGCAAATGCATCATCGTGTATGTGGATGATATCCTAGTTTTCTCGAAGAAGAGAGAGGACCATGTCAAAGATTTAAAGAAAGTGCTTCAAAGATGCAGAGAACATGGAATTTCCTTAAATCCCAAAAAGTGCATCTTCGGAGTGACAGAAGGAAAATTGCTGGGTCACATCATTTCAAAAGAGGGCATATCCATCGACCCAGAAAGGATACAAGCTATCCAAAACCTACCTCTCCCGAGCAGTAAAAAAGAATTGAGATCTTTCTTTGGGCAGGTTAATTTTGTGAGGAAGTTTATCTCTAGCTTTGCTGAGATAGCCAAACCTCTGAACAAGATGCTCAAGAAAGATGTGGAAGTAAAATGGAACGAGGAAAGTAGAGTGGCTTTCCAGAACATCAAAGATGCCATTTCCAGAGCCCCTGTACTTATAAGTCCAGACTACTCCAAGCCTTTTTATATTTATGCTTTTGCATCAGAACACTCCTTTGCGAGTGTCTTAACCCAAAAAGGTGAGGATAGTGCCGAAAAACCCATAGCATTTTTAAGTGCCCCCCTGAAAGATGCTCAATTAAGGTATTCAATCCTTGATAAGCAAATGTACGCACTTTTTAAAATGGTGAAAAAATTTAGGCACTACATTGTACACAGCAGAGTTATTGCCATCGTGCCCGATCTCGCTGTCAAGACCATGTTTTTACAGAATGAACTAGGTGAGAAGAGAGGAAAATGGATTTCAACCATCCAAGAATTTGATCTCGAAATCCAACCAATGAAACTAGTTCGAGGACGAGGGACTGGCGAAGGCGATCGCAGAAAATAATCCGCAAATAACAGGCCAATGCTCAAATACAGAATACATGGCTAAGGATGACTGGTATGTTGATATTGTGCAATTTTTATTGACTGGTAAGTGTCCTTCTAATCTGAATTCAACACAGAGAAGAGCTTTAAGGCTTAAGTCTATCAATTATCTAATAAAGTCTGGTGTGCTTTACAGGAAAAATCATGAAGGTATCTACCTGAGGTGCTTGAACAAAGAAGAAGCTGCCAGGGTGTTGCAGGAATTTCACGGGAAACATGGAACTGGTCATGGTGCAGCCAATGCTACAACACATCAAATCCTGAGAGCAGGATACTACTGGCCACATATTTTCAAGGATGCGCATGCCCATGTACGATCTTGTCATATCTGTCAAGTGGCTGCAAATAGAGAAAGAAATGCAGCCATGCCGTTGCAACCTGTAGTTGAAATGAGACCGTTTGCACAGTGGGGACTAGATTTTATCGGGGTTATTAACCCAAATTCTTCTGATTCTCACAAATTCATTTTGACAGCTACAGACTACTGTACAAGGTGGACAGAAGCGATTCCTACTAAGCATGCCACCACGGACGTTGTGATTAAATTTCTTGAGGATCAAATTATAACAAGATTTGGAATGCCCGATTCTATTGTCAGTGACAATGGTAAAGCTTTCATTTCTACACAATTTGCAGATTGGGCATATGATAACAAAGTGAGCTTGAAATTTGCATCCAATTATTATCCTCAAGGAAATGGGTTGGCCGAGTCTTCAAATAAGAATTTGTTGAATACTATTAAGAAGTTGCTGGAAAAGAACCCTCGGGACTGGCACAGCCAATTGAAGTTTGCCCTTTGGGCAGATAGGACCAGAGTGAAAGAGTCCATAGGGAATACTCCCTATCATTTGGTCTATGGGCAAGACCCGATATTTCCAGACAAATTTGAAGTTGCAGACCTTACATTTCATACAAGAGTACTTGGGGACAGATGATCAAGTTGAAGCCAGGTTAAGCCAGTTGTTGCACCTTGATGAAAAGAGAGAAGAGGCCATGAACCACATGAATAAACACCAGGAAGTTATCAAAAGATGGTTTGATAGAAGGGCCAAAGTTAAATCATTCAGAATTTCAGATTTGGTATTACTATGGGACAAAAGACATGAGGAAAAAGGAAATCATCAAAAGTTTGATTGTCTTTGGTTAGGCCCATATCAGATTTCAAAGATTCTTGGGAAGAATACCTTCAGGCTAAAAACCTTAGAAGGGAGAGATTTCATGCTACCGGTTAATGGGCAGATTTTAAAGCATTATTTTAGCCCTTAGGTTGTGAGATTTTGATATTATTCTTTTGGTTTTGGTGGGGATTTTCAGATTTTGTTTTCTATTTAGGATTGTTAGTCTAGTTAGGATTTTGGTTGTGGATTTGATTTCAATTGACATGTTTTGTTTTGAAAAAAAAAATAAATATATATATATATAAATAAAAATAAATAAAAAATAAAAATATAATAAAAAAAATAATAATAATAATAATAAAAATAAAAAATTGAGATGTCAACTTATGCTTAAGGTTAGGAGAATATGAAATATTGGAATTGTCTTGTAAAAGCTCCACAAGTAACATAAAACATCTTAAGTTATATTGTTTGATTTTGTGATACATGAAAGAGTCAGTTTTGCATGACAAATCATTTCATTTGCAATTCAAGAAATAATGCATTCATGTTCCATCTCACCTTACATACATCTCATCTTAGTTACATATGCATCTTAGGTACAAGCCATTAAAGTATGTCAAATCCTCTTAGGGTTGTGTTATAACATATATGTAAGTAAATCCTAAGGTTGGAAACTGAGTCTTGAGATATCTAGAACCAAGCACGTCTCATTCATTAAAAAGGATCTTGAGCAAAATGATCAAAACCTAACTTGGAGGAAAAGGTTGGGCGAAAGAAGTTTTTCATGTCTATCCTATTATGCAACATGATCCTTAAAACAGTGGTTTTGACCACTTCCATAGAGCTTAAAGCCTAAAATCGGAGTAGTAAGGATAGGGTTAAATCCTCATCGAACTTAGGTTGAGGATCCAATTCCCCAAAGCTTTGATTTGACCCACATGGAGTAGTAAGGATAGGGCATAAATTCTCATCTCGCTTAGGTTGAGAATCTGATTCCCCAAAGCTCTTATGTCTCATTTCACAATAAATCTTGGATTGTAAGGATCGTACTATTTGTCCTCTACAAAGGATGGGTAGTCATCCCCAAGGTCTAAGCAACAAAATTAATGTTTTTCATCTAAAGTTTGGATTGTAAGGATCGTACTACATGTCCCTAGCCAGGATGGGTAGTCATCCCCAAGGTCCAAGAAGTAAAAAAATAAATAAATTTTTCCCATCTCATCTTTATATTGGATTGTAAGGATTGTACTACTTGTCCTCTGCAAAGGATGGGTAGTCATCCCCAAGGTCCAAAGAAATGAAGATAAGTTTTGGATTGTGGGGGTTAGATATGCCCATGCATGGCATCATGTCTTGCCTAAAAAACAAGACCACTGATTGTCTAGAGGGTTAGACTAGCATGACCATTTCTTCCATAATTGGTTTAATTATTTTGCTCAAAGTGAGGTAATGAATTCTAAATCAGAATAGTAAGGATAGGGTTAAACTCTCATCTCGGTTGGTTGGGAGTCTGATTCCCCAAAGTTCTGATTTCACATTCACTTGCACATGGGTTCAAGATAGTAGGGACTCATAACCAACTTTGGGATACAATAAGGTAATGAATTAGTGGATCCTAAGAGGGTTTGGCAATCTTGAATGCTTGTACATAATAATAGAAGAGTGACCATACCTTTTATGAAAGCAAAATCTCCTAGCACATTCATTAGGGTACACACATCATTCACCATCCCACATATGCATTCATGCAAAACTGATAATGGAGTGTGGATCAATTTCAAATGATAGGGAAAGAAATTCATTGCACACACTGAGCTAATACTTGATGATTCTGATAATTCATGTACTTCTGATCTTTGGGCATTTGTTATATTGCTTATGTGCTAACTCATGTTTTCAGGTTTGTGATATGTTTCAGATTGGGTTCTCATTAAAATGCTCAAGAGCATTTGACAGCAGAGTCGCCATTTGTTGTGGTTGATCCACAACACACCCCAAAATTGGGGACCCACCTTTTTGCAGGTTTTTAGGGAAGATCTCAGGGACCCAGATGCTAAAAATGAAGAAAAGAAGAAAAAATGCCTAAGTGTTGAAAGTGTCGTGAAATCGCGACATGTGAAAGAATTGTCGCGAAATCGCGACGTGTCGAAAATTGAAAGTTGTCACGATATCGCGACATGTCGCTGGCAAGATTGAAAAGGTGTCACGAAATCGCGACGTGTCGCTGGAAAGATTGAAAAGGTGTCGCGAAATCGTGACATGTCGCTGGCAAGATTGAAAAGGTGTCACGAAATCGTGACGTGTCGCTGGCAAGATTGAAAAATGGTCGCGATTTCGTGACGTGTTTTGGAAAAAAAGTATGGATGGAGAAAATGGTCGTGATTTCACGACGTGTTTTGAAAGTGGAAGGAGAAAATGGTCGATTTGGACGTGTTTTGGCAAACTGTACGGATGGAGAAAATGGTCACGATTTCGCGACGTGTTTCGGCAAAGTGGCCCGAAGGAGAAAATGGTCACGATTTCGCGACGTGTTTCGGCAAAGTGTACGGACGGAGAAAATGGTCGCGATTTCGCGACGTGTTTCGAAAAAGTGGCCCGAAGGAGAAAATGGTCACGATTTCGTGACGTGTTTCGGCAAAGTGTACGAAGGAGAAAATGGTCGCGATTTCGCGACGTGTTTTGGGAAAGTGTACGGAGAAGAAATGGTAGCGATTTCGCTGCAGTTTGTGGAAGGAAGGCTCAAAATGGAAAATGGTAGCGATTTCGCTACAGTTGGTGGAAAGAAGGCACAAAATAAAAAACGGTAGCGATTTTGCTACAGTTTGTGGAAGGAAGGCTCAAAATAAAAAATGGTAGCGATTTCGCTACGGTTTGTGGAAAGAAGGCTCAAAATAAAAAATGGTAGCGATTTCGCTACGGTTTGTGGAAGGAAGGCTCAAAATAGAAAACGGTAGCGATTTCGCTACGGTTTGTGGAAAGAAGGCACGAAAGCAAAAACGGTCGCGATTTCACGACGAGAAGCTACCGAAGGCGCACGAGCGAGGAAAGCGTCGCGATATCGCGACATGTCACGATTTCGCGACATGTCGCGTTTTCGCGGCTAGGAAGGTGAACAGGCTGCATGCAATTTTTGTCATGATTTGCACAGGAAAGCGTTATAGAAGGTGCAAAAAATGTAGGACACGTGGCGTACAGGTGTCAGACTTGCAGAAGCGTTACATGCAACAAAGGATTTCAAATGTTTCGTCATCAAGTGAATCAAAAGCAACGAAGAGAAAGGGAAGTTGAAGAGTCACATGCCAGGAAGGTGAAACAAAGTGACACAGTGAGAATCAAAGAGCCGCGCCAAACAGGATAAATCCAGAAGCGCAGATTGAAGAGGGGTTGGAAATTGCCGATTGCAGAGTTGCAGAGACAAGGGCTTTTTGCCATTCTGGGCCTGCACTTGGGCAATTTCCTTCATTGTTCTGGAATATTTATGCCTGGAACATTCTTTGAATGTAATTGACATATCATTTAATACAAAATACAGAGAGTTGGCATCTTTTGATGAGAAAGAAGGAGTCATTTTTTGCATGCATGATTTAATGTTATATCATTCATTTCAGATTTCTTAGGCTTTTAGGTGAAGTTTAATGCAAGTGCTCTTGGTTGCTTCATGCGAATGCCTGAATCTGGAATTACAGTAGAAACCCTAGAAACCCGCACCTAGCCTATTTGGATTGTGCGAATTTGCAGGTTCATTAGGTTAGGTTGTATGTATAAAACCTCATTATCTTCGGTTTCATCGAATTGATGGCAGCATTCTGATTGTAGCTTAGTTTATTTTTCATTTGCTTTTCTTTATTGTTCAAACCCTTGCTTTATTTTCTATAGTTTAATTAATGCATTCAAATAAGCAGCTGAAAATCCATCAGAACTAAGGATTAGAATAGGTCTTATTCACTTTGAGTCCACTAAAAATTCAAATTTAATAAACCACAGTGCCCCTTGTTAACATCCACCTGCAAACCCTAAGGTATTCCTAGCATTTCATTTGAACAGCATTATTGGCAATCAAAAATCAGCATAACAGGAACCTTGGAGAAATTATTTTCTTTGCAAGCAGAGGATTTTGGGACTCAGATCCTACCGGAGAGTGTGCTTTCACAATCGGGTGAAAACACCACTCAACATGACCCTCATTACCCTGAGGAGTATTGGATGTTTCTTTAGCAGGAGTAGACTTACCCTCTCTAGGGCGATTTGGCATTCCAAGCGGGGCATCCGTTTTAGTGTTCAAAAGATCTGGACAAAATCGGGCCAAATGCCTATGTTTGTGGCAGACTCTGCATCTAAAAGGCAGAGCCTCATAGTCCAACTGTTGGATCCAAGATATTCCTGCCAGTTCTAGTTCCACCTCTATCGATAGAGGCTGGCTAATATCCATTTCCATGTAGATTCTAGCAAAGACCCTAGAGTTACCTTCAATGGTGTCCTTGGAGACACCCAGGTGTCTACCAAGAGAGTTATCGATTATTTCCAGGACCTGCTCCCCCCAAAACTCCATTGGAAGAGCGTACAACCAGATCCAAACTGGTACAGCTGTGGGTTCGATGCGAGGATTGAATCCCACTCTCCAGGGTTGAACAAATAACCTTGTCGGGCCGTGGTTTCTCTTCTCTAACTCAAACGCCCTGTTTCTATCAGCTAAAGAAGAAAACCTAACAATGAAATACCAGTTACTAATAAACCACAGGGAGTACTCACCATGAGGCTCCCAGTTCTGTCTGACCCAAGTGTGCAAGAAATTTAGGGTAGGTCGGATACCCATGAATTTACAAGTCAAATAATGGTTGGCTTTGTATAGGATTGTGTCTTCGACCAGCTTTGGTTCGATTACAATCTTGGGTCTTGAGGCAGATTATGGGAGACATCCGTTAACTCGATGCGCTGCTGTACTCTTGCCAGCGTTCTTGAATAGCGTATTAAGAGTATTTCTCTGAGCTTCGCCGTTAGAAGACGAAGGATTGTCTTTTAGCAGTTCAGCGTAAGAGCTCTTTCTCCCAGAGAGAGGGTCTGGAGGAGACCCCATTGGGCCCTCTTGAGGCTGCAAACGTTCCTTCAGATCCACAATAACAGAATACTACGGTAATCCACCTGATGTCCTAGATCTTCCTTCGCTCCACAAACCCTAGAACATCGCCTGTCGCCTGCACAGAGAATTTCCCGCCAAATCGCCAGAGCTTAAAATTTCGTTCCACCCGATATCTATATTTAGAAAGCTTGAATGCTTCTTTTTCCTTGGAAGATTGAATGCTTCTCTATATTCAATGTCTTAGGTTGCACCTAAGAACAAAATATGATTCTCCTCTTTTCTAGAGAATCCAATATCAATATTAGGGTGACTATGAATATCCCCAAATGACCACATAGTTGGTTTTTTCTCAATATTCAATAGTGATTCTCCTCTTCTTCTCTATGGAATCTTGAATATTATTAGGATGTCTTTGAATGTCCTCGAATTTCCAACCTTATTCTTATTTGGCTTTCTCTCAATCTTAATGTCCAACTTTTTCTTGAGTTGGCCCTCAATCAAAATAGTTGATTCCTAGTCTTCATTGGTTTTCCTTCAACCAAGTGGAAAGACCCTAACATTCAAATCAAGGTGACTTATCTTTGTCCCTTCAATATCTACTCAATCAAACCTTTTAAAATAGAGTCCAAGTCTTCACTATTTTCAAAGTGGATAAACTCTAAATTAACTCTATCAAGAATAGATAGAGTTAACTATATATATATATATATATATATATATATATATATATATAAGTCCTAGGGGGACAGCGCAATGGTTCAAACTTTGGATTTTTTTGGGAGGTCCAAGGTTCAAACCACGATGTGGGCTAGTGTGTGAGGGGGTGGGTGTGTGTTAAATTTCCTATTAATAAGCATAGCTCTCGAATTTACAAGGGATCATGGTTGGGAGGAGACAACTCAGCCCTGTGTGTTGGTCTTAAGGGTTTCTCACACTAACCAAATAATATATATATATATATATGTATATATATATATATATATATATATATATATATATATATATATATATATATATATATATATATATATATATATATATATCATGGTTGGGAGGGAGACAACTCAGCTCCGTGTGTTGGTCTTAAGGGTTTTCACACTAACCAAATAATATATATATATATATATATATATATATATATATATATATATATATATATATATATATATATATAATTGGTTGTATGAGATTGAAATGGGTCCCAACCGTATTACATCATCACCACGTAGTGGTGTTACAACAAAGCTTGGATATTATCCGTGTATCACTTGGCAATATTTGAACCTCGATCTCCTTTTTTTTAATGTTAAGGAATCTAATTGGTTGAGCTAATATTATTTTATGGACAAAGTTAAATATTGATGATGGTGGCTAATAAAATAACTCTATAAAAGATAGACAAAGTTGGGTGGTAGCTTTGATACCACTGTTGGCTTTTTAATCCTTACTACCACAAAATATCATAGGTCCCAATATAAAGAAGCCACAAGGTCACAAGTCCTTACATATTTAAATTTATACCATGAAGGTACCATGGGGTACATTAGCATGTACCAAATAATGTAATATTCCTCAACAATACTTTCTACAAATACACATGATTAGATATTGGTAAATAAATAAACATTGACGGGTGCTTTCATAAGTTGAAAAGATTACATGTTGGTCTACTCATATACATGGATAGGTGTCATCATTTATACGTATGGATGAATTTACTCATATAAAATGCTTAGGAAATCAACAAGATGTGTGAAATTGTTATGAAAATAAGTAAATAGTATCTTATAAAAACCTTAAAAGTTACAGTTATAAATTTTAGTATTTTTTAGCATTAGCATAGTATAATATATGATAAATTACATTGGCATAGAGTTGTGTTAATGTTACACTAAAATAATGAGTGGTTTATGTTATACTATTATTTTGTGCTATAAAAAATAGACACAAACTAATACAAAGTTCAATTAGAAATTTGAAAACACAGCCCTAACATGTGCAAGATTAAAACATTGTAGTATAGTATTGTCATGTCATATATTGTTTTTTAATTGGGTGAAAACTTGTTACTTCCCCCCACCCCCCACCCTATAGGGTGGGTGGGGTGGGGAAGTAACAAGTGTTACTTCAACCCAAATCTTCTATATGTAAATCTCATCCAATTTAGTCCTTATTATACATCCATGTCAACATCCCAAATGCACAAATAAAATATCTATATTCATCCATCATTTTTATTAAGATTTAACCACCAATCTACTAGTTAAAAAATTCTAGTAAATGTTTAACATTATTAATAGTCGTATTTTTTTGGTTAATGTAAATTACATATATTGAAAGTAATATAATAGTATTCTTCTATATTACATTTTAATATCAAATAGACTGGACAACTTGGACCTTTATAAGGCTATCAAGTTTAGATTGTTATATAGCATCATGTAATTTTTTTTAAGGTTTTCATAGGCTCATTAGGTCTATCATCTTTTTACAATGGAAAGGCATTACTTATGACAATTACATTTTGTTAGAATGTAAAACATGCTAAAGATATCAATAATATTCAAAATGGCAAAATCTTAGCCCTGGCTAGAACACAACATTTGTGGCATTTGAACATATCACATCCATGTAATTTTTTATACAATGAATTTGGATTAAGTTTTAAAAGTACAAACTATCGTATAAAGTTTTTTAAGGTTTTCATAGGCTCATTAGGTCTATCATATTTTTACAATGGAAAGGTATTACTTATGGCAATTCCATTTTGTTAGAATGTAAAACATGCTAAAGATATCAATAATATTCAAAATGACAAAATCTTAGCCTTGGCTAGCACACAACATTTGTGGCATTTGAACATATCACATCCATGTAATTTTTTATACAATGAATTTGGATTAAGTTTTAAAAATACGAACTATCGTATAAAGTTTTTGAATTGAGCAAACAATGCAAACTCCCATTTGCATAGTTGCATCTCTCTACATTCTATGAAAAAAAAATACTACATAGTTACTTCTAATTTTAAATAAATATATTTATAAAAAATAGTATGACCAATTTTACTTTTATTTTATAAATAAAAGTTTCCATATAATAACAATAATATTTTAAATTATAAACTACCATCATCAATTCTTAAAGGTAATATCATAATAAATATCAAACCATTAAATAAAACTTATAAACATATAAATAAAAAGGCCATGTACTTCATTGTGTTAGTCTCGTTACTATACAGGAAGATGGAAAAAACTAGAAATCAATTCTAATTTTAAATAAATATTTTTATAAAATGCATTTTGATATTAGATAATTAATTTTACATTTAAGTAGAAATTTTCTTACAATGACAATATTGTTATATTCATCCAAGTTTTAAGCTAGCATCACTAACCTATAAAGGTGATAATGTAAGCAATATTGAACCACTATATAAAGCATGCAAATATATAAGTGAAAGGGCTACATGCATTATTATCTATGTCAATGTTATTATGGGATGATGATGATGGACACACTTCTTAAATTTATCATTATGAATAAAACTTAGTAACCTTGGTTTCTAGGACAATTTTTTTAATCTATTTTAGTTAAATGAATACATCAAATGTTAATATGACTTTTAACTAATAAGATTAGTTTCAATAAAACTCCTACACTCGTTTAAGAGGTGAGTGATCCATAGGCCATGGAATGATTTCGTCCAAGAAATCTCAATCATCCATGTTTCTTTTGTTGAAAGTATGATACCTCCCATGTTCTTTATTATGAGAATATGACATCTCACATGAAATAAGGCCTTTCATAACCAATCATAATAAAATATAAGGTCATAAGTGTGCATCCATCATTTTTTTAGATTGGATTGTTTTCTTGTGCAATGGAAAGCTTTAGATGTTTCGTTGTTTTCTAACCTTATTTCATATCTGCATTATTAAACAATCAAATACCTTTACAAATGTCAATAACCACATAGTTGTCATTTGTTTGTTATGGAGCATAGATTAACCAAAAGTGTGTCCATGAAGTTTGAAGATAATTTTTAATTTTGGATTTACATATTGATTTCAAGGTTGAAGTCAAAAAAATTATATTACATTATTAAAAAATCAAATACCTTTACAGAGGTCAATGACCACATAGTTGTCATTTATTTGTTATGGAGCATAGATTAATCAAAAGTGTGTTCATGAAGTTGGAGATAATTTTTAGTTTTGGATTTACATATTGATTTCAAGGTTGAAGTCAAATTGTCTATCTAATTAGAAAGCTCATCTAGAATATAAGGTCATTCACACCTCTCTCTCTCTCTCTCTATATATATATATATATATATATATATATCATCCTTAATGGTTAGGTGGATTGGTAATTGTTTGTCTGGTCAGGCATTATGAAGAAGAGACTTAGGTTCAAACTTCGAGACATGCATGTTGCAAAGGTAGTAGTCTAATTTGAATCTTCTAAGTGTGTGTAGACTGACAACAAAAATATGAATCCTAAGAAATTAGTGGTCCTCCTCATGGCAGGTCAACAATAATGAGGTGGTATAAGCTTGTTAAGGGCAGCCCCTTTGATTTGAACCCTGCACTTGGCAGTAATCTAATTTGAATCCTCTAAGTGCGCGTAGATTGACAACAAAGGTATAAATCTCAAGCAATCTACAACAAAGGTATGAATCCCAAGCAATCTGTGGTCCTCCTCACGGCATGTCAACAATAATGAGATGGTATAAGCTTGTTAAGGGCAGCCCATTTGATTTGAACCCTGCACTTGTCAGTAATTTAATTTGAATCCTCTAAGTGTGCGTAGATTGGCAGCAAAGGTATAAATCCCAAGCAATCTACAACAAAGGTATGAATCCCAAGCAATCGGTGGTCCTTTTCACGACAGGTCAACAATAATAAGGTGGTATAAGCTTATTAAAGACAGCCCCTCTACACTTAACCGTTACTAAAAATAATGTGGATATAACCAACTCCCCTATATATAAAATAATAATAAATAAAAAAATATCAATTCCATTTCCTAATAAAAGTTTAAAAACCAATAATGTTTATTTAGATAAGAGTTCTCCTCCTATCAAAAGAAACATTAGACATTGAGACTAAGCAAACAGTTATTGTATCCTCTTTGAACGAGCATAAAAAAACAATTGTTATTATAACTAATCCTAAATCTCATTATGATTTTCGTGACAATATGAAATAATCATTTAGTATGACTTATATTTTGCCATAATTAATACTATTATTACATCAATTACTTAATATGGCTTCACAATAACGATTATTATTATATTTTATGTATTGAACATCATTTGGGAATTCGAGATAAGTACTAACTTTACAATTTAAAAAATCCGAGAAAGTCAATCTCCAAAAATTAATCTTCATTATATTAACCTTTATTTTTATAATTTAAAAAACATAATAGGTGATAGGTGGTCAACATTATTTTTAATTTTTTGTGTAAAATAATTTTGTTTATTCTTGCATTTAGGGTGCATGGTAATTTTTGTGAGGAATTAGTCTTCTTCAGAGGTCTCAGGTACAAACCGTAGCATGGACGAATGTGTGAGGGGTGTGTGATGTTTTTGTGTTAAATTCCCTGTTGATAAGTATAGCTCTCAACTTTAGGAGGATCATGGTTGGGAGGAGACTCGGTCATAAGGATTTCTCACAATAACCAAATAAAAAAAAAAACCTCGGTCATTCTTGTTTATGGTTGTTTTAGTTTCGGTTGACTTTGTTTTTGTTTTGCTTGCTAAGGTTTATAGCGGTGATATCCAAGTTTAATGTTTTGCTTGCTAAGGTTTATAGTGGTGATATCCAAGTTTAATGTTTTGCTTGCTAAGGTTTATAGTGGTGATATCCAAATTTAATCCAAAATCACACCTAAACAAAATGTATTAAGGACTGCCCTATACAACCAAAAAAAAAACTTAGTTCAATCAGTTATTACATAATAATAAAATTGGTAGCAGGTTGAGTGCTTGTTCAACTATAGGTTATCTCGATTCAATTGAGATATGTTGATTTCATCTTTTATTCAATAGACTAGGGTTTACAAAAGTTTCTTCCAGAAAAAAAATTATTAGTTTACCATTCTTTAAAATATATAACTTTATTTGTCCAAGGGAACAGACTAACGGTCCTGACTTTGGTCCTTCTTTGAAATGTCCAAGGTTCAAATCGCGACTCAATTGGTCCTTCTTTAAAATGTCCAAGGTTCAAACTGCGACTCGGCCTCTTTGACCCTTCTTCGAAATGTCCGAGATTCTAGTGTGAGGGAATTCTAAAATTAATTTATATTATAACATTGAGGAGATTTTTTTTTTTATGGTGGAGATTTTTTTTTGATTTGGTTAGTGTAAGAAATGTTTAGGACTAATGGCTTACCAGTTTCCTCCTAACTATGATTCTTTGTAAAGTTAAGAGTTATGCTTATTAATAGGAAATTTAACGTGACGTGATTTAAACCTTGGACCTCCCCTTAAGAAGAGCCAAAGCCCGAAGCATCTTGAACCTCTTGAAGAAAAACCACAATCTTAATAAGAAGATGATAATATGTAATGTGAGTTAGATATTAATTAAATTAAATTAAGTTACTTTAAAATTATAAGTAGTTAGTTTGGTTGTGGGTGCATTATTTTTTAATTATTAAAGACTATAATATTAAAAAGTTTATTGAGAGTGGCAAGATGAGAAAGACTATTTGTGGTTTTAATGATTTGAATAAACAAATTTTATCAATTAAATATGTATTAAATATATGATTTTAAAGAATATATATGTTTTAAACATATGATTTCAAATAAATTATATTTTTTAAGTAAATTTTTTTAATGTATATATTTATATTTTTATAATGTTGTGCGTCAGGGTTCGGGCGTATTGGTGACTTTGACGGTTTAGAATTCTTGGTCGTGATTTCTCATACCAAAATGACCCCACAATTTTTTTTCTAAATTTAAAAAAATAAATATATTTATATTTTTTATTAATAAAATGTAAAACATACCTTTAAATAAAATTTTTAATAGTTCACATAACATCAACTAATCATTATCTTTAGATCTCTTTATTGTCCCATTGTTAAAAAAAACAAGTCATGTTTGTAACATTGAGGTTTTTTTTAAGAGAACGTTTACAAATTACTTCAACAACCACCCTCAAGGGATTTGAACATAAGACCACTTAAGAAACAACCATCATCTTAACCACTATGACAACTGTGACATTGAGGTTTCCTTAAAAAAACTCATTTAATATTAAATTTTTAATTTATTTTATTATTTAAAAAAAAATTATTTGAAAAGTGAAAAACATTAAACCTATATATATTTTTTTTTGATGAAAAAGCCATTATATTAATAAAATAATGTTTAATCATACAAAAAAGGGTGGGTGGAATTAGCACACCCCGTAAACCAATACATTAACCATTGTGGTTAAGAGTATACAAGAGTGTTAGAAACAACCCACAAATTGCCAATAACAACTGCCAAAACAGTATTAAATATGCATTCGGAAAGAAAGAAGCCGAGAAATTACTGCCACCTGGAAGGGGAAGGAAGATGCACATGACTCATAATGCGAGGTGCATTCCTCCAATGATCCATGAGGGTACGCAAGTACTGCAGCTCCACCTGTACTTTTTTAACCTGTACTTGAATCTGTAACCAGCAATCAAAGAATATATCATATTTATCAGCAACAGAGAAGACATGTCCGACATCTTGCTGAGAAAAAACAGCTCTATTTTGGGACTTCCATAGATAAAACAAGGTACAAATTCTAAAAATATTCCAAACAACATCCAAGTTGAAGGAAAAAGCAATAGGGTCACCCAAAATAGCATGCACCCAAGTAAAATCCTCCTGCATAAAAGGTCTGAAAATTTCAAGAAGCCACTCCCAAGCCGACTGAGCCCGATCACAAGACCAAAAAACATGCGATAAATCTTCCGCTTGTCCACAAACCGGACAAATGAGATTATGAACACTCAGATGCTTAAGTCTACTGCCAACAGGTAAGCCTTGATGTAAGAGACTCCAAGCAAAAAAACTCGTTTAGGTTCAATATAAGTAGCCCAAGCAATCCGAAACCTCTTATTCCATTGGGAGGGAAGAGAGACTAAATTCCATCTCAGAGTGAGCTTATCAACCATTGGAACTTGTGGGGTGAGCCATTTGTAACCAAGATGAGCTTTATATTGCAAAACAGGAAGCTCCCAGTGCCAACACCAATCGGACCACCAAGGTTTTTGAAAATGCTTATGTAGTTTGCTCCAAATAGAAAACGGAATACTATCAATAACCACCTCATAAGTGTTTCTATCACCAGGATTTAAATTGTGAATTTGACGAAAACTTTCCCAGGGTATCCAACACCTGGCATGTCAGGAGAAGAAATAAAAAATGGAAGCAATACCACGCTTATAGAACCTCTGCGCTCTGACCCACTGCACCGGAGCTAAGGGAGAACCTTGCCAAGTGATAACAGGAGACCACCAAATATTCATGGAAGACAAAGAGGCACCTGCTTTGCGAAAACTCCCTTTCCAACTAAGCCAGGGTTTGAAGGCCTCCCGGGCATTCCAAATACTCCGAATGACAAAAGAACCTTTAACTTTAATAGGGACAGGGCGGTAAGAATGGATTGCAATCCCCCCCTTTTTAAATTTTCTTCCCCCGAAGCAAACCAGAAGAAATGCAATGCCTGACCAACACTTTCCAAGATTCATCCCCAATTAAAGATCGGGTGATCCATTTAGCACAAAGGGCAAGACCTTGTCGGTGACAATCAAACAAACCCATGCCTCCACAATCCTTGGGCAAACAACAAATTTTCCAAGCTACCCGATGAAAACCTTGCTTAACAGAGTCTTTGGCCCACAAGAAGTCTCTCAAAAGCTTATCCAGTTTTTTATAACAAAATTTGGATGAAACCCAACAAGATGAATAATAAACATGGGTAGTGGCTAAAACCTAAAAAAACATTAAACATTTTAAAGGTATATTATTAACTTTTATTCACATGAAGAAAATCCATTGTTATACACTCGTCAAGTGTGGGCTATGCCACAATTAGTTACGAAGAAAAGCCACTGTTATACACTCGTCAAGTGTGGGCTATGCCACCAAAACTTAATCTAAGCACTCAATCTAGAAATAAAATCGTTGCCATGAACAAAGAGGGATTATCTCTAAATTTATTAATTTTTTTTTTTAAGTCATTCTTTTACAATTAATTTCACATTATATTTAATAAAAAATTTATTAAGTTGTTTTTAAATTTATTTATTATAAATTGTAAGTAGTTTTTAAGTGGATTGGTAAGTTTGGAGATTACGTTCAGCCTTTCTAGAGCAAAGATAGTAGTTTATTTTGACTCCGTTGAGTGCGTGTTAGTTTGATGATGACGAATCCAATCTCGAGATGTCGGTGATCTCCTTTACGATGGGTGATTCCGTTGAGTGAGCGTCATGACGACGATTCCGAACTCGAGCAACTGGTAGTCTTCCTCATGTCAGGTGACTCTGTTGAGTGTTCATTAGTCCTGCGATAGCAATTTCAATTCAAAATCACCAGTGGTCTTCGATGACAACGATTCTAATCCCAATTTATCGATGGTATTTCTCACATTGAATCACTAATAACAAGGTGAAGTAGGGGTTATAAAAACAACTCCAAAGATTTGAACCCTGGTCTCATAGTTAAATTGAAGGGATGTTACTAATATCCCTACATATAAAAAAAATATAAATTGACCCTCTTTTCTAAAAGACTCTACCACACCATATCTACAATCCCTAACTCATCATAAGGTTTTGTATATTGAAATATAAAACATAGTCATTTGTATATTTAATTTTATTATATATATTTTAAAGGTTGAAAAGTCGAGGGCACATTGAAAGTCAATTTTTATTATATATATTTTAAAGGTTGAAAAGTTGAGGGCGCATTGAGAGTCAATTCAGATCTGGAATGCTAAGAAAACCAATGCCTTTTAGTATATGTAGGGATTCATGTAGGGATTCTTTTATTAAATTTAAATTTCTTTAAGTATTGTAATTTGCATCTTATTTAATTTTTTTTTATTAAGGTTAGAAAATAAAATCTTTAATTGATAAATTGTTGATAATAATAAGATGTATGCCAGTATAATATTAGTTGGGCAAAGACAATGCTACATTGACAGCTACTAAGTGGCCTATCCTTTATGGGTAATTTTTAGGGTGAAGCACAGGTTTTTGAAAGGGTCTTGTTCTCTTTTATAATGGTTTGAATTTGGAACATCTCAGTCATATGTAGTTAGACTATTATGGAGGCTACCCAAATTCAAATTATGGGGAAGGGGCTACCTATTGTATTTTGCTTTAAAACCAAAATTTTGTCAGCTATCCATGGTATTTTGTTTTTAAACCAAGATTTTGTCCAACAAGACAAAATTTTGAGTTTAAAATACATGTTTTTTTTTTTTTTAATGATGGTCCTCTCATATTAGAATTTAATTTGGATGAAAAACTAAAAACATATCACTAAGGTATTCCTTTGTATTTAGTTTTACTTTAAAAAAAATACTACTATGTTGCCCTAGTAGAACATAAACATTTGAATTAAAAACATAGGATTTTTTAATGAGGGTTATCAGTCCCCTCGCACTACTAAAGTTTGAATTTGAACCACTATGGTGCCCTAACAAGATATAAAAATTTGAGTTAAAAACTTAGGTTTTTACGAGGGGTAATATCCCTCATCGGACAAAATATAAGATAAAGCGTGAATTTTAAAAGGGTCTCACTTCCTTAAGCAATAGTTTGAACTTAGGTCTCTTAGATGAGAACCTAAAGACATGCTACTATAATATCTAAAATTTAAGTTAAAGACATTAAATTTTTACGAAAAATTATCTCTTTATACCAAAATTTGAACTTGGTTCTCTTATTTTTCATATTAATTATTAAATTTTAAATAAATTTGAAATAATGCCGTTTTATATCAGGGTCATCAAATTATTCTAGTTAATTTGTATAATATTACAATATGGACATTTCAAATCTTCTTTTGGATGTGATTATATGTTTGATTTATATTTTCATTTTATAATTGATAAAAAAAAAGGTATGTTATGTTTACTTGATTACAAGGAAGTAAAGTGTAGCAAATGCAACATTAAATAGAAAACCTTTACATTATTATATTATTTTGATAATTTTCAGATTTTTTTTTTACACTTGCATACCTAGTGTCTGGTTTGAATTTGAATGTCCCTCGTGAGAAGCCAAACATTATTAATGGAGTGTGCCTTTTGAAACTAAATACCTTCCTTAAAAAGTAAGTATTTAGAGTAAAAAAAAATTGCATTATATTATATACCTTTCTTAAAAAGCAAGTATTTAGAGTAAAAAAATTCCATTATAGTTCAAAGGTTCTAATTTTATGGTAGTGATGAAGTATGGAGCAAGTGATGGGGCGGTTAAAAATTTACATCATAAATAAAGGTTTCAATTCTACAAATAATAGAAGTATGACTTTAGGCTTTCAAACCACACTAAGGTGTGTGAACATGTTTAAAAAATTATTTTAATCAAATTATATAAAAAGTGTGTTAAAAAATATATTTTAATCAAACTACATAGGGGTTTGATGTGTGTGTCTACATAAGGGAAAAATTATCTATAACCATATATGGTGCATTTATCATTAATAGTATTTTAATAATTAATAAAATATTATCTCAATACGATTCCAATCTTGAGCCCTCACCCGGAGTAAACATTTAAAGAGGTCGGGCAAGGGTTATTTCCTTCTTTTATTTTTATTTTTATTTATATTTATAATTTCATTTTTCATGTCCCTCAATGTTTTGCATTCTTTCTATTTTTGGGGACTAAGATACTATAAAGGATGTCATAGAAATGGATGGAGATGTTTGTACGGGGGTTTAATTGTTGTTCCAAAAACCATCACCGGATGAGCAGGAGGTGAGTCCAGCAGTTCTCGACCAACATTAAATAGTCACCCAATCCGAGATAGGTAGAAGCGATCGATCTTCAAATAAGGTCGGCTCCTTCGGTTCAACTACCTACACCATAAAAGGGGAAAAAAGAAAAGGAAATGAGAAAGAAAGCAAAGGGAGGTCGTAGCCAAAACTAACAAGGACGGGGTAAGGCCGTATCAAGACACACTCATTTGACATCACCAACGCAAACAACAACGGATCACCTAACAAATCAGTCCATCTAGTCTTCACTTTTTGTTCAGTGCAGCGGGCAAGGGTAAATTTTAGAATTGATGGGAGGGTGCATGAAATCAAGGCAGCAAAATTAGAGTGCTCCCACCCGATCGAATTTAGCATAAATAAACCTCGATGCCTAGAGACGGATGCGAATTCTAGAACAGCCCAACTAGACCCACAAAATCCATATAGTAGAATTAAGTGAAAAAACTTAGACAACCATCATAGAAATAAACATCCACACATACACAAAAATAGAAGCACATATAAATTGAGAGACCAAACAATGATACACTATTATTTACATGTAATGAAGAATTACATATGAATTGTAAAGTCCATAGAGCCACCATTTGGAATGACAAGCATTATGTTATTTATAGAAGATTTTACAATGAATTTGAATTGCAACATTAATGGTATCAAGCAGAAAAATGTCATTGGATTGATTGGAAGTTTTGTTATGATTCTACCCCAAGAAGGTATGGCGGTTGTCCGGAGGAAAACAAATACTTCTGCATAAATCTATACCCTTGATCGTTCTGATAACTTCTTAAATTCCAATATAATTTATGCCTTCATACTGTAGAAGGATCAAAAGTTATATGTTAAGTTCAAATTTCCTCTTTGCACCCATTGGATATCTACATCAGGTAGATGAGGTCATTAATGCTTGTTTTTGGGGATCCTTAAAGCTTTCATCCTAACATGTGATGTTCTCAGCCTTGGATGGACTTCTAGGTATGCTCCTTTATGTACCAACCTCCTAGTCTTTCGCTCATCATATTTTTATGAGAACAAAATATCGAGTTTGGACCTTTTAATGTACCTTTCCCAAAGTTCCACCCATATTTAGGGATGGAGACTTGGGACTTGGGAATTGTGACCATTATGTCATGGTCTGATTCTTTCGTCCAAGGCTTTGGGATACCAATCTTCCATCCAAGGTCAAGGTGAAGATTTCAGGTCTTCTTTTGAGCATGCCCCTACCTATTCTTCCGTCTGATCCCAAACTTGGAGTTTTGTTCTGCTGCTTGTCCACTTGGTCCCTAGAATCCACTTCAACCATCAATGCCTCAAAAAATGGATGACCCTAATATGACATCAACCTAAAGAGGAAGAGTGTATGGGAAGACATAAAATTTTACCCACACTCTTGGCATCACATAGGGGCTTTTCCTATTAAGGGAAAGAAGGACCCAAAAAGTGACTAATTTTGAACTGAAATATACAAACACAAGGAAGCAAGAAGGAGGGGACAGTGAAGGCATATATACAGAAGCAACCAAGGGAGACTGCAAGACAAAGGAGGAATATGGTCAAAGGTGAATGGAAAATGGGGTGAGAGGAAAGAGGAAGGAGAGAAGGTAGGGGAACAATAAGTGAAAAAACAAGCAAAACCAGAGAAAGAGAATAAGAGGGAAAGAGGGGAGGGAGGGAAACACTATAAAATGGTAGAAGTAGAAAGATGACTACCACTAACCTTGTCAGTTAGTGGCAACAAAGAATTGAGGAAAGATAAGGAAGAGAAGAACACAATAAAATGAAAGAAACAAAATGGAAGGCGATCCACATGACACTCCCTCAAATCGCATTCCCGTAAACATACCCCACCAAGGACCAGAACCAGAATGCCCAAGGATATTTTTTTGATGCAACCACATATAAACTTAATTAGCTTATCACCACCCCTGTAGGGAAACTTCAGTTGCAGCCACATTTTATTTTATGCTCCTCACACATGCTGCCTCTAACTTTGAAGGTGCTATTTATAGGTAAGTCATCCCATTAGTCAAGGAGTGGGTACTGCATTTAATTATGTAGTGAATAATATTTAGCAGATTACATGATGTGATGTGTGATTTTATAGCCTTGGTCCATTGGGAACGGGGTCACAACAAACACAAAGAAGAATATTAAGGACAAAGGGAAGTGCTTCAAAATATTTGTACTTTCTGGAGATCCTTCGCGAGTCACAACTGAACAGGATGATGTCAATGGCCATGTGCTTACAAAACTTTTATTTATCTGTCAGCTTATGTACACAAAATTACAATGCGAGTGGCATGCCACAACCACTGATCCATTTTGAAAATTATCTAGTGAATCTACAATACCCAGACCAAATTGTGCTGAACTTGAGTCACCTTCTGTAGTTCGATCGACATTGCCAAAATATTTTCCAAGCTACTAAACGGTCACAACTTGGCAAATCATCATACATACCATTACTCATGCAATTGATGATCAGCGTGGCAATAATTTTTTCCATGCGGGAGCCTTCTTCAAGTACTAGTACGTGTGGCAATAGGCTTCGATGTTGCCACTCCTTGGGATCCACTTGTTGTGAAATCCTAGTTTCACATACCTCTAGCATCCTCGTGCATTTATTTTTGTAAACTTAATTGATTGAGCATGTAGTGTATGGGATATCCTTGGCGATTGTATGCTAATCAACTAAGCCATTGTGTAGATGACTTGGCCTTTGCTTGTCGTGTCTCTGGATACAAAAAGGGTGCAAAAACACTCCCTCTTTGTGAGTGAAATTCCTATCTTGTTCGATATCCTTCATTTCTTGAGAAAAGGTGCAAGCAATGAGATTATCTATTACAAGACTGGTGCTTGCATTTTTTCCACATGGGCTCAAGAAAATATTCACCCCTTATGTTCCATAGAATTGAATCCCATCTCCTGCACAACTTGAGATAATACCCATGGTGGGTTTTGTACAGTTACAAAGGAAGCAACATCAATTGAGGATAATGAAGGATGGAGTCTTTTGAAGATGTCTTTCCTACTTGAAGTAGGAGTTGTTTAGATTGCAAAGCCTCCTAAAATATTTGAGAGAATATTCTTTCTCCAGATTGATACAATAGGAGGCTCATATTTGAGTTGAAAGCTCGAATGTAGTATAGGTGAGCTTCGATGGGAGATGGCTGGAGTTCAAAGGGAATCCTCTCTCGACTCCTTCTGAATCGTATATTAAAGTCTGTTATAGACTCAAAAGGAGCCCTCTTGATGAATGTGAGGTGCATCAAGAGTTGGAAGGGATCCATGGGGCCATCAAATATGTTGATTAGTGGTTTCGCCAAATCCATCCATGAGCGGATGGTTTTCTGCCCAAGGGTATGGTACCACCATAGCACCCTTCCTTTAAAAGACAAGACCAAGATCCTGACCATGAAATTTTTATGCATTATTCCATGGAGGGGTACTAGTGTGACGAAATCTTCAAGGTGCTCTCGAGCAGTTCCCAGGGTGCTGCTATAATTTGTCAAATCTTCTAGGGTACCTTCAAGAATCTCATGCTAGCGTTGAAGGTCTAGCAGACCAAGATAATTCTACTATGGGCAGCACAACTGGGTCATTAAGGTACTGGTCTTCAAATTTTATGGTTCATACGTTGAAGTTAGAGTCTCCAGATGAACATACTTTATTTGTTAATGAGATCAAGGTTGTTCATCAAACCTTGGATCCTCTAGGAAATGAAAAAAATTTAGCATAAAAAAGCAACTAATTTGATGATCTTGAGATATCGCACAGTCATAGTCACTAGGTGATTTGCAAAGATATCAGTAAACTAGAGTATCATCAAAATCTAATTTCCTTAAACACAAAAACTCAACAAGTTTCCCAATAGAATCACCAAAAATTATTGGTGCGAAAACCATCACTAGAAGAGCAGGAGGCATGCCCGATGATCCTCGACCAACATTGAATGGTCGCTCGGCTCGAGAGAGGTAAAGGCGATTGATCTTCAGAGAAGGTAAGCTCCTTTGGTTCCAACTACCTACACCATAAAAGGGAAAAATAGAAAGGGAACGAGAAAGAAAAAAAAGGGTGGTCATAGCCAAAACTAAAAAGGATGGGCTATGGCCGCATCAAGACACACTTATTCGATGTCACCAATGCAAATAATAATGGATCACCTAACAGATTAGATCTTCTAGTATTCACTTCTCATTCAGCGTAGTGGGCAACATAAAATTCTAGAACCAGTGAGAGGGTGAATGAAATCCAAGTAGCAAAATTAGAATGCTTCCACCTGATAAAATTTAGTAGAAATAAACTTTGATATCCATGGATAGATGCGAATTCTAGAATTGCCCAACTAGACCCACGAAATATAGATAGCATAATTAAGTGAACCAACTCAAACAACCATCATAGAAATAAACATCCACACATAGACAAAAATAGAAGTGAAGATAGATTGAGAGACCAAATAGTGATACACTATTATTTACAGGCAATGAAGAATTACATATAAATTGTAAAGGCCACAGAGCTGCCCTTTGGAACATCAAGCTGCAATGATTGGTAGGCAACAAATGAGTGTTAAGGTGCAGAAGCGATGGATCACCATCTAAAAATAAGAAATCGTCATCGTAGAGCATTCGATCATCGTCAAAAAATAGAGAATCGACAAGAGCTAGAATCTGCAAAGGTGGACAACAAGGTGATTCAGGTAGCGGATGTCAAGGACTACATGGGTCGGATGGAACTGGATCAATGCAGGATACAGAACATCTAATCTATAAATATGTAGGAACCATGGTATATGGTGAAATGTATTTGGGCTTAGCATCAAGAACTTCAGAAGCCACATGATATAATGGAAATACACTAGGAATTTCACCCAAAAATCCTAGTTTGAATCTAGGTATAGCTGTAAATGCTTCATGTACTAGATCAGGAATGAAATCCTGATCTTTTTCAATAATATCAGCAGTAGCAATGAGATCTTCAGCAACAATGGTAGCAAGCATTTTGACATGAATTTATTGGAGTTCTACAACAATCATCCTACACAACCCATCTACAACAATTAGGTCAATAGCTCAACATCCTCTATACGTGATCCACAAAATGACCACAATCTTCATTTTTGGTGTACAATAAGTTTTTCTACAGTTCACTGTTCTTTTGACATGTTCAAAAATCCCCAATGGCAAATATGAAATCCTTTTCCTAAGGTCTTAGGGTCATTTCAATTTTTTTTGACAATGCCATTCTTCAATGCCGACACTCGCTAATCTTCTTGAGATATTCCCTGACTAACTCTAGCATTCTGGTGCCCCATCGATCTCTTTTTTGGTGGACCTGCTACATGTTGATCCATCATCTCATGTGCTACATTATCGACACTCAATTCCTGGTGGTTCCTCCTTTAGTACAATGAGTGACATCCATTGATTTCTATGACTAACCACATCCAATCCCCCACACCTCCATTTTTTGGTGTTGTAGAATTTTTTCGACGTTTGTTTCACCACCTACCATGCACTTAAACGATTCTCAATGCACATCCCATTCACGGTAAGCCAAAATTTCTTGGACCAAAATATTTTATTTTTTTCTAAGGTTCGCCCTTTTCGACAGGTATTTTCGACGCTTCCATGTGTATTTTATGACGTGTTTTTCCAACAAGTCTTTGCATGCAATTTGCATGGTTTAAATAGCTAGTGGGTAAAATCCTACTTTAGCCATGGTGTGGGATTTTTTCCCTTTAATTACTGCATTGTGCAATTACTGATATAGCTAGCACATGAATGCTGGCTATCTACCTCCCACTCTCTACATCCGTACGGTCTGATCAACCCTATGTGATCATCATTCCCCCATCGCTTTCGCCACATGTCCTCCCTCTCTATCACTCTCGCATCTCTTATTTCCTACCTGCATTGCCTTGATTCCCATACCATGCCATGTTGTCTCCTCCATTCGTGCATCCCCCTCATATCTTGAGCTTTTCATGCCACACCCGTCATGTTCTGTCCCAGTTCAGAAATAGCAATAGCAAGCATTTCGATGTGAATTACTTAGAGTTTTGTAGCGATCTCATGAGGTTCAACAATGAGATCTTCAGTGAGATAGTTAGCAGGCAGTCAATGCATGATTGCAAGAATATCTTGAAGGTTTGCAATGAGGACAACAAGTTGGGTAGAGACCTCATCACATAAGAGAGTTATACTCAAAATCATGCTGTCAAAGATGGAAATAGATGATGTGATATGAAGTAGCACAAAATGAACGAAGGTTTATGATTTTCAAGAATTGTGAGGTAAAATGCGGTGTAAAACTACGAAGAAGGACAAAATCGTAGAATGAAATCAATAATTTTGAAAGAAGCCTACAGTGAAAAATATTTGAAATGAATGTAACGTTCCCAAACAGATCTATGGAGGCATTCCCATTCCATGTATAAACCAAAAAATAGCCTAGGGGAAGAGGATACTAGCCTGTAACTCGTAACCTACTCTGATACCAATGATATGGGAGCAAATTACAACAGACAAAGGAAATAGAAGACAATCACAAAACTTATATTCCATTGATAATAGATGCCTATAAATAGGTATTTACAAGACATGAACAGATAAGGGTGCATTCAATGATAACGGTGCCCTTAATACTTACAAAATTAATGTTTATTAAATTACATACCTAATTCCCTATCAATGTTCTTCTTGGGTACTGTAAAAAATATTCATTTGAAGTCTCATGTTGAAAATAAGAAATATCAATGGTCTGTGTGGGACGACACACATCCTTGTACTGATTGCTTCAAAACATGTTGAAATCCTTCACAGGATTTTGTAACAATTTCTTGTGAAATATTTGACATTTTTGTCATGTAGGGTGTTGATGTGGCTTTAGTCACTTTCCAATGATGTCGCATACAAGCACTTAACGGAAGGTAGACACATTTTTGCTGAGAAATATGTGCATTCTTGGAATGTAGATAAGCACATTACTTTGGGTACATGGGAGTCAGGTGCCTTCCTAATGGAAGTTATGCACCTTCCTCCATATACACAAGAGTTAGGCACCTTCCTCTAGATACACGAGAGTTAGGCACCGTCCTCTAGATACAGAGGAGTTAGGCACCTTTCTAACAGAAGCTAGGCACTAAACCTCAACATGTGTATTGAACATCGATTCCAGATCACTTGATGATAAGCACCTATCTCCATAGATGGAAGATAGGTGCCAATATTGTTGCTTTGAAAACTCTCAAGCTGAGCACATTTATGGAAATTAGGAACTCTTCCTTATATATGGGAATTTTCAATGTAAGCTAGGCACCATTGAAATACTCAAGAGTTAGGTGCCTCCCTATAGCTGAAAAGTCAGCATATGCTGACACGTTATGTAGTCAATGCTTCCTAGTTGATCAGACCTTTCAGTGCTTCCTTGAGTTCCATTAAAAACTACTAGTTCAAATATGCAGATGGGTATTTCTCTTCTTGTAAATATTTCACACCCACACACATATTTGTATTGTGATTATCCCCTCTAAATGGGAACAATCAAGTTTCTACTCCTAGAAAACTAAGAATCATGCAGTTTCATGGATCCTATGCCTATTAGGTCTAGGTATCCCAGGTTGCCTACAACATGCATTCAGGGCATCATACCTACAAAAGCTAAAGCAGTAAGATATAAGTCAGTGGAATTTTTGCCTAATAGGCCTAGGTTTCCTAGGATGCCTATAGATTGCACTCAAAGCACTATACCTGCAAAATAGAAACACAAGCAAAGAAAGAAAAGAAAAATAAAAGAATAATTTTTTTTTGGGTGGAAATTCCTATCCATCGACTGCTAAAAATTAAAAATTTCAATTAGATGGGGTCTCCCCATGCCTATATTGGACTCCATCATAATATTTTTAGATATGTGGTAAGGTCGTAGCCCATGACTATTAATTGTTAGTATGGTATTGCTGCCATCAATAGCTCTAATGCATACAACACCATTATTAATTAGTTCAATCACTTTGTATCATCCCATCCATCGTTGCATCATCTTACCTTTTCACTCTTGAAATCAGGAATCATACAGTAGCACCCACTATCCTACTTTGAATTGCTTCAGCCTAATATGGCTGTCATGCCACCGTGTCCTTTTTCTATGGATGACCTTGTTAGAGTAATATTCCATCACTTGGGATATTTACCATTTACTCCACTAGGTAAAAGAGTAGTTACTTTTATCTTTTACTATTTACTGTTTACCCTTTGGATATTTATCTAAATATCCTAGGTTAGTTGTAGTCAATTTGACTACGTAGTTAGCTGTTAGCATATTACTCTCCTAACACACTCTATTAGCGTTATTTGTGTTATTTAGTTAATATTACCTATTTTGTAACCTATTTAAACTATAGTTCCTAAACTATATGGTTAATACAAATATTTCATTTCATTCATATTTTCCTGGTCACATTGGCATCAGAGCTAGAGGGAGCCAAAGGGAGGAAGCGCAATGAAACTTCGTTCCACTGGACAAGGCGAGGAAGTACAATGAGACATCTTCGTTCTACTGGAGAAGGCGAAGGTGATCGCACAGGAGGAAGCACCATTTTCATTTGGTGACTTTAATTTATTTTTCCTATCTTCCTAAAGTTCCTAATGTTTGATTAATGATTTATTTAATCTCGAGACCTGAGCTAAAGGTGCCTGCAGGTGCAAAGATCCCAAGGAGCGAGACCTGTTGATGTGGCAGCCTGCAACCCAAGATCTGCTGACCTAGCACCTGGATCTAGGTCAACATCATTGACAGGAGGGCAGGCGTGCCCTCCTAAGCGATAGACCACCACATGAGGGTAGGTGCACCCTCCATGGGAGGACACGGATCCCGATCGACGCATGGGATCCGAGAGGGTAGGTGGCCCTTCGATCATTGGAGATCGAATCAGAGACCCAAACTTGACACAAAAACCTAGACCCTATACCAAAACAGACACGTGGACCTGGACCAAGCCATTGACGTGGTCGACCCTGACAACATGACCTGACATGTCCTTCAAGAAGGCTGACATGGTAGACAAACACATGGAATGGAAACCTGGAGTCTGATGTGGTGGGTGCTAGGCAGGTTGACCTAATGGGTGCGATATTCGAGGTGACTAATAGTTGATGTGTTGACTAGACCGAGACCAGACATGTGGCGGACATGCATGCCGAGGTGCTGACTGGATCGAGATCAGACACATGGCGAACAACCACTAGACGACGACCAAACACAACACTAGGCGACACGTGGCGGCTTGACAGCCGCGACACATGGCGATGACAAAAAAGAGGCGAGGGTGACTGCTCGAAGGTAGTCAATATGCTAAGGGCTTGAAAGCACTTTTATTCCCCACAAACTCCCCTACGTGGGCGATGTGGGATAATTCCCACATTTTTCCCTACCTGTGCGAGGAAAGAAGGGAAAGGGAATATCATTCCCTTCCCTTCACGTCGGGCCCTGTAGCCCGACCGGTTGATCGGGCCGGGCTAAGGCCCTAGGCGGAAGGGGGTCAGGGTTTCGAGTCCCTTCGATGCCAAAACCTTTTACCACAAGGAGCCCGCAACAAGCATAATTAAAGGTAAAAATTTTATTTTTTTATTTTTTTTGTAAATTTTTAATTATTTTTAATCATTTTATTTAATAATTTAATATCTTTTGTCTAAAATCAATTTTTTTTCATACATTACATTGGTTTTTTATAAAATTAATTTTATTGTTAAATAATGATTAGATTTATTAAAATTTTGCATTAAAATAGAGAATTAAGGATCTATTTTTGCAATCAAATCAAAAAGAGGTTTTGTTTTCTCCAAGCGGGGATATAAGACATAGAAGAGCACTTGTTTTTCTTGCAAATTAGAAAACCATAAAACTCTTCTCAACCTTGTTAATTTAGCATACAAAAAAAAAAGGATCAAACTTGAATTCTTTTTGCAAATTAGACAACAAGGAGACTGAATTTTTTTTGTAAAATTTAAAAGGCAAAGTGTGCATTTGTTTTCTTCAAGGGGGGATATAAGACATAAAATTGCACATTATTTTTTTGCAAACTTGAGAAGAATTTTAAGCCTTGGGCCCATAAAAACTAAGTCATGTGTCGACTAGTTCTGGAAGCATTTCAAACGCGGGTAGTGTGTCGACTTGTCTTGGAAGGAGTGCTCAAATTGTTCATTTTGCAAAATTCAAGGGGGAAGACAACATTGTACTTCTTTTGCAAAATTGGAAAACAAAGTAGGAGACATACAAATATCATTTTTTGCACAACATAAAACACAAATTTTGTTGCAAAAATTTAAAAAGGTGCATTTTCAATTTTACTCGACACCTTCATTGGCAAATTAGGTGCATTTTCAGTTGCATCCGACACCTAGGTGATAAGAATTTTGTGGGCATTCTTGTTTGATTATTGCATTATTTCTTTTTGCAATTATAAGTCATAGAATCAAGAACACACTAAACCCCAAAATTTCATAAATTTGTGTAAATCCTTGCACAGATTTAAAGCCAAAATTACTTGATATTCTCTCCTAAATCAACAAAACCCCTAATTCACTCTTATTTGTTTGGCTTAATTTCCTTAAACTGATTATTCCTCTTCAAAGAGGATTTTTAGGCAGGTGCCATTAAATATCTGTTTGAGTGAATTATCTTTTGGTACTCTTTTAGGGTAATCAAAAAGAAAGAACAAGTTTTTGAAAATAAGGAACCTTAAAAAGTTGCAATCCTTTGCACTAAGGGGAGATAATTCCTTTCATCCTTCAAAACACAAATTTTTGACAAGAGGGAAATAAAACTTGTAAAGGCAATCATAAAAGTAGAAGTCATAAAAGTTATACCTTTTCTTTTAGACTTCATAATAGCAATCATGCTTGAAGTTCTTACAATAAGGAAGGATGATTTGGTGAACTTTTTGATAAAATTGCCTAGAAAGTATAGTTTTGCACAAATTGTAAAAATGACAACCATGACACCATTCAGTGTTGGTTTCAAAACAAGAAAAACTCAAATGGCAAAGGTACATCACAAAAGCCATATTTCTGGTGAAGTGTCTCATTCAAATTCTGATTCTGGTTCAAAGAGAGCAAACAGAGTGCTCATTGCTAGAACAATTTTGTTGAGGGAAAACACATGTGTCCCTTGGGCAAAAGCACCATTTTCTCTCTCTCCTCTTTTTGGCTTCATAAATAGCATAATTATTTTGTTTGAAGACCTTGCAATAAGGGGTGCTTGTACCTCTTTTAGGCTTCATAAATAGCAAATTCTAGGTGTTTGAAGTACTTGTAACAAGAGGAGCGACTTTTTGTGATGTAAAATTGTCTAGGAGGCAATATTTGTAAAATCCTTCACAACACTCTTGCATTGCACACTTTTTGCAATTGAGAGGGGATATAAATTTATTTTCTTCACAATTTTTGTAAAAAGGGAAGATGGCTTATAAGGGTGCATTTTCGGCTTTGACCAACACCTTAGTCACACTTCCTTCAGAAATTAATTACACTATGTTTTGCAACGAGAAGGGGGGAACTTATAAGGGTGCATTTTCGATAGTGACCGACACCTTAGCTACCTTATATTTTGCAAACTCATATTGTAAAATGAATGAACCTCGTATGAAGTGATCTATTCTACTACACCTAGCGATTGCAATAGCTAGTTACCCATGCAATTCGATTGGATGATGTGATTACCATAAGGACATTCGTTGGCATGAAGACAAAGTGAGGAATGACTCACTTTTTGTAGAGGATCAACTAGAGCACTGTGACAGAGCAAAGAACCAACAGATCAAAACATCTTCTTCACTGTATTGGGGCAGTTATATACTTTACCCAAATATTGTTGTATAGAGGGATATGTATGTATTACCCAAATAATGTAATAAGGGGGGATGTTAGAGTAATATTCCATTACTTGGGATATTTACCATTTACTCCACTAGGTAAAAGAGTAGTTACTTTTACCTTTTACTATTTACTATTTACCCTTTGGATATTTATCTAAATATCCTAGGTTAGTCGTAGTCAATTTGACTACGTAGTTAGCTGTTAGCATATTACTCTCCTAATGCGCTCTGTTAGCGTTATTTGTGCTATTTAGTTAATATTACCTATTTTGTAACCTATTTAAACTATAGTTCCTAAACTATATGGTTAATACAAATATTTCATTTCATTCATATTTTCCTGGTCATAGACCTCTATCATGTGTAGAGCATATAACTGGTCTTCATACAACTAATTTAGTTGCTAAATTTGCTCTTTTTGTGCATCATCCAGGTTTAGGTTTAATTCTACTACAGTATTAAGGGTTTTGATTTCAAACTCAATGGGCATCATTGCATTCTTTCCATACACCAATTAGAAAGGTGCGAAACCAGTACTTATTTTCCATGTAGTTCTATAGGCCCATACTACCTTTGGCAACCTCATAGCCCAATATTTTCTATGTTACACGGTTTTTGTGAGGATATTATCCAACTCTCTGTTGGTGACCTCTACCTATTCATTTGATTGAGTATGATAATGGGTGGTCTTGTTGTACCTAATACTATAATATTGCATGATTTCCTAAATTAGTATTGATCTCTCTTGGTACTCCAAACCTTGTGAAGATGTGTGAAAATAGGAAGTCTGCTACATATTTCTCCTTTGAATCCCTTAGTGCATGTACTTCAACCCACTTGGTTACATAATTAGTACAAACCAAAATATACATTTTTCCTATTGACTGTGGGTTGATTGGCCCTACGAAATCCATCCCCCATTTATCAAATGGTTCAATGTGAACATGTGGTTGGAGGGGCTTATCGTCTTTGAATGTTGGTATACCCATCCTTTGGGATTGATCACATTGATTTTCATATTTGGCTGCATCCTTGAATAGCGAAGGCCAATAGTATCAAGTTTGCAATATATTAAATGCAATCATTTTTCCTGCAAAGTGGTCACCACAAGGTTCATCATGATAGGATTTAAGGATTTTTGAAAACTCATGCTCAACAACATACCTCCTCATGATTTGATCATACCCTATTTTGAATTGACAACCATAAATATATAATAAGGTTACACTCTTCTTTATTAGTGTTCACTTTTCACGGGGTGAGTGCAGGGGATACTTTACCAGTGGCTAAGTAATTAGCCATATATGCATACCATGGTGTTTGTTCACTCAAAGAGAAAAGGTATTCATCTGGAAATTGATCTTCTGTAGCTGAATGGTATGGAGGTATCAGCCTTGATAAAATATTTACAACTACATTATCCTTACTTAGTTTATCGATGATAGTAACATCAAAATATTGCAAGAGTAGAAGCCACCTGATTATTCTGCCATTAACTGTAGTTTTTTTCATCATATATCTAATGGTTGCATGGTCAGTGTGTACAAAGACCTTGTACCCTATAATGTAGTGGTAGAATTTTTTGATGGTGTGGAAAACTACAAGGAATTCCTTCTCAATGACAATGTAATTGAACTCAACCTCAACAAGATGATTGCTAACATAGTATATGGCGTAAAAATCCTCATCATATTTTTGTTTTAGGACTGCACCTATAGCATTGTTAGATGCATCAAAATATATATGGAATGGGATGATCTAGTTTGGGATTCACATTACTTGAACAATGATCAACTTATTTAGATTTTGGAAGATTTGTTCACACTCCTCTATCTAGACAAACTCTACATTTTTGGAAAGTAAAGTGTGCAGCGGTTTGGAAATTTTGTTGAAATTTGCTATGAATCTCCTGTAATCCCCAGTAGAGCCAAGAAATCTCTTGACATCTCTCTATGTTGTAGGACTGGACAAATATTTGATAACTTTCATATTTTTCTTTTCCACCCTTATCCCTCTTGTAGAGAAGTGGTGCCCCAGAACAATCCATTATTGCATCATCATGAAGCACTTTTCATTGCTCAAGGATAGGTTGGTATCTTCACACCACTAATATACATGTTACAGGTTGGTCATAGCCTCTTCAAATATTTTTCCATACATAGTTAAGTTGTCTATGTATATCTCCACTACTTCTCCCATCATATCAGAAAAATGCTTAGCACTACCCTCTGAAAAGTGGCTTGTGTATTGTACATATCGAAGGGTAGAACATTATAAGAAAATGTACCCTAGGGATAAATAAATGTGTCTTGTCCTGATATTCTTCTCCAATATAGATTTTATTATACCCACTGAATCCATCCAAAAAGGAGAAGTACTTCCTTCCTGCGAGTGTATCAAGAACCTGGTCAAAAAAAGGTAGTGGGAGGTGATCCTTCTTAGTTGCTTTGTTCAAAAATCTATAGTCAACACAAATTCACCACTTCCCATTATTTTTGGGTACCACCACCAGAGATGAGATCCACTCACTATCAAATATGGGGTAAATGAATACAACTTAGGAGTTTTTGCAACTGTTCCTTGACTATCTCTTTCATGGTGGAGTTCATTCTTTGTTGTGGCTACCTGATAGGACTTACCTATTCTTCCAAGTATATGCGATGGTACAAGTCTTCAGGGTGATTCCTTTCATATATGAATAAACCTAGGTAAAATCCTGTTGATGTATAATTAGTATCTATTTTATTATTATTAATTGAGTTGGTGTCAACTCACTGCTGACATTCAACATTTCCCAGGCTCAATATGAATTTGTTTGACATGGTGGTATTGGTTGCCTACCAATGGTGACTCTGGAGAGATGTTGGAGGACTCTCCATGGAAGAAGTTTCTAATGAATTTATCTTTGTCAACCTCATTCTCCAATTCCATCAGTGCCGTTATAGGCTGCACCATTGATAATTTTCCATCATCCTAATTTTCCCAGTTGGGTTCTCCCAATGCATTAATAAATTATGCAGGTGGATAAATGGTCATATTATTAACATTCTGATCATATGAAATAGTCATTTGTCTATTTTGATAGCTTATATATGCATATGTTGTTGCCAACCAAGGTCTTCCTAGGATGAGTAGAAAGCCTCCCAATCCAGACTTGGACTGCAGCACTAGAAATTTTGTTGGGTATTCCCATGCATCCGTCATCATAATGATATATTCCAACATTCCTTCTGGTGATACATTTGATTATCAACCAATTGTAGAATAGTATTGGTAGGCTTCAGGCCTATGAGATTCAGGTTCTGCATGGTCTCCTTTAGTATACTATTGATTGTTGCTCCTAGGTACACTAAAGTGTTGGCTAATGAGTGGCCATCAATCTTCACTATTAGGACCAGGTTGCCTAGGTATGCATATTTGGGGTGGAAGGTATTTTCCAATATCAGATCAACCAGTTTTCCCATCACATTTATTGTCTAGGTTAGCTTACATCCTAGCCTTCTCAGACATAGCTCCTTAAACCCTTAGTGTATATTGGGATGTCTCTTATGGATTTGAAAAAAGGGATTGGAACTGTAAAATTCTTTAGACTCGATAGGATATAAAATTCCAACTATATTGATTTTCTTTGCTCCTGTAACCTTTTGGGAAAAGGAGGAGCTTCATATTTTGTCTTCTTAGCAGCTGGTTCTTCATCAACCTCTTCAACCAGAGGTGATTATCCTACTGTAATATGTACACCCTCATCCTATTATATAAAAGGAGGATCCTCTACTCCTAATCGTCTACCTGACCTCAATTGCATAGGATTACAATTCCTAATATTATACATAAGAAACACCTCACTTTCTAATTGGTATGCTTGCTGGTTTATCTTATTGTTAGGATTGACTATGGGTTGCATTGGAAGCTATGTAGGCCTCACTATAGGGGGATATAGTAAGCTTTATTGTAGTGAAGCCTGCCCTAAATTTGGTGGAGTTGCATTCCATGGGTTGTATTTTCTCCATTGCTACCCTGGTTGCTGATATGGAACCCATGGATACTAATTTAAGAATGATTCTCCCTAGGAGGTATTCATATAGGGTGGTTGTCCCCACCATCCCATATTGGGTTTTTGGGCCTACCCTTATGGCATGTAATTTCCCCTCCATAGGGCGGTATTCCTACTGGAATATTCCCCATAGGGGGTTGCTGCTAGTTTCTTCAGTTTCCCATGAAGTATACCTATAAAAATTCAGCATCCTCCTTGATAGTTGGTTTTTGTGGATACAATTTGATCTTGTTATTATTTTGATAAACAATGCATAACCTGATCTTGTCTTCAGGACATGCATTCCTCGCATTATTTCGTCTACATTTTGGATAGAAATAAGCCAATGCTACCTCATTCTCTTGTTTATTATTTTCTAGTAGGAGAGTATCCATCAGTAGTGCTAGGGAAGATAACATTTAACTCTTCAAGTCCTCCAACATGTTACTTGTCTCTATATTTATGACTGAGGCTATTAACTTAGTGATCCTGGAGGTTGGTATACCTTTCCTTCGAGAATAATTTCAAAATAGTTATCGAATGTTTAACATATAGTGTTGGTAAATATCTCCTCCAGATATCATATTCAATTCTTCTAGAGATTCATTGTTGAGTCTCCTTAAGAAGATGCTTCTGAGGGACTTGTCACTTAGCTGCACATGGGAAGATCTCTATAAATTTAAACTGAATTCATAATCTCTGAGGTAATGATCTGCTTGTTACCCAAGCTGATGAACTAGCAGAGGACTGAATCATCCAGTATTGAAGGCAATAATTTTAGCTTCTAGGCATCTATCTTATAGTCCATAGACCTGCACAATACATCAAATTTGAATAAACATATATCTAGATATTTTGTTGGAAATCCTTTGAAGGTAGGAATATGGGTAGGGGATATGTTCTTCATTTTTATTTCTCCCTAGCCTCTTCTATTGGGAAGCTAAAGATGATTGATATCTCTTCTACCTTTAGCCATTTTTCAATAAATATGGTCTCTAAATCTATATTCCTTGAAGTTATTTCTAAGGCCTTTCGATCACTATGAGTTTTTTGCACAAGAATCCTCAAATCAATTGGTGAAGTAGTTTCATACTCAATAGCTTTCCACTATTGTTCATATAGCAGATCCTCTTCAGGTGGGGTTATTTTGAATAGAGGATTCTAGGTTATCCACTCTTCACTTTGGTTTGGATAATTTGGTACAAAAGAGCTTTGTGCAAAAACTAGATTTTTAGTCTAATACACTGGTTGAAGTAACTATGGAGACACTACTTCAAGTTTAGAGTCTTTAGCTGGTTCAATATTTACCTGTGGTATCTTAATTTTAATAAAATGATTATCCGATCTTCTATTTCTTGGTGGACTCATGCAAGATCTGAAGGAAAAAGTTCTATAGGTTTGAATTAGAATTCCTACACAACTAGGTATTGTAATGGTATCTACTATTGGCACATCCCAAACAACGGTGCCAAAATGTTGGGGTAAAAATATTGGTTAAATTCTACGTTGATGTCACAACCCTTTCACTTAATTGTCAACCCAGGGATATTTGTAAGCTTGCGATGTACAAAGTAGAGATATACTACAATACTTTTGAGGTGAGTCCACTAAATATATAGTTTGGGGATGTTGTTTGTATAGAATTCATTTTAATTTAAACCATTTAATCTATAAAATATAAATTTCTAGAAATAAAATCACACCACACTTTTACAAAAATGAAATAAAGCAGTAAATATATCAAGTTGCAAAAAAACAATCGAATGTTGGAAAGAGAATTAGAATAAACAAAATTGAAATGAAATTACATAAAAGTAAATGAGAGGGGAGGAATACTGGCTGAGAGTGGGCCCAGGCTCTAGCAGATTCTACTTGGTTAAATACTTACGTTGAACTAAATTAGAGAACTTCGAATAATATTTATTGCATAAGTGAAATTACATTACAGTTTGATTGTTTTGCTATTTTCTCATTTTTTTCTCATAGAAGTCCTATGTGTTTATATACCACATAGGGTTCTCTATTACAATTGTTACAAAAATAAATCTCTAAAAATGTGATTACAATAACAACACACTAATTTAGAAAAAATTGATGTACTAAAAACATATTTTGTTTGCTACATCATTTGTCTACGATCTAGTTAAATCAAGTGGCTTTTGGCCTTATCTCATTGTCATCACTCGCTTTCTACCTTCAGGAAGTCGTTACTCTGTTCCATGTGAAAATAGAGCAATTGATGTGTTCATTGGTTAATAGGAGTTAGGCACCATCAGGTCAGGAGTTAGGCACTTTGTTCTACTTACGTGGGGTCAATCATATTTGACTTTGTTAACAGAAGTAAGGTGCATTTCTATTGGAAGACATGAGCAAGGCAACTTCCCATATAAAATGGGAGTAAGGTGCCTTGCCTCAAAAATATTAGAGTAAGGCATCTTCACATCGAAATACGGGAGTAAGGCTCCTTTCCATCGAAATATGGGAGTAATATGCCTCTTCATCAGAAGACGAGAGTAAGGTGCCTTTTCATCGAAATATGGGAGTAAGGCACCTTCCCATCGAAATATGGGAGTAGGGTGCCCTTATATTTCGTAGCCAAACTCCTTCCTTAAGATTCATTGAACTCATTTTGAAAATGGATGATGCCAGGTCTAAGAGGGACCTCTATGTAGTTATGTAAAAAACAACTAAAGTAATCAAATATACACACAAAACACACTTTTCACACAAGTTAGGCAACATATACAATCTTACTATTAAATACATATAAACATTCATAAAAAGTACAAATATGGTAAAATAATGCCACACAAAACATTAGAAACATATGCAAAATATGAGCAATTTCGATGCTCATCAAGCACCAAACTCAACATGAGTTTACAAAACCATCCACAAATAGATGGACAAAAAACAATTATTAACAATTTCCTAGAGATGTACCTCCATCGCTTCACATCTTATCATCCTAATTAATGGGTCAAATGACTTCCAATGATAAAATGGTGGTATAACACTTATCACACTATGACCAACATGAATCCATATAAAGTGGTTTATGGACATCCTCCTCTCACTTTCAACATATATTATAGGGAGTTGTGAGGTTCAAGCACTAGAATCTACTCTTTGTAATCATGCACTACTCCTCCAACATCTTAAGGAAATTTTTTCGATGGCCCAGAACTGAATACAACAATAGATTGATCAACATCGATAAAAGTATAATTTTAAAATAGAGGTTAAGGTCTTCCTATGTTTGCATCCATATAATTAATCATTTTTATAGCCTTATGGCCATAAAAAATCTTGCAACTAAATTTTATGGATCCTATCAAGTGCTACAATAGATTGGCCCCATGGCCTACAAGCTCAACTTGTCATCCTCTTCCAAGATCCATCTAGTTTTTCATGTTTCCTATTTGAAGAAGGTCCTTGAAATCCATGTATAGGTTTAATCAATACTTCCAAAATTGGATGAAGAAGGATAAATTATATTAGATCCTAAGATTATTCTCAATCATCAAACACACATCCTCCACAACTAAATTGTTATTAATGTTTTAGTACAATGAAAATTCTTACAACTAAAATATGCCAATTGGGAATCACTCCATTAGATTCAATAGTAATTTCCTCATATCTAACTATGAGGACAAATCTTCTTTAATGGGAAGGGTATGTTAAGACCCATCCTAACATGATTATGTAATTTTCTAATGTGGATGTATGCTTATCTTGGGCACCTAGTGCATATGGGCCTATTATGATGTAATCATTATGTGTTATAAGCAATAGTGTGATAAGAAGTGTTATACAACCATTTTCCCATTGGAATCCATATGACAAATATGAATCCATATGAAGTGGTTTATGGACACCCTCCTCCATCACTTTCAACATATATTCTATGTAGTTATGAGGTTCAAGCACTAGAATATACTCTTTGTGATCGTGCACTACTCCTCCAACATATTAAGGATGATTTGGTGATGGATCAAAATTTAATACAACAATAGGTTGATAAACATAAATAGAAATATAATTTTAATTTAGGGGACATGGTCTTCTTACATATACATCCATATAAGTAATCATCATTATAGATTTGTGGTCATAAAAATCTCACAACTAAATTTTATGTATCTTATCAAGTACTATAATAGATTGACCCCATGACCTACAAGCTTAACTTTCCATCCTCTTCCAAGATCCATATAGTTTTTCATGTTTTCTCTTTGAAGAAGGTCCTTGGAATCCATGTATAGGTCCAATCAAAACTTCCAAAATTGGATGAATAAGGATCAACTATATTAGATCCTGAGATTATTCTCAATTGTTAGACATACACTCTCCACAAATAAACTGTTATTGATATTTTAGTACAATAGTAAGGCTTGCAACTAAAATATGCCACATGGGAATCACTCCATCAACTCCAATAGTAGTTTTCTCATATCTAACATTGAGGACAAATCTTATTAAAGGGAAAAGTCATGTTAGGGCCCTATCCTAACATGATTATATAATTATATAATTTGGATGTATGCATATCTTGGGCACCTAGTGCATATGGGTCTATTATGATGTAATCATTATTGTAAGCAAGAGTTAATAATGATGTAACAATTACTATTTCTTGTAAGTAGGAGTTACTAGCTTGGGTGTCCTTTACATGTGGATCAACCCTTAAGCATTAGGGTTAGGGTAAACAAGCATCTATAAAAAGGCAAGGGTAGAAATGGAATGTATCAAGTTTTATCAAACTATAACGAATCTCTGCTTCCATGGAGGTTTCCCCATTGAATATGTATGTGATATCAGATTCTCTTGATTAATAAAATTATTGCATTTCTATTTAGTAATTTTCAAGCACTTGGTTATTTCCTTTTCTCATATATTTGTCACTTTTGTAATTACTATTGTGGATGTGCTTGATTTTATTTGAAGGTTCCTAACAATCAATCATAGTATTAAATCAACCAATTAGAAGTCGTATAATCTATTAGAATTGAAACGATCTAACAATCCTATTTCTAAGATCTAGTTGTTTGAAAAATAAAATCACCGCAATATCTAAGGCTATCAACAAGAGTCGAATGATACAATAAAAGCTCTATAGATTAATGGAAAACATAAGCAAATGCTATAATAATTTAAAAATAATCTGATAGAATGATAATACTAACTATTCACCTCACAATCAAAGAGAGGGAAGCCCTTACTAAAATAGGCAAGGGTGTACAATGAGGATCATAGGATAAAACATGAATATTGATATTCACACAATGACACTGAGAGGGGGGTGAATCAGTGTAGCTATTAATTTTAATATCTACAACATTTAATATGAAATAAAGAGAACTTGAAAACTAGAAAAACAAATTGAACAAGAGAGCACACCACAACACTCAATATACCGAGGTTCACCAATTTGGCTACTCCTCAAAAATGACTGCTTGGACTCCAATCCAAATCCAGTCTTTGCAAAATACCAATTTTACAAATACTTTACCAAGCATCTACTAGAAGGAGCACCAACCCCTTAATTTTTTGCTGCAACAGATGGAGCACCAACCCCTAGTACCAAGCACCAACTTGGACTGCAATTCTATTCAATTTAAAATGACATAAGAATGTCTTCACTTCATGCACGACCCTGACTGGTCCGCAATTAACCCAACTCTGCACACTCTCACGGCTCTGCTAATTTTTCTCTTGACTCTTTTCTAACCCTCTTTTTACAGCAATTTCTCTCTTACGACAACAACTTTATTCTCTGTATGACTGTTCTTTTATAACCTTCCTTTTCTCATCGGGACTCTTTGACTTCTATAGCGTTTCAATCCTGCATACAGTCGGATGACATTCTCGAGTTGTTCGAATTCTTTTTCTCTTCCCAATAAGCGGTTGTTCGAATACATCAAATACGACCATTCGAATACTTTTTCTATTCTGCATATTTTGCTGTTCGAATCCATTCAATACGGCTGTTCGATTCCAAGCAATACGACTGTTCGAAACCCTGCAATACGACTGTTTGAAACCCTACAAAATGGCTGTTCGAAACCCTGCAAATTCAGATTTTTGAATGCTGCAAAAATGTCTTTTAGAAAGCTTTTCCGATCCTTCATATTTGATTCTTCGAATGCTTTTCCAGTCGTGCATATACAGTTGTTCTAGTGCATGACTAACACTTGTCAATCTGTAACTGCAGATCTGACATCAGTTACTTTTTACGTAATCGGTCGCATGATTTTCCTGTCTGCTTTTTCTGACACGTGTCACCTTGCATGCTTTTTCGGCTTTTACCCGCCAAACTGTTACCTGTCGCGATATCGCGACACTTTTTGTAGCCGTACCCTTCATGCCCTTGCTGTCACGAAATCGCGACCATTTTGGCTTTTGAAAGCTTTCCCTCTGTTCATGTCACGAAATCGTGACACTTTGAACATTTGCTGACGTCATCCTTAATGATGTCGCGAAATCGCGACGCTTTCGGCTTCCTGAGGCTTCTCTCGCAACTTGTCACGAAATCGTGACACTTTCAGCTTTTGCTGACGTCATCCTCAATGTTGTCGCGAAATCGCGACGCTTCCGGCTTCCAGCAGCTTTCCTTGCACCTTGTCGCGATATCGCGACACTTTCAGCTTTTGCTGACGTCATCATCATTCTTGTCGCGAAATCGTGACACTTTCGACATCCTTCGGCTTTCCTTGCACCTTGTCGCGATATCGCGACACTTTCACCTTTTGCTGACGTCATCATCATTCTTGTCGCAAATCGCGACGCTTTCGGCTTCCAACTTTCCTTGCACTCTGTCACGAAATCGTGACATTTTCAATTTTGCTGATGTCATCCTCAGCTTTGTCGCGAAATCGCGACGCTTTCCGCTTTCGTACACTCTTCTTTGCCAGCAACCGCGAAAATGGAACATGTCACGAAATCGCGACGTTCTCTGCTTCCGTACAATCTTTGCTTTATGCAGTAGCGAAATCGCGACAACTTTGTGCCTTGTGCTTTCGACTTGCTACATCTTTTAGTTTTGCAATTTTGACTGGTAGCGAAATCGCTACACCTTCACGTTGTGCATTTTGGACTTGTAGCGAAATCGCTACACCTTTGTTGCCATTCATTTTATCATGCAGCGAAATCGCTACACCTTTGTTGCCATTCATTTCAACATGCAGCGAAATCGCTACACCTTTGTTGCCATTCATTTTATCTGAAATCGCTACACCTTTGTTGCCATTCATTTCAACATGCAGCGAAATCGCTACACCTTTGTTGCCATTCATTTCAACATGCAGCGAAATCGCTACACCTTTGTTGCTGAGCATTCTCTCTCCTCTTCGGGTCGCGATATCGCGACACTTTTCGTTGCAAGCTCCTTTCCTCCATTTATGTCACGAAATCGTGACATCTTTTCACCTTGCTTCCTTCTCTGCCAGCATGTCGCGAAATCGCGACAGTTTGCCTTTCACTTTCTCTCTCCTCGGCCATGTCGCGAAATCGCGACAATTTGGCATGCACTTTCTCTCTCCTCGGCAATGTCGCGAAATTGCGACAATCTTTCTTGCATTTTCTCTCTCCGTCGAAATCGCGACAATTTTTCTTGCATTTTCTCTCTCCTCGGCAATGTCGCGAAATCGCGACAATTTTTCTTGCATTTTCTCTCTCCTCTGTTTTGTCGCGATATCGCGACAGAAAACATGTCGCGATATCGCGACAGTTTTCTTCCTTGTCTTTTTTTGCCAATTTTTGAATCTGGGTCACCTCTGTTTTCCTTGAAATTCACTGCACTTGATCTGACTGACCTCTGAACTGCATCAACTGCATCAATCTGTCTGTGTTGACAACAATGACAATACTTTTGCAATTCTTTTGCTGCACCTTGCTCAACAATCTCCCCCTTTGGAATTGTTGGCAACACACTGCAACCTTGCTCAATTTCTTCTCCCCCTTTGCCAATAATACCAAAGGGCTGCTGCAGACTCCCCCTGAGTCTATGCACAACATTCTCAGGCTTAAAAGGTTTGAATGCTCCCCCTGAGAATGTGTTTCCCATAGCTAGTCAGTGCTTGGGTGGTGTGACTACTCCCAACTTCTTCCGAAGGTATTCAAATACTTCCTTTGGCAAAGGTTTTGTGAATATATCAGCTACTTGCTCTGTAGTTGGAACAAAATCCAATTTGACCTCTCCTTCTGCAACTTTATCCTTCAAGAAATGATATCGGATTGCAATATGTTTGGTTCTTGAATGCATTACTGGATTCTTGGATATGTTGATAGCACTAGTGTTATCACATTTAATTGAAATTGGCTCTTTGAAATGAATACCAAGATCTTTCAACGTTTGTCTCATCCATAATATCTGAGTACAACATGTTGTTGCTGCAATGTATTCTGCCTCTGCAGTGGATAGAGATACTGATTCTTGTTTCTTGCTGTGCCATGCTACCAGCCTGTCTCCAAGATAAAATGCTCCTCCACTTGTGCTCTTTCTGTCATCAATACATCCTGCCCAATCTGCATCAGAATATGCAATCAAAGTGAAATCTTTACCTTTTGGGTACCACAACCCATAATCCATAGTGCCCTTGAGATATCTCGAAGATCCTCTTTACAGTTGTTACATGAGTTTCTTTGGGACTGGCCTGAAATCTTGCAACCATGCATATCGCTTGTAATATATCTGGTCTAGTGGCTATTAAATACAACAGGCTTCCAATCATAGACCTGTACATTGTTTGATCTACATCTGGGGATTTATCATCCTTGCTCAACTTGCAACCTGTTGTCATGGGAGTGCTAACCGGTTTACTGTCTTCCATTGTGAACTTTTTCAGCATTTCTTTTACATATTTAACTTGAGAAATAAAAATGCCTTTTTCATTTTGATTGACCTGCGAGTCCTAGGAAATAAGAAAGTTCACCAATCATAGACATCTCAAATTCTTTCTTCATTTTAGTTGATATGTCTTTGCAGTATTCATCCATCTTGCTGCCAAATATTATATCATCTACATAAACAACAAGAACAATAAGATGGCCCTTCTCTGTTTTGACATATAAGTTGTTGTCCACCAAACCTTTCTTGAACCCTTGTTTAATTAGATAGTTATCCAGCCTTGCATACCATGCTCTGGGTGCCTGTTTCAAACCATATAATGCTTTCTTTAACCTGCAAACAAAATCTGGGTTGTCACCAAGTTGGAAGCCATCTGGCTGTTCAATGTAAACCTCTTCTTCCAGTTTTCCATTCAAAAATGCTGATTTTACATCCATTTGATATACTTTGAAGTTTTTATGAACTGCTAATGCCAGAAACATTCTGATTGCCTCTAGTCTGGCTACCGGTGCAAAAGTTTCCTCAAAATCAATGCCTTCAACCTGAGCATAGCCTTTACAGACCAATCTTGCCTTATTTCTGACAACCTGTCCATCTTCATTTAATTTATTTCGAAAAACCCATTTAGTGCCAATTATGTTTTTATTTGTTGGTCTAGGTACTAATTCCCATGTATTGTTTTTCTCAATCTGATCTAGTTCTTCATTAATTGCCTTCAACCAACTTTCATCGGTGCTTGCTTCAACAACATTTTTAGGTTCAATGCTAGATAACGAGAGAATAGTTCCGCACTCGTTGCTCTTCTTGTCTGAATACCATCTTTGGGATCCCCAATAATCTGCTCACTTGGATGATTTTTCTGCCAGTTGCCTGTTTTAAATTTCCTGTTTTCTTCTTCTTCAGATTCAGTTTTTACACCATCCGGATCAATTTTCTGATTCTTATCTGTTTCCTTTTCATCATCACCTTCAATGACTTCTTCATAGATGGGGTAGTTTTCTTGATAAGTAATTTCTTGTTCTCTACCTTCATCAACTTTCACATCAGCACTCTCAACAATTTTCTTTAGCCTTTTGTTGTAACATGTGTAGGCTTTGCTTTTTGTTGAGTAACCAAGAAAGATACCTTCATCAACTCTATTTTCAAATTTATCGAGATTATCTTCAGTCCGTTTGATGTAGCACTTGCTGCCAAATACTTTGAAATGTCTTGTTGTTGCCTTTCTGCCAAACCACAGCTCATAAGGTGTTTTGCTTTCATGTGGTCTTAGCATGCACCTGTTTTGAATGTAAACTGCAGTATGTACTGCCTCTTTCCAAAATCTGTCAGCTATTTTGTTCTCAGCCAGCATTGTCCGTGCCATTTCCTGCACTGTCCTATTCTTCCTTTCTACAACACCATTCTGCTGAGGTGTTCTAGTCGCTGAAAACTGTCTTCTTATCCCATATTTTTGACAGTATTCTACAAATTCTTCTGAAATAAACTCTCCTCCTCTCGTCTGATCTTAGGCATTTAATTCTTTTTCCCGATTGATTCTCAACAAGATTTTTGAAGGTTTTAAACATCTCAAAGGCTTCTGATTTAAGTTTCAAAAATAGTACCCATGTCATTCTTGAGTAGTCATCTATACACAACATAAAATATTTGTGTCCATTTATGCTTTCAGTTCTCATGGGTCCACATAAATCAGTGTGAATTAGTTCTAATGGCTTGCTCGTGAAATATTCTTTTGCTTTGAAAGTGGCTCTGGTTTGTTTTCCCTTTTGGCATGACTCACAAATACTGTTTGAAGGTTTACCAATAGTTGGTATGTCTCTTACTGCCCCTTTTGAGCTGATTTTTACCAGATTATCAAAGCTTATGTGACCGAGTCTCTTGTGCCACAGCCAGTTTTCTTCTTCCTGACCAACCAAGCAAGCTCCTTCTGAAGTCTCTGAAAGTGTATACAGATTTCCAGAAGTTCTCAGTCCAGTGGCTATTAACTTTCCATTTTTTGTCTTTCTTACTTCACAGCCCTCCTTCTTGAAGATTACATCATGACCTCTGTCACAGATTTGACTTACACTCAGCAAGTTATGCTTCAGACCAATCACAAACAAGACTTCTTTTGATTTTATATTGCCATCACTGATCTTGACTGATCCCTTTCCAACAATCTTTGCTCCATCATTATTTCCAAATTTCACAGAACCACCTTCATAATTCTGCAAATTCTCAAATTTTTGCTTGTCACCTGTCATGTGACTGGAACAACCACTGTCAAGTATCCAAGGTGCAGATTTGTTCTGAGCTTTAAAGGCAGTCTGAACAATCAAAGATTCCTTTTCTTTCCATTCTGGTTTGATGACAGATTTGGCTACTTGTTTTGCCTTTGTCTTCTCATTAGCATGTGCTTGTTTTTCAGGAAATTTCTTGTTTTGTTTCAACTCACTTGGTTGAGATTTTCTACCCTGATAATTATTTGCTGCAAAAGTGCTTCTATAGTTTCTAGCAATATGTCCAAAATTATGACAATTATAACATTCAACTGCATAATTCATTAAAGGAGAAAAAACATTTTTGCTTGTGAAATTCCTTTGAGATACATTATGCCTGCAATCTGAAATCTTATGGCCATAAGCATTGCATTTAAAACAATAACCAGAAAAGGAATGATTAAACCTGGGTGCCGGTCTTTGCCAGTTTGAAGTAGGAGCCATAAATCTTCTCCTTCTTGGATGTGTGACTTTTGTGAAGCCATCTTTGTCGGTACTCTTCTTGAGTCCGGCATTATTGCTTTCTTGGGCATGATTTGTTTTTTCTAGGTCAACCCTGATCTTTTCTTCTTTCTTTATGGGTTCTACATTCAAGGCCTTTGAACCCTTTGATGATTCTCCTTCATCGAAGCCTAAACCAAATTTGATGCCGGAAGGCCTTTGGTTATTTAACATTTTATCCAGATTTACAGTACTTTCTTCAAACTTATGAAAACAGTTCAATTTTCTATTCATATCCTCTAACTGCATTCTTAACTTAACCATGTCTTCCTCTAGCTTGTCTGCATTCAACTGTCTTTACGAGTTAATTGTTCATCAAGAACTTCGGACATTTTCTTGAATTCCTCTGTCTGTATTTTTAAACTGTTTATTATGTCAGTGGCATCTTCTAGTTTTCTTGAAAACTTTTTGTTCTTTTTCCTTTCAACACTCAACTCTTCAAGTGCAACAACCAATTCTCCTTCCAGATAAACTTCAGCCTCATCTTTAAAGTTTTCATCACCTTCCTGATTTTCTTCTGTTCTTTCCTCTTCAAGTGCCATGAACAGAGCTTCACCTTTTTCTTCTTCGGAATCCTCATCCGAGCTTTCTTCAGAAGTGCTTGACATTCTTGGATATGAAGCTTTTCTTCTTGAAGTTGTTCTTTCTGAAATTTTGTTTCTTCTTCCAAGTCACCTTTTTCTTGGTGTGAGCCTTCACCATTTTTGGTTTTCTCCTGCATTGGACATTTGGCTGCAAAATGACCGACTCCTCCACAATTGAAGCACTTAAAAGGTAGCTTTCCTCTATATTTTCCTTTTCCCTTTGTGAGTTTTCGAACAAAATTAGCTTCTGTTTCATCCAGTGTCTCTTCATCCTCAGATTCATGTTCAGCTTTTATATTCTTGTGTGCTTTAAAATCTGCTTCTCTGTCTATAGACTTGGTTTGTCCTATTCTCATTTCATATGTTGTCAGGGAACCATGCATCTCATCCAAGCTGAAGTTGTTTAGATCTTTTGCCTCTTCTATTGCGGAAACTTTGGAGTTAAATCTTTTGTGCAGTGTTCTGAGAACCTTTTTCACAACAATTGCATCATCAATTTCTTCACCGAGTCCTCTGATTGCATTAATGATTCCGTTGACTCTCAGCATATAAGCCTCTATGTTCTCATCTTCATTCATTTGCAGTGCTTCGAACTGTGCTCGATGAGTTTGCAGCTTGGCTTCCTTGATCTTGCTGTCTCCTTCATGGATGCTCTTCAGTTTATCCCACATGTCTTTTGCTGATTTACAGCTCATGACTCTTATCAGTTCACTTGTCAACAAGCCCACACATTATGGCATTCTTAGCTTTGGAGTTGTTCTCAAATTTTTTCTTCTCAGCAGTATCTGTTGGAGGAGTAGTGGGTGTTGTGTATCCACTATCTACATAATCCCAAATATCATATCCCAATGCACTCAGATATGTTTGCATCCTGAGTTTCCAGAAAGTGTAATTTGTTCCATCAAATAAGGGAGCTTTGTTGGATGAGAATCCTTCATCGCTCTGCCATTGTTTCTTCCAAGATCTCCTTAGCTGATTAAGCTTGAACAAGGCACCTTGCTCTGATACCAATTGATATTCACACAATGACACTGAGAGGGGGGTGAATCAGTGTAGCTATTAATTTTAATATCTACAACATTTAATATGAAATAAAGAGAACTTGAAAACTAGAAAAACAAATTGAACAAGAGAGCACACCACAACACTCAATATACCGAGGTTCACCAATTTGGCTACTCCTCAAAAATGACTGCTTGGACTCCAATCCAAATCCAGTCTTTGCAAAATACCAATTTTACAAATACTTTACCAAGCATCTACTGGAAGGAGCACCAACCCCTTAATTTTTTGCTACAACAGATGGAGCACCAACCCCTAGTACCAAGCACCAACTTGGACTGCAATTCTGATCAATTTAAAATGACATAAGAATGTCTTCACTTCATGCACGACCCTAACTGGTCTGCAATTAACCCAACTCTGCACACTCTCACGGCTCTGCTAATTTTTCTCTTGACTCTTTTCTAACCCTCTTTTTACAACAATTTCCCTCTTACAGCAGCAACTTTATTCTCTGTACGACTGTTCTTTTATAACCTTCCTTTTCTCATCGGGACTCTTTGACTTCTATAGCGTTTCAATCCTGCATACAGTCGGATGACATTCTCGAGTTGTTCGAATTCTTTTTCTCTTCCCAATAAGCGGCTGTTCGAATACATCAAATACGACCATTCGAATACTTTTTCTATTCTGCATATTTGGCTGTTCGAATCCATTCAATACGGCTGTTCGATTCCAAGCAATACGACTGTTTGAAACCCTGCAATACGGCTGTTCGAAACCCCCAATCTGTTCGAAACCCTACAAATTCGGCTTTTCGAATGCTGCAAAAATGTCTTTTAGAAAGCTTTTTCGATCCTTCATATTTGATTCTTCGAATGCTTTTCCAGTCATGCATACAGTTGTTCTAGTGCATGACTAACACTTGTCAATCTGTAACTGCAGATCTGACATCAGTTACTTTTTACGTAACTGGCTGCATGATTTTCCTATCTGCTTTTTCTGACACGTGTCACCTTGCATGCTTTTTCGGCTTTTACCCGCCAAACTGTTACCTGTCGCGATATCGCGACACTTTTTGTAGCCGTACCCTTCATGCCCTTGCTGTCACGAAATCGCGACCATTTTGGCTTTTGAAAGCTTTCCCTCTGTTCATGTCGCGAAATCGTGACACTTTGAACATTTGTTGACGTCATCCTTAATGATGTCACGAAATCGTGACGCTTCCGACTTCCAAGAGCTTCTCTCGCAACTTGTCGCGAAATCGTGACACTTTCAGCTTTTGTTGACGTCATCCTCAATGTTGTCGCGAAATCGCGACGCTTTCGGCTTCCAGCAGCTTTCCTTGCACCTTGTCGCGATATCGCGACACTTTCAGCTTTTGCTGACGTCATCATCATTCTTGTCATGAAATCGCGACACTTTCGGCTTCCAGCAGCTTTCCTTGCACCTTGTCGTGATATCGCGACACTTTCAGCTTTTGCTGACGTCATCATCATTCTTGTCACGAAATCGCGACACTTTTTCAGCTTTCCTTGCACTCTGTCACGAAATCGTGACATTTTCAATTTTGCTGACGTCATCCTCAGCTTTGTCACGAAATCGTGACGCTTTTCGCTTCCGTACACTCTTCTTTGCCAGCAACCGCGAAAATGGAACATGTCGCGAAATCGCGACGTTCTCTGCTTCCGTACAATCTTTGCTTTATGCAGTAGCGAAATCGCGACAACTTTGTGCCTTGTGCTTTCGACTTGCTACATCTTTCAGTTTTGCAATTTTGACTGGTAGCGAAATCGCTACACCTTCACGTTGTGCATTTTGGACTTGTAGCGAAATCGCTACACCTTTGTTGCCATTCATTTTATCATGCAAAGAAATCGCTACACCTTTGTTGCCATTCATTTCAACATGCAACGAAATCGCTACACCTTTGTTGCCTTCATTTTTGTAGCGAAATCGCTACACCTTTGTTGCCATTCATTTCAACATGCAGCGAAATCGCTACACCTTTGTTGCCATTCATTTCAACATGCAGCGAAATCGCTACACCTTTGTTGCTGAGCATTCTCTCTCCTCTTCGGGTCGTGAAAACCCGACGTGTCGCGATATCGCGACACTTTTCGTTGCAAGCTCCTTTCCTCCATTTATGTCACGAAATCGCGACATCTTTTCACCTTGCTTCCTTCTCTGCCAGCATGTCGCGAAATCGCGACAGTTTGCCTTTCACTTTCTCTCTCCTCGGCCATGTCGCGAAATCGCGACAATTTGGCATGCACTTTCTCTCTCCTCGGCAATGTCGCGAAATCGCGACAATTTTTCTTGCATTTTCTCTCTCCTCGACAATGTCGCGAAATCGCGACAATTTTCTTGCATTTTCTCTCTCCTCGGCAATGTCGCGAAATCGCGACAATTTTTCTTGCATTTTCTCTCTCCTCTGTTTTGTCGCGATATCGCGACAGTTTTCTTCCTTGTCTTTTTTTGCCAATTTCTGAATCTGGGTCACCTCTGTTTTCCTTGAAATTCACTGCACTTGATCTGACTGACCTCTGAACTGCATCAACTGCATCAATCTGTCTGTGTTGACAACAATGACAATACTTTTGCAATTCTTTTGCTGCACCTTGCTCAACAAATATGGAAGGAATGGATATACACCATCCATAATGGGGCATAACATGAACCATGGATGAGAAATAGAGGGAATGAATATCCACCCTAGAAAAAAAGGCTAGTAAGACAAGATAGACAACTAGCAAGCATAAATTTATATGAGCTAATATCCCACTAATAAATAATATGGGAAAGAGAAATATAAGCTCTTAGATAATATCCTAAGTGAACTAAATAAATAAGGTGCATGACTAATACACCAACACACCACCTTAAGTAAAACTTAGGAGAAACTATACAATATAATGAAAGAGTCATATCCTCTTATATATGGGTCCCAACAACTAGGCCTGATGAGGTACCCATTTACAATATAATATCAATGTAAAGAAAGGTGGACTTAATAAGATCCCCCAAAAACAACTTTCTACACCCCAAGCATGGATCGTAACTTAAGGAAACAAGGTGATTCCAAAGTTTTAGTGAAGATGTATGTAATTTTCTCATGTAGGGATGTGCTCTAAACTAAGAACTCTATTTTGGATAAGCTATCAAATGAAGTGCATATGGATCTCAATATGTTGATGTGTTGGTTATTTACTAAATTGTGAGAGATGTGAATAGCACTTTGGTTGTCACACCACAAAGTAGTAGGATGATTAGGTGGAAAACAAAACTCTGTCAATAACTAGCGAAGCCAAAGAACCTCTTGTATGGCAATAATTGTTACTCTATACTTGATCTCTAATGATTAAAGTGAAACAGTGGATTTATTCTTGCATGACCAAGCAATAAGACTAGTACCAAGACAATAGACAAACCCTAAAGTATAACATCGATCATCAACACTATATACCTAATCTGAATCTAATTAACCAAAAATATCTAAAGCCCATAGTGTATATAAAAAACCAAAGTGTGATGTGCCCTACAGATATCTCAAGATACAATTGGATTCCTTTCAATGACTCTCTTGTGGATCCTATGAGAATCAAGAGATGGGCCCAAAAACAAAGGAAATATTAGGATGAATATGTGTCAGGTAGATAATACTACCAACCAACTGCCTATATAAGGTAGGATCATATCGATGTGTGGTGCAAGTGGAAGTAAAAGCTATGCTTGAATAAAATGGAGAAGGGGCTAGATTGCAACTGACTATGCCAAATATATGAAATAAATCAAGTGTTTACTTTTGTTGATATATGGAAATCCTTGAAGAAGATTGTGTAATCTGAAGACCATGAAAAATATGTAGAAGTCCTAAATCTATCATATCAAAATGCTCCATCAAGGAGTTTTTTGTAGTCTGAATCATGCTAGAGGAGCTATCAATGAGGATGAGATCATCAACATAAATAACATGCATAAGAATATCCTCTCTAATCCTCTATATATAGACTGTGTGGTTGGAATGTTAGTGTGTAAATCCTGAAGCAAGCAAGAAGACATCCATATTCTCATTTTAAGCTTAAGGAGCTTGCTTTAGACCATAGAGTGACCTTCTAACCTAACAAATAAGTGAAGGTTCCTACCAAAATCCTAGTGGTTTCTCTATGTAAATATCCTCATATAAGTCACCATGGAGAAAGGCACTCTTCACATCCATATGATAAACTAACCATCCCTATGAAGTAGCAAGAGCAAGTACAAGGTGAATGGAATCCATATTGGTAATGAGATCGAATATCTTAGAGTAATAAATCCCCTCAACCTATGAGAATCCCTTTGCCACAAGATGATCCTTGTACTTGGCTATAGAACCATCAACTACATACTTGGTTTAATAGACCCATATACATCTAAATAAATTCCTTTAGGAAGAGGAATGTGATGCCACATGTTATTATTCATCAAGGAAGAATACTACTTGGCCATAGTTGTATCCCACTAAAAAATTCTATGTGCATCTAAAAAGTGTTGTGGATCATCTAAAACTACATGACTTAAAATTCCATACCCTATGGAGTGAGATGTGGGATGCCAAGAAGTTGGAAGGTCACCAATGAAAGAAGTTACCTCATTAAATTAGTATAGACCTATCAAGACATGGTGACAATAGGAGGATCATCAACAACATCATCATGATGAAGAAAAGAATCCTCAAGTGAAGAAGAGGAATATGGAGGAGTAGAAGTGGAAGGTAAGAAGGCTTTCTAAATGGTCTACTCATCAAAATCTACATAACTCCAAAAAAGAACATCATGAGTGTTTAAATCAAGTAATTGATAAGTCTTCATATCCTCACAATAACCAACAAAGATAAGTGCTTTACTCCATCTATCCAAGGATTTTATCTTCTTGTTTGGTACATGTGCCCAAGTAAGATAACAAAAAAATTGAATGTTGGAACATTGGGTTTGACATGGGTCCAAGCCTCCTTGGTAGTCATATGCTCAAGTGCTTTATGAGGATTTTGGTTGTGAATTTAGTTTGCACAATTCACTGCTTTAGCCCAAAAAATTGATGGAATATCTCAAGAGTGAAGCATGTAGTTTGTCATCTCTCTCAAAGTCATGTTATTCCTTTCAGCTACACCATTTTTCTGAGGGGTATAAGGGATGGAATATTGATGTAGTATACCATGATTCTCAAGAAAATATGAAAATTTTGTGCTCATAAACTCCCCTCCATTATATGTTTGTAGCTTCTTGTAGGCCCAAAATTTTTGCACCCCTTTCTCCTAGGCTAATGGATCCACACCTAAAAGGGGGAGGAAAAATGAAGGATCTACAACTCAAATCCACACTCTATTTGATGTTTGTCAATGAATGGGGTGGGTTCACCAGGAAAAACTTATTGTGGTGGTTTCCACACCTAGGTGAGGTAGTAGTTTGATGTATTTTTCTTTTCTTTGTTTTGAAAGCATACACCTAGAATTTGGCCAAAATGCAATTTCTACCTAGCTATATGCAATTAAATTTCAAATAAGAAAAGGCATCCAAATCTATCTAAAAAGCGTTATAAATATTAGCTAAAATGCAAAGGTTTTATCTATGCTAACATGTTTTTTTTTTTGTATTTTTGTGTTTTATAAAAAGTATGATGGAGTCTCTGTTTTGGAGGTTTTCTATTTTTCTGAGTAAACACAGATGCATACAAGATAGAAAATATAAATTTAAGTATGAGAAAATACTTTTTTAGCTCTAAATTGACCCGAATGTCTAATTTATGATGAATTTGGATGCGCAAGATGAAATCAGATGCAGACAGGATGAAATCGGTCGTATGATTTCATCAGATGAAATCAAATGCGTACGAATTTGTCTAAGACCTTCAATTACATAACATAACACTAAATTTTAAAATTAGAGATGGGGAATTTGCATAGGCCATAGTAGATCATGATCTGTGACAATCAAATCCTCTTAGTTATTTTAGCCAACCATTTATAAAATGAAAGATTAATTATTTGAATATAAAACATATGATAGAAAATGCAACAGATCTAACAATAACAATGAATTACAATGCAATACTAAAGTAATAAACGATGATATAATATAAATATAAGAAAATTAACATTCTGATACTTAGAAGTTTACCCCTAGAGGGACATTGGTATGAATTAGTATGCTATGTATGAAATCATATACAATGTATAAAATCGTAAAGTGACAACTTTGGATGCATAAGAATTTTGAAGAACATGAACTTATACTGAGAGGGGGGGTGAACAGTATAAGATAAAACCATTTAATAATTTTAATTTCAGATAGCAATGGCATCAACATAACATTAAACAAGACAGAAAGCATCACACATAAAAGACCCATTTAACGTGGTTCACCCAAGGTGGGCTACTCCACGGATAAAACTTTTCCTCTAAAAGTTATATCAAAACCTCCGGGAATCCTTCCCAATTACAATGTTTATGAGCCTCAGCTCAAAGGAGACACCTTCCCCTAAATCCGCTTTGCTAGTGATCCTCTAGAAGACCTCTATCTCTTTTACCCTTAGCAAGTGGAACTCTTTCCACAGAAGACACCTGTCTTCCCTGCTCTGGTTGGAGATCTCTATCCTCAACTCTGTCACAACAAGCTAGTCCTCTTTTCTGCACCAAAACACAGTCCTTCGGTATGGCACAATTCTGTCCTCTTTCTTTGTTCTTTTCGGCACTTGGTTTGGAAAACAATCCTTCACTATCTGCACAACTACAACAACGACAGTCTTCTTAAATTCCAAAGAGCATTCTCTTCTCAACTTACAGCAGCACTTGATCACAATCTGTTCTTCACAACGGTTCGCACTTATAGCAGCATCTACTGTGCGCACTTTTCTTTCTATTACCCAAACTATGCGAACACAGTCACAATCAGAACAAAATATTCTCTGCACAATCTTTTCATAAGCAACAACACATTCTTCGTGTATGCAACAGCACCGACTTCTATACTTAGAAGATTTCAACGAAACACACTTTGATGCTGTAGTCGGACTTTGCTCTCTGCTTTTTCGATGATCGAACCTTGCTTGCCGCACTAACTCTACGAACGCCACTCTTCGAATGCACACATCAATCGATACACAAAAAAATGCTCAAACAGTCTTCTTTTAATACTCACAATCTCAGGATGAAATCTTTGATCTTTAGTCGGCTGTTCAACTTCTACCACGTCGGTTGAGAGACTTTATACTTTGTCGGCAAAGGTTAACTTCGTCGGCAACAAACACTTCTACTTTTCTATGGCTTTTCTCGTGCGACACTCAAACATGTTGCGATATCGCTATGCCTTGGTCTGCCATACACCTTGCATTACACGCTGTCGTGAAATCGCTACACTACAACCTTTGCTGACGTCATTGTAAACCTTGTCATGAAATCACGATGCTCTAGACTTCATTGCCTTCTTCTATGTTGCAGTCATGAAATCGTGACACTACAGCTTTTGCTGATGTCATCATGAATCTTGTCATGAAATCACGATGCTCTAGACTTCACTGCCTTCTTCTCCGCAATTGTCATGAAATCGTGACACCTTTGCCTCTTGCTGACGTCATCATGATTTTGGTCATGAAATCGCGACGCTCTGGACCTCAACGCCTTCTTCTCCGCAACTATCATGAAATCGTGACACCTTTGCCTTTTGCTGACGTCATCAGCAACTCTGTCGCGAAATCGTGACACCTCTTGCTCCTTCATCCTTTTCTTGATTTGCACTAGCGAAAATGAAACATGTCACGAGATCACGACACTTTCGCTGCCTTAGGATTTTTCTTGCCAACTGCTCACGAAACTGGAACATGTCATGAAATCATGACACTTCCTGCATCCGTACAACTTCTTCGAAACTTGTCACAAAATCGCGACACCTTTTTCCCGCTGTGCTTCTGCCTTCCTGCATGTCGCGAAATCACGATAGTTTCGACCAAACTTTCTCTCTCCTCAAACATGTCACGAAATCGTGACACTTTTTCCCGCTTTGCCTCTGCCTTCCTGCATGTCGCGAAATCGCGACAGTTTTGGCCGAACTTTCTCTCTCCTCAACCATGTCGCGAAATCGTGACTTTCTCTCTCCTCAAACATGTCACGAAATCATGACAGTTTTTCCAGCAGCCTACAAACTTATTCTACTTAATATTTTTCTGGATTTTTGGCAACTGGGCTACTCTGATCTTCTTAGAGACTTACTGACCAACTGAAACCTTCAACAAAAACACATCCTTGGACATAAAAACAAGTTGCTCCAAAAGTTCCTTGACATCAAAAACAACATCTACCAATAGCTCCTTGACATCAATGACAACAACTGATCTTAGGCAAAGGCAATGTACTCAAGGTACCCAAAATTGCCAACAATCTCCCCCTTTGTCATTGATGGCAACCCTTAACTAAAACACATCTTTCAAGAGCCAAAACTGAATTCAATCTCTTCAAGTTTTGCTCCCCCTGAATTGAAGCTTTCCTCTTCTCTTGAAAACTCTCCCCCTTACTTAAATCTCTCCCCCTTTGTCATCAATGGCAAAGGGTCACCTTTGGGGCTTGGGACTAAGAATGAGCCTCTTAGCTTAGTCCCTCCCCCACCTCCTGATAAGGAGATCAATCTCGAGGTGAGAGTACAACTCCCAATTTCTCCCTAAGATACTCAAACGTATCTTTTGGAAGGGGTTTGGTGAAGATATCTGCAATTTGCTCTTTAGTGGGTACATATTCTAGCTTGACCTGCTTCTCTTGCACTTTTTCCCTTAAAAAATGATATTTGATAGAGATGTGTTTCGTCCTTGAATGCATTACCAGATTTTTAGAAATACTTATGGCACTTGAATTATCACAAAGAATAGGGATAGGTTGTTCATGCTTGACTTTGAAATCCTCCAAGGTTGTTTTCATCCATAAAACCTGAGTGCACCCAGCCACCGTCGCTATGTATTCAACTTCTATCGTAGATAAGGAAATCGAAGGTTGTTTCTTACTTAGCCAAGAAACCAGACTCTTTCCCGGAAAGAATGCTCCACCACTAGTGCTCTTTCTATCATCAATATTGCCTCGCCCAATCTGCATCTGTATAGGCTGTGAGGGAGAAATCATCGCCTTTGGGATACCAAAGCCCAAAATCCATAGTGCCCTTCAAATATCTAAATATCCTCTTGACTGCCATAACATGAGATTCTTTTGGAGCTGCCTAAAATCTTGCTACAAATCCAACGACCTGCATGATATCCGGTCTGGTAGCTGTACTATATAGTAAACTGCCAATCATAGATCTCGTATAATTTTTGATCTCGCCTGGAGATTCATCATCCTTACCCGAGTTGCACCTCGTAATCATTGGAGTACATACAGGTTTGCTGTCCATCATCCCAAATTTTTTTAACATCTCTTTGATATACTTTTCTTGAGAGAGAAATATACCATTTTTTGATTGCACAATCTGCAGTCCTAAAAAGAATGACAGTTCTCCAATCATAGACATCTCGAATTCTTTTTGCATGGTGTTAGCAAAAATTTTGCACATCCGAGTATTATTTCCCTCGAAAATAATATCATCGACATAAACAACTATGATAATCATATCATCACCTTTATTCTTAATGTACAAGTTGCAATCTGCCATGCCTTTCCTGAATCCTTGTTCATAAAGATACCCATCAAGTCTTGAGTACCAAGCCCTGGGTGCTTGCTTTAACCCGTATAGTGCCTTTTTCAGTTTACACACATAGTCTGGCTGTTCTGAAAGAGACACACCTTCTGGCTGTTCTATATAGACTTCTTCATCCAACACTCCATTTAGAAAAGCAGACTTTACATCCATTTGAAACACTTTGAAAGATTTGAAACTAGACAGGGCCAAAAACATTCTGATCGCTTCAAGACGAGCAACATGTGCAAACGTCTCTTCGAAATCAACACCTTCGACTTGAGCATACCCTTTACAGACTAACCTGGCTTTGTTCCTGACAACCTTCCCATCCTCATTAAGTTTATTTCTGAAGACCCATTTTGTGCCAATGACATTCTTATTCTTAGGTCTTGGAACCAAATCCCAGGTTTCACTTTTCTCTATTTGATTTAGCTCTTCATCCATTGCTTGTACCCAAAAATCATCTGTACATGCTTCACTAAATTTTTTGGCTCAATCTGAGACAACAATGAAACATTTGCAGATTCATGTGAAGAAATGACTCTTCTTCTTGTTTGCCTGCTATTTGGATCACCAATGATCAAGTCTTTGGGATGATGTTTTCGAACATACCGTGAAGGAGTTTTGGGAAGCAACTGTTGTCTTTCCTCTTCTTCATCTGACACTTCTCTGAATTCTTCTTGACAGATTCCATCACTGAATTCCTTGACTGGTTCTCTTATTCCTCGTCTTTTCATCTACTCGTCACATTTATGCTCTCTACAACTGTATGAGTTCTTTTGTTGAAGCATCTGTAGGCCTTACTTTTGCTGGAATATCCAAGAAAAATTCCCTCATCACACCTAGGATCAAACTTACCCGAATTTTGATCTTCCCTTCTAATGAAGCACTTACTCCCGAACACTTTGAAGTGTTTAACTGTAGCTGGTCTTCCTTTCCACAACTCATAGGGAGTTTTATGATGATTGACTCTGAGTTGAGCCCTGGTAATGATGTGGACTCGTCGTATTTATCGCTTCTCTCCAAAAACCGTCTGAAAGTTTTGACTCATCTAACATAGCTCTAGCCATATTCTCAACAGCTTCTATTTTTTCTTTCAACTACTCCATTTTGTTGAGGAGTTCTTGCCGCTGAATATTCTCTTTTGATTCCATGTTGTTCACAGTATTCCACAAATTCATTTGAAGTGAACTCTCCTCCTCTATCTGATCTTAAACATTTTATTTTCTTGTCAGTCTCATTTTCAATCATTTCTTTAAAAATTTTAAATTTTCCAAAAGCTTCAGATTTTTCTTTGAGAAAAGTAACCCAAGTCATTCTCGAGTAATCATCTATAAACAACATGAAATAGCTATCTCCATGAATGCTCTGAGTTCTGGTAGGACCACACAAATCAGTATGAATAAGATCCAAGGGATTTGATGAAGTATACCCTTTCGATTTGAAACTGGTTCTGGTTTGTTTACCATGTTGACAAGGACCGCAAATGATGTTTTGGGGCCTTTTTATTTTGGGCAAGTCTCTAACTAGTTCCTTGTTACTAATACTGATCAGATTATCAAAGCTCAAATGTCCCAATATTTTATGCCACAACCAACTTTCATCTTCTTGAGTTAGAAGGCATTTTTCTCTTTTTATCTCACTCAGCATGTAAAGATTGTTTGGAGTCCTTGTAGCTCTAGCAATAAGTTTTCCATTTAATTCTTTACTTATCTCACATCTATCAGAGAAAAAGGATACTATGTGCCCTTGATCACAAAGTTGACTCACACTAAGCAGATTATGTCTTAACCCTTCTACATAAAGCACGTTTTCTGTTTTGGATTTCCCATCTAGACTAAGAGTTCCTTTACCACAGATCTTTGCGGACCCGTTATCTCCAAAACTGACTGTTCCTCTGTTTGCTTCTTTTAAAGATAGAAATTTTCCTTTTTCACCAGTCATATGTTTTGAACAGCCACTATCAAGATACCATTTTTCTACTTTGTCTTGAGCATGAAAAGCAGTTTGAACTATCATTGATTTAGATTTTATCTCATTCCCCCTTTTTGAGAACTCAAAACTAAATTTATCCAAGCTGCACATCCTTGCTATATGCCCAAAATTCTTGCACTTGTAACACATAATATTTTTATTCATAAGTGGTGCAAATGAGTTAACATTTTCCTTACTATGATTCTTCAGAGATTTATTGCAATGCATGGCTATGTGACCAAATTTTTTACAAGAAAAACAATATCCATGGAAGGTGTTATGTAACCTGTTTTGATGCCTTGGAAGTTTGTTCTTCTTGCGATCAACTGGAATCCATTCCTCTTCAGAGTGAAAATTGTTCTTGCTTGAAGACCCTGTTTCATACATGGTGATGCCATCCTTCTTTTCACATGGAAAATTTTGTCTGAGAGTTGACTGTTCTAACTTCACTCTAAGAGATATAATCTCTCCTTCTAGTTTCTCACAATCAACTACCTTTCTTTTTAGAACCTCTGTTAGAACTTGTTCAATCTTCTTCCCTTCTTCAGCTAGAAGTTTGAAATCTATAATATGTTGAGCCAATTCTGATCTTGCTATCTCTTTTTCCTGACAATGCTGCTTAAGAACAAAATTCTCTTCCCTGAGTTTTTCAAGCTTTCTCAAGGCCAAGAAGAATTCACTCTTGAGATCGAATTCAACCTTTTCTGAATTTATATGTTCCTCTGTTAGATCCTTCTCCAAGTTGTTAGGCTTTTTCCTGGAGAGACCCGCTTCCGATACCAATTGAAGAACATGAACTTATACTGAGAGGGGGGGTGAACAAGTATAAGATAAAACCATTTAATAATTTTAATTTCAGATAGCAATGGCATCAACATAACATTAAACAAGACAGAAAGCATCACACATAAAAGACCCATTTAACGTGGTTCACCCAAGGTGGGCTACTCCACGGATAAAACTTTTCCTCTAAAAGTTATATCAAAACCTCTGGGAATCCTTCCCAATTACAATGTTTATGAGCCTCAGCTCAAAGGAGACACCTTCCCCTAAATCTGCTTTGCTAGTGATCCTCTAGAAGACCTCTATCTCTTTTACCCTTAGCAAGTGGAACTCTTTCCACGGAAGACACCTGTCTTCCCTGCTCTGGCTGGAGATCTCTCGTCCTCAACTCGTCACAACAAGCTAGTCCTCTTTTTCGCACCAAAACATAGTCCTTCGGTATGGCACAATTCTATCCTCTTTCTTTGTTCTTTTCGGCACTTGGTTTGGAAAACAATCCTTCACTGTCTGCACAACTACGACAACACAGTCTTCTTAAATTCTAGAAGCATTCTCTTCTCAACTTACAAAGCAGCACTTGATCACAATCTGTTCTTCACAACCGTTCGCACTTATAGCAGTATCTATTGCGCACACTTTTCTTTCTATTACCCAAACTATGCGAACACAGTCGCAATAAAAACAAAATCTTCTCTGCATAGTCTTTTCATAAGCAACAACACATTCTTCGTGTATGCAACAACATCGACTTCTATACTTAGAAGATTTCAATGAAACACACTTTGATGCTGCAGTCGGACTTTGCTCTCTGCTTTTTCGATGATCGAACCTTGCTCGCCGCACTAACTCTACGAACGCCACTCTTCGAATGCACACATCGATCGATACCCAAAAAAATGCTCAAACAGTCTTCTTTTAATACTCACAATCTCAGGATGAAATCTTTGATCTTTAGTCGGCTGTTCAACTTCTACCACGTCGGCTGAGAGACTTTATACTTTGTCGGCAAAGGTTAACTTCGTCGACAACAAACGCTTCTGCTGTTCTGTGGCTTTTCTCGCGCGACACTCAAACATGTCACGATATCGCTACGCCTTGGTCTGTCGTACACCTTGCATTACACGCTGTCGCAAAATTGCTACACTACAGCCTTTGCTGATGTCATTGTAAACCTTGTCACAAAATCACGACGCTCTAGACTTCACTGCCTTCTTCTTCGTTGCAGTCACAAAATCGTGACACTACAGCTTTTGCTGACGTCATCATGAATCTTGTCACGAAATCGTGACGCTCTGGACTTCAACGCCTTCTTCTCCACAACTGTCATGAAATCGTGACACCTTTGCCTCTTGCTGACGTCATCATGATTTTGGTCATGAAATCGCGACGCTCTGGACCTCAACGCCTTCTTCTCCGCAACTGTCACGAAATCGTGACACCTTTGCCTTTTGCTGACGTCATCAGCAACTCTATCACGAAATCGTGACACCTCTTGCTCCTTCATCCTTTTCTTGATTTGCACTAGCAAAAATGAAACATGTCGCGAGATCACGACGCTTTCGCTGCCTTAGGATTTTTCTTGCCAACTGCTCACGAAACTGGAACATGTCACGAAATCGCGACACTTCCTGCATCCGTACAACTTCTTCGAAACTTGTCACGAAATCGTGACACCTTTTGCCCGCTGTGCTTCTGCCTTCCTGCATGTCGCGAAATCACGACAGTTTCGGCCAAACTTTCTCTCTCCTCAAACATGTCACGAAATCGTGACACTTTTTCCCGCTTTGCCTCTGCCTTCCTGCATGTCGCGAAATCGTGACAGTTTTGGCCAAACTTTCTCTCTCCTCAACCATGTCACGAAATCGTGACTTTCTCTCTCCTCAAACATGTCACGAAATCACGACAGTTTTTTCCAGCAGCCTGCAAACTTATTCTACTTAATATTTTTCTGGATTTTTGGCAACTCGGGCTACTCCGATCTTCTTGGAGACTTACTGACCAACCGAAACCTTCAACAAAAACACATCCTTGGACATAAAAACAAGTTGCTCCAAAAGTTCCTTGACATCAAAAACAACATCTACCAATAGCTCCTTGACATCAATGACAACAACTAATCTTAGGCAAAGGCAATGTACTCAAGGTACCCAAAATTGCCAACAAATTTGTGCAAATAGTGCAAAACTTAAATAATAATAAAATATAAATCAGGTCCATGTGTGTTGAAAATAGCTCCATGTATGTGTGCTCCTTGGATGATGATCTAACAATAAAATTCTCCACTACAACTTGCAAAAAAACTCTAAAGTTTCTTCTTCACTCTAAGCCTCCTTGCAAAAAAAAATAATCAGACTGATTATTGTGAATCAAAAGAGGTAAAATGGTTGCTTCGAGGAATCAGGTATGTGGAAAAATTAGGCTAAGTTATTAGGCCAAATTAGGTTTTGGCTCAATTTATATGAAATCAACTGCATTTGATTTTAGCGAATTGTCTGATTTTATCAAGAATCTAGTGATGCCCATATTAGATTTAAAATCCAACTGGGCACCTAAATTAGGTGCACATGGGATTTGGACAAAATAAGACACATGATTTTATCAGATATGTCTGATTTCATCAAGATCATCTGATTTTATTGAAAAGAGGGTAATTAAGTTATTTTTTTATTTTTTTGGCACAAATAACGAGGTAGTGGTTTTTGAGGGTGAGTTATACATTGTTAAGATGATTAGGATGTCTTAGTAACATTAATAATTTTGAAGTGTGTCCAAATTTTGTGGCTACATTTTACCCCCTCTTTAACGCATGTATGAGCAATAAATGCGTTAAAGAAAGATGTAAAGAAAAGGGATGTTAAGTTGTAAAAAAAAATTAATTTTTGTTTATAGTTATTATCAGGGATACCCCCTTCAAGTTTTGTAAGAAATTCACAATTTATTGCAAAACTCAAAATTTGAAGTGAAAAAAGGTAAAAGGAGGTTATAAAATAAGAATTAGGGTAAAACCCTAATTCATTTTTACTTTTACTTTTTAGTGAATTTTTCTTTGGATAAAAATGAGTAAATGGCTACTATAGTGCATCGGGTGGACAAAGTTTCAGTTGGAAATGATGGCAGTGGTGGGAACATCAAAGTAAGTGATTCTATCCTCTCTTGTGATGAGGCCCAAAAATACCTCATTATTGCACAATGTTTGACATATAAAAACTGCCATATTACCAAACATGACAAATTTAATTGCCAAATAGTTGATTAGAATATATTATTTGTTAAGTGTTTGCATGATTTTATGTTAGGAACACTATATCTCTATTTTTGACTATTTTCAGCATTTTGTGACTGTTTTTGCTTGATTAAGTAGCAAATAAAAACATGCATTTCAATTAGCCAAATGTGGTATGTTGATATCCATTAACTTCACAATGGTTTTTGAATGTTTTCCTGCCCTTCAACTTGTTTGAAATCCACATTGGAGCCAAATTTTTAGGACTATCATAAATCTGAAAATCTGCAGAAAACAACCATATAAAAATCAACAAGCTGTCACTTTATAGGAACACCTTGAAGTTGTCAAGAAAAGCATGAGGAAATGGATGGAATAAGTTCAGAAGGACTAAAGAAGACATCTGACCTATTTAGAAGCATTCCCACATGGTCTAAATAGGCAACAATAGGCAAAAACAGGAAAATGCAGAAATCACCATGTAAATTCCAGCCAACTGCCAATGAATGGCAAGGCCTAGAATTTACCAATGGAGAAGGATGAAATCAGTTGGAATCACCTCCTGGAAGCTGGATTAAATGACCTACCTAAAAGAAATAGCCAAAATAGACATTCTGAATGTATTTTTGAGCATCAAGTGCACCTACAACCAGTTATTTCGAAGATCTTCGAAATAACAGGGGAACACGCTTCTTTTTGAATATCTATGGTTTCTAAGTGGTTGAAAAGGTAAACTAAGGTTGAGGGGATATAGGAAAATATTTCTACAGTTGTCTCCACCATTCCTTTCTGACCAGAAGACATATCTCATGAGGAAATATCAATTGATGCAATTGATCCTATCCTGAAATAGACCCAGATTAGTTGCAGAATAATAGGCAAATAAGTTGTAAGATAGGAAAATGATATTTTAAAGTGGAGACAGGTGTAAAAGATATTATAAGACTCCTCCAATGTACTCCTACCATTGAAGATGCCTTCTAAGGGCCAATGAGTGTTGTTGTAGCACAAACTATCCAAAATTACACTTATTTTAGATTCAGAATTATTGGCAAATCACTGTAAAATAGCAAATAGGCTGATTTGAGCATGAGATATATTGTAATATTTTATTATAAATAACACAGCTCCCTTCTTGGTTGAGCTAAGTAGGAAGTAGAATAGAGGAGAGTAGTTAGTAGCAACAAATAGGACAATACAACAATTCTCTGTAACAGTTTCAACATGTTTTGACAACAATAAAAGTGCAGTTCTTTTGTCAATTTTTGTTCATGAGAAAGTGTGATTGTTAATTAGTTAAGGAGTGTTTTTCCCACCTTCTTCTAAATCAGGAAGCTTGGGCCCACTTTCAGGCCTAGAAGGAGGATTTTCATGACAGGTTTTTTTTTTATAATTTTGCTGCAGTAGAATTAACAGATTGCTTGTCAGATTTCATTTTCTTGTTTTAAGTTTGTGTGATGTTATTTATATTTTCCATTATGTTTATATGCAGCATTTGTGTGTGTGTCAGCTGAAAAATTAGATTAGACATTTGTTTCCCTTGTTTCCTCTACTTTCCATGTTCCCCTATTTTTTTATGTTTCAACAACTTTCAATTTTTAGCAGATTTCATTTTGCTATCAATTCCTATAGCAGAAGCTTGATGACCTTTTGTGGTAGGACATTGATAGGTGTTTTTAGCATAAGTTTTATTTCCAAGCATCATTTCAATTCTGCAAGAGTAAACTAGGTTTCAATTCTACAAGTGTAATTTAGGATTTCAATTCAGCAACATTTTAATTATGTTATTTCAATTTTGCAAAAGTAAATTAGATTTCAATTCAACAATTTCCAATTCTTGCAATTGTAGTTAATTGTCAATTTTTGCAACTTAGATTTAGTTTTCAATTCCTGCAATTTAATTCAGTTTCCATTCTGCAGACTAGGTTTAGTGTGACACCAAAAGGCTAAACCAAAATCTATTTCACCCAATAAATGCTTGAAATATGAATGCTTGAATTGTACTCTGCCCTAACCTTCTATCGTAGATAGCCTTGGACACCACCCCGGATTGATAAATCATAAGATTAAATGATGCTATTAATGACACACATCATTTTGGCACCATTTTTGGGGAACACGGTGTTGTTAGAGGGTAAAAGTAGTCAAATAATTATTATTGTGCTAAGTTGTGAACTTCAGAGTAAAATCTGAATATAATAACTGGTATAAATAATAATTATTGATAGTTGCATTTCAGTCCATTTAGAAAACAAGCAAGAAACCACAGGGAGGTGATCTTCACACTTAGGGGTTAAATTGCCTATGTTTGAAATTCCTGATAAAAATTGAAAGAAATTCATCATCCTCATTATCAGGAAACATAAGATCTCTTGAAAAATTTAGAGGAGCCATCTGCTAGTACTGCCCTTTTTATATCCATATCATTAGGGTAGTATAAACAAATTTGTACTAGGTGTTGGGAAGACATCATGGCAGATATACAAGACTATCCCTTGAACAAAACAATCATATCAGCTACTTGTAGCATTTGTTCATAAGGACATATCATTGATAAATGCCATTTACTTCCACAACTCAAAAATATCCTAGAGATGCAAAATTTGTTGCCTAGTCTAAATTCTTCTCAAGAGAGATCCCAACAACAACAAATAGAGCAAGTAAATCAACCACCACTTCCAGCCCAACCTGTGGCCAATCTGAATAAAACAGGATAGGTAGCCCCTGTCTATGTAGCTGAATCTGGTAAAAATACTACAAGAAATGTTATTGACTGCAACAACATCCAACTGTGCTCAAACAAGACCTTACCTGAGCTTGAAGAGATAAAATTCAATGGAGATACACAAAAACCCTTTAGTCCAGACACATAAAAATCAGCCTTGGATAAAGGAGAAAAACTAGAAAATCTGCACATAGAAAGTTTACTTCCATTGAACTCCTTAGTAAGCAATTACAAAGGGGTAAATTCTGTCCTCCTAGGAATGAAACAAATTGAAGTACAACCAAGAAAATTCTTGAACATTATTAGTTGGCTGACTTATGAACAAAAAGCAAAATTGTTTGCTATTTTGAAACAATATTTCAATCCTTTTGCATGGAAATACAAGGGTATGTCAAGATTTCATCTTGATGTATGCACTCATAGGATATATATTGAAAATGTTAAACCTGTGAAACAACTGCAAATGCAATTAAAGTCTACCTTAAGAGATATTGTCCAAACTGTAGTAAAGAAACTCTTGAAGGTTAGATTCATTTATCCAATTTTTGATAACCGATGGATTCCTCCATTAGTTATTATTCCAAAGAAAAATGGGAAACTGAGAGTGTGTGAATATTATCAAAAACTGAATACATTCACACATAAGGACCATTTTCTATTTATTGATCATATATTAGACATACTCAATTTCACATTGTATGAACTGGTTTATGATAAGAAACCATATTTTCCTATTGAAATTGAGTTACTAATGCTTTTAACATCTTTGGGAATTGGTATTGAATTGTTTCAAGTATAGATTAACAAGATTTTGTAGACTAGGAGGCATGGACCACAATTAATTGAAGAAGTTTTCAGATATGGAGCAGTGCTTCTTTCTCCCATTGGTGATTCATGGAGGAAGTTAGTGGTGAATGGATATTACCTTCAGGTATACCATGCACCATTAACTAAGGAGGAGTTCTTGAGGGAGGTTGAACAATTGGATGTACATAATATGGAAGAGAATTTTTCTTCCATGACAGATTCAGAATGATGATAAAAAGTTTGACAAAAAAAATACAAGAAAAGCAAAAAGAGAATAATCTTGCTTGTGAACTTCCTTCATGGGTACAAGCAAGATAAGAGAAAAAGTTGAAAAAAGAGAGATAGAAAAAATGCAGCAAAAGGCATGTCCCACAAAATGGGGATACATGAGGACAAGCATCAATTTCAGCATGGAGAAGGAACAATGGAGTCAATACTTCATTTCCAGCAATAAGGAGTTAATGATGACATGAGAAGGCTCTTATTACTCATATGGAAAGGACGGTTGCATCATTGTTGCAGATTTCAATAGAAAAAGATGGTGTTTTCATACAAATATTGACATGTTTTTGTAGAATAAGGATTGTTCTTATCCAAATAAGAGTGAGAGACATTCTCTCTCATTGAAGCACTTGAAAAAAAGATAGAAGTTGGTTGAAAACCAGAAATGGCAGCCTCTTCTGATGAAAAAAATGAAAAAAATGAAAAAAATGAATAATTCAATAGTGAAAACCTCCTTGAGGCGTTGTTGAGTTGGCTTGCATGAAAACCGGTTTTCTAGTGTGCATTGCCTTGTTGATCCACCCATCATTGTTCCACCATTGTACAAATCTCACACTACACATGTGTTATGTTTATGCTTTCAGATAGCTTGCTAACAATCATCAGAAGCAGCTTGTAAGGTGCATGATCAATTTTTAGGACAGTAAGGTATGTGTTTCTTGCATTTAACTCATAGTAAGCATTTAGCATTTAGTGTATGATAATCGGTATTTGGCATAAACTATTCATACAATATTGGCAAGTTGAAAATGGAACATGTTCAAAATGTCAAGAAACACCCCCTTCTGCCCTTAGTTGCATGGGAACTTCAAAACTGTGCAAAAACCTGATTTTGGGATAGACATGGCAACAATTCTATTTGAATTAGCAGGGCAGGTTTTAGAAGGAGAACTGCAAGTTTATATCTCACAATTGTCTCATAAATTTGAGGAGGATAATCTGGAAAATGCACCTAAAAGATTCTGTTTTACTACTGTGCAATAAAATAGCAATATACAAAATGAAGAATAACATCTAAACAAAAGGATAGAGCAGGGATTTTTGATGTTATAGAAGGCTTACATACCCTAGATATGGGTCCAGAATAGAATCTACAGCTAAATTTTGCATATGAGGTCATTTCTACATTTTTAGATGCATCTTCGAAATAAGCAGAGACATCTTCGAAATAACAGTCTTATTCCGAAGATCTTCGGAATAAGACATAAATTGTGCCAAAAATTCTTGAAAATGCTGTAGAATAGCAAAAAGAGTAGGACACATCAAATATTGAGGTTCCTAAAGCTCAAAATCATCCCACCACAAGTAGTACATCCCTCAAAAAGGTTCAAAATTGAATTTTTGTCAATTTTGTTTTAGAGGTGCAAAACAACAGAAATAGGCATCCAGGCTGAAATGTTGTCAAGATAGAAAATTCCACCAGTAGTAGTGCATATGCCAAATATGGTTCCATTAGAAAAATACAATAAGGCTATTGCAAGATGAATCACATGATACCAAGCCTTTAAGAGGTACCTTGCAACACTAAAACTTGTAGAAGGGCAGAAAAAGAGTCAAAATTGTAGGAATTACAAAAATTGCAATATTGAAGGATGTAAGTGCAGAAGTCAAAGAGTTGCAAGTTGAAAATGAAAAAAATATATGCAAGAAACAAAAAGGGAAGAAAAGAAAAATTGCAGGAACTACAAAATTGAAAAAAATTGCAAGGTTGTAGAAAAGTGAAATACATGTGCTTAAATTGCAAAATGCTTGGTGTAGTGCAGCAAGGAGAAATTTCATGGGTAGCAGGTGGCAAAGGATGTTGTTCACAAGGATAAAACCTGCATATTACTATGGCCTACTAGGATGCATGAGGGCATGCATCAGTTCAAGCTAGGGGGGATGATGAGGCCCAAAAATACCTCATTATTGCACAATGTTTGACATATAAAAACTGCCATATTACCAAACATGACAAAGTTAATTGCCAAATAGTTGATTAGAATATATTATTTGTTAAGTGTTTGCATGATTTTATGTTAGGAACACTATATCTCTATTTTTGACTATTTTCAGCATTTTGTGACTGTTTTTGCTTGATTAAGTAGCAAATAAAAACATGCATTTCAATTAGCCAAATGTGGTATGCTGATATCCATTAACTTCACAATGGTTTTTGAATGTTTTCCTACCCTTCAACTTGTTTGAAATCCACATTGGAGCCAAATTTTCAGGACTATCATAAATCTGAAAATCTGCAGAAAACAACCATATAAAAATCAACAAGTTGTCACTTTATAGGAACACCTTGAAGTTGTCAAGAAAAGCATGAGGAAATGGATGGAATAAGTTCATAAGGACTAAATAAGACATCTGACCTATTTAGAAGCATTCCCACATGGTCTAAATAGGCAACAACAAGCAAAAATAGGAAAATGCAGAAATCACCATGTAAATTCCAGCCAATTGCCAATGAATGGCAAGGCCTAGAATTTACCAATGGAGAAGGATGAAATCAGTTGGAATCACCTCCTGGAAGCTGGATTAAATGACCTACCTAAAAGAAACAGCCAAAATGGACATTTTGAATGCATTTTTGAGCATCAAGTGCACCTACAACCAATTATTTCGAAGATCTTCGAAATAACAGGGGAACACGCTTCTTTTTGAATATCTGCGGTTTCTAAGTGGTTGAAAAGGTAAACTAAGGTTGAGGGGATATAGGAAAATATTTCTACAACTATCTCCACCATTCCTTGCCAACCAGAAGACACAGCTCATGAGGAAATATCAACTGATGCAATTGATCCTGTCCTGAAATAGACCCAGATTAGTTGCAAGAATAATAGGCAAATAAGTTGTAAGATAGGAAAATGATATTTTAAAGTGGATACAGGTGTACAAGATATTCTAAGACTCCTCCAATGTACTCCTACCACTGAAGATGCCTTCTAAGGGCCAATGAGTGTTGTTGTAGCACAAACTGTCCAAAATTACACTTATTTCAGATTCAAAATTATTGGCAAATCACTGTAAAATAGCAAATAGGCTGATTTGAGCATGAGATATATTGTAATATTTTATTATAAATAACACAGCTCCCTTCTTGGTTGAGCTAAGTAGGAAGTAGAATAGAGGAGAGTAGTTAGTAGCAGCAAATAGGACAGTACAACAATTCTCTGTAACAGTTTCAGCATGTTTTGACAACAATAAAAGTGCAGTTCTTTTGTCAATTTTTGTTCATGAGAAAGTGTGATTGTTAATTAGTTAAGGAGTGTTTTTCCCACCTTCTTCTAGATCAGGAAGCTTGGGCCCACTTTCAGGCCTAGAAGGAGGATTTTCATGACAAGTTTTTTCTGTAATTTTGTTGCAACAGAAATAACAGATTGCTTGTCAGATTTCATTTTCTTGTTTTAAGTTTGTGTGATGTTATTTATATTTTCCATTATGTTTATATGCAGCATTTGTGTGTGTGTGTTAGCTGAAAAATTAGATTAGACATTTGTTTCCCTTGTTTCCTCTGCTTTCCATGTTCCCCTATTTTTTTATGTTTCAACAACTTTCAATTTTTAGCAGATTTCATTTTGTTGTCAATTCCTGTAGCAGAAGCTTGACGACCTTTTGTGGCAGGACATTGATAGGTGTTTTTAGCATAAGTTTTATTTCCAAGCATCATTTCAATTCTGCAAGAGTAAACTAGGTTTCAATTCTGCAAGTGTAATTTAGGATTTCAATTCAGCAACATTTTAATTCTATTATTTCAATTTTGCAAAAGTAAATTAGATTTCAATTCAACAATTTCCAATTCTTGCAATTGTAGTTAATTGTCAATTTTTGCAACTTAGATTTAGTTTTCAATTCCTACAATTTAATTCAGTTTCCATTCTACAGACTAGGTTTAGTGTGACACCAAAAGGCTAAACCAAAATCTGTTTCACCCAATAAATGCTTGAAATCTGAATGCCTGAATTGTACTCTGCCCTAACCTTCTATCGTAGATAGCCTTGGACACCACCCCAGATTGATAAATCATAAGATTAAATGATGCTATTAATGACACACATCATATTGTTTGGATTATTTTAGTTAATTTTTGAGATTTTTGGACGCGACTTGCCATCGCATTACCATAGTGACGAATTTGGATCATCGTGATAAAATTGGACATCCAAATTCATCAAAAATTATGTTTGAATTAATAAATTCAGATGCTTTTCGATGAATTTATATGTATTATTTTGTGCATAATAGGTCTAATTTTGCAAATTCAGATGTATGATTTCATCCTCATGCATTTGAATTTGTGCTTTAGGTTCGAATTTAGAAATTAGGACTTAATTTTTTTATTTTTGTAGTTTTATAAATGATTTGTTTTTATTTTTTATTTTTGTAGGGAGGATCGCTTAAGGGTCATGAGTGGTGATATACTGGTTTCGAGGATTGATTTTGAGCTCTTAGTGGCTAAAATGCCACATATAGAGGTAGAATACAATCTACTCACTACACTAGCTAAGCGATGGTATCTGGGTTCATTGACTTTTTGATTGCTAACAGGGGAGATGACCCCTACTTTGGAGGATGTGTAGAGGATCCTTAAAGTACATATTAGAGGGTAGTTTGTGTATTAGTCCTTGGTCCAAGGTTAGGACATGCGATAATTGATAGGAGTCATATTTTCTTATTGAGTAGAGTGGAGTCAACATAGAACGACTCATTGCAGTAGATGGGAACTCTACCTTGATAGTAGTGTTGGTAGAGATAGTAGGAGGACTTATAGTATACCACCAGAGTGGTCGAAACTTGCCATGGGGATTAGCTAAGGTTGTAGTAGATATGTGAGATACCAACATGTGGTTTTATTGGGGTCTTTATATTCTATATTGCTTGTATTGCACCTTGTTTAGGGTCGTGTACAAGAAGGGCACTAGTTTGGTAATTACATCATTTTTCCAGGTATGGTGTTGGAAGAGCATCGCAATGAGGAGACCCAAAGAATTTCCTCTTCAATATGTGGAGGATAGATGGCTTGCAATATTCTCTTGGGGTCCATTGGTTGGGTGGCTGAGGAGGAGGGGTGGCATAGAGGAGGTCAGACAGAATATCGATGAGTTGGTCACGATGTAGATTTATTGGAGACCTTGGAGAGGGTGTCGCATATGGCAGGATGATTGAGAAGAGTTATATCATGTGATGCAAGTATGATGGATTCATATGGAGCAAGGAGATATAGAGCTCCATAACATTTATTGGGTACTATGTCAATTTGGTGTGGTGTAGGGGATTCCTGAGGTTCATTATTTTTCTTATTCTCAAGTTGTACGAGATTCAATGACCACTGGTGAGAGGCTAGATCTCACCAAGTTTATTGAGGTAGACAAGGATTATATAGAGGTTACCTTGTTAGAGGGTGATGATGTTGGGGTTGTGGATGGGCATTTATCTTGGTATGCTGGCATTTATCCAATGAGGATTACTTAGGAGAGAGGTATAGCTGATCAGATAGAAGAGGCCTTTCGAGAGGTATATAGGTGATGATCAACTAGATCAGAGGGGGGAGGATAGAGATAGATGCCACCATAGAGAGAGGGGCCTCAAATGCAAGGAGGATTTCAACCATATGGGCCTCAAATATAGGGATTACGACCATAGGGTCCTACTTGATAGGCTCTCAAGATTTAGGGGAAGAGAAGGCAATGCCAGTAGGAGGGAGGCTTGCAATGGGATGTTCCTTCACCAGAGTAGATAGTGTCCTCTCCACAGTGAGAGACCTATACTGCCCTGAGATCAAATTTTCTTAGAAATGGCACTACTACAGAGATGGGAGAGTCGAGAAACACAAGAGAGATGGATACTCTATGGGTAGAAAATGATAGTTTGAGGAGTCATATCACGATTCAGGTGAGTCACATTTAGTAGTTGGAGGGACAACTCACACAGGTGTAGACTATTGTGAGCTAGGCTCAGGCTCAGTTGGCCAAGATGTAGGAATATGGGTCATCATGACAAATAGTGTTGTAATCCCATCATACAAGGAGCATGGCTTATGACCAATCCTCAAGGAGTAGTGCATTGTAGGGTGCCTTGATGGAAGTACAGGTAGAGGCTACCTGGTGGCATAATGGATGACGTTCTATCAAATGTTGTATTTTTAGTCAGTACTTGAGAGTTATAGAGCTTCATTGCCTCTAGAGTTAGCTACTTCTAGTCGCTTTATATCAACTTCATTATCTTGGGCTCCTCAGTTTTGTAAGCCTAGACCACCTCTAGGTGATGAAACCCAGAGTTCTAGGGTTTCTAGGCACTGATACACTATGCTGGATTTTGTGGTGTACCCCCTAGAGATTGAGTATACCGATTTTATGATTGTGGTATACCAATCGATTGACTTTTGTATTCTATTGTATTTTTGACAATATATATACATATGTCTATTGCTTATCTGATGTTTTGATGATATTGATGTGTGAATATATAATATAATTTTTTTTCGATGATCTACATAATAATGCTTTTTAATCCTTGTTTTTATGGTTTTTGATGTACATTTTCTCCTGCTTTAATCAAGATATCATTGTAGATATGTAGACTATAATTTGAAGTAATTAATGTTTGTAATGTAGTGTGGTTGAATGGCTTGTAGAAAAATGTTTGTTTGAGGAAATGTACCCTTACGATCTTGATCAATCAATAATAATACCTCAAATATGTGTATTTTTTATGACTATTTATGGAGGTTGTTTGCTCACTTTAGTCGTGAAGTGGATCTTGTGTGAGGTTTTGTTATATTGCTAACCTTGAAGGGTTATGATCCAAAAGTATTTTGAATTTGTTGATTGAAAGTAATGTAGTTGATGATAAGTAATGTGTGTGTTTTTAAGATTAATTTTATTTTTATTCTTAAAAAAATGTTTTGTTCAATGATAGTAGTCAAGCATGATAAATTTTGATAAAGGACTTGCGCTAGGCATAATATTCCTAAAGAAATTTTATTAGAGTTGTATCATACCATCATCGCGAAGTCAATATGTAGTTGATATGAAAGGGTGATTATGTATGATCAAATGCAAGTTTTTGATAAATGATATGCAATCATGTAATATAAGAATTGACATATTTATGCTAAGCGATAGGTGTGAAAATGCAAGAGTGACTATTTTTTAGGACCAATTGCATATGCTAATAGACATACAAATCCATGATAAAATAATGACATCTGCTAATCAATCTTCAAGGATCAAATGTGTGTGATTGTGAAGTTCATTCACCAATTTTGAGTAAGGTAGTGATACAAGCCAATTTTAAGAACCAATGTGTGTGCAAAGGATGTATTCATTTACCATGATTGTATACATTCAATTATATTTAGCTACTATGTAATATAAGCTACCAAAAACTAGCTAATCCACAAGCTGACATTGGTCTGTACAAAATAAGGTCGCTAATGTGATAGAAATATCGCCCTACATAAGGATACTACCATTGCCAGGTAGGCTTGATGCCACCTAACCTGTAATGATGATCACCCCATGGTGTTCAAATAATCGAGGAATTCTGGGGATTCAAGCTTATTACCCCCTTCTTTTATTTTGATTTCTTTGAGTAGGGATTCTTGTTCATAATTTTTTTTGTTTTGAACAAGGGGATTTTATTGCTTTGTAGTAAATGTTGAAATAAACTGAATGAAATTCTATTGATTAGAACCAGCTTAAATATTACAGTGAGAGCCCAGATTAGCTCGTAATCGTAGGATCTAATCAACAACTTAGGTCTATAAATAAAAAATTAAAATATACCAAATATTAGTATGCTAACAATAGCGTAACTAATATAGGTAGTTAACTAACTACCCTATCAACATAAATAAAGTAATAATAAGAATTACTGTAGTAAATCTAACACCCCCCTTATTACATTATTTATGTAATTTAAAAAAAACTAACATCCCCCATGATTACATCATTTGGTAATACAAAGAGAGCTGCAAAACAATTCAAATTTGACACGTGCAAGTGCCTTAGTGAAAATGTCTGCAACTTGAGCATTGATGGGAATGTGCTGAAGCTGAATTCGGTGCCTTGGAACTTCATCTCGAATGAAGTGACATTGTGTGTCAATGTGCTTGTTTCTTTCATGATGAACTGGATTCTTGACAAGATTCAAAACACCCATGTTGTCGCAGAACAAGTGTATTGGAGATTTTGATGGAAGACCCATACTTGTGAGGATGCGATGCAACCATATCACTTCGCACACAGCTTCATGTGCAACGCAATATTCTACCTCTGTTGATGAAATAGCAACCATCTATTGCTTCTTGCTATACCAAGAGACAAGACCAGATCCAAGATGAAACAAATATCCTGAAGTTGATTTACGGTCATCATATGATCCAGCATAGTCAGACTCCATGTATCCCTGTAAAAAGAATTTGTTGTTCCTCTTATATTCTAGGCCATATTCCATTGTGCCATAGACATAGTGAAGAACGTGCTTTGCTGCTTTCTAGTGTGTAGTCTTAGGCTCCTGCATGAACCTCGAAAGATAGTTGACAGCAAATACGATATCTGGCCTAGTGTTGGTCAGATATATGAGACTCTCAATCAACTGGCGATAAAGAGTACCATCTACCTGAGGTGAATCATCATATCACAATAACTAAATTTTTGTTTCCATCGGACTTTACATTGGCTTGCAATCAGTCATGCAATATTTTTCCAATAGGGTCTTGGCATTTTTTTTTGAGACACTTTGATGTAGTGCTCCTGTTGGCTGACTTCTAGACCAAGACAATAATGGAGAAGTCCAAGATCTGACATCTCAAAAGATTGACACAAGTGTATCGCTCCAAATTTTTTGCACCCTTACCTTCAGGCTATAGGATCCGTGCCCGAAAGGGGGATGTGAAAAGGATGGGACAATACCTCGGACTGAGAGGCCCTTTGAAGGTCCCGCCTCTCGGGGGAGGTGTATAAGGGTGAATTTTTGATGGATGGTGGGTTCACCAGGAAAATTTTGAATGGCAGTTTCCACGCCTAGGTTGAGAGTGTGTTTGATGTGTTCATTTTTATGTTTGATCATTCAACTCCTAGGTTTGGCCAAATGAATCTAAACTGTTCTATATGAAATGCAGATTTAAATGAATACAGAAAATAGAATTAAACCTAAAACATAGAGAATATGCTAGATAAGAAAAACCATACCTGATCCGGATGTCTGATGGAGGTTCTAATTTTTGAAGCAGTCAAGATCGTCTGGAATTTGACAGGATCGTCTTTGATCTGACAGGATCGTCCCTGATCTACTGATCTGACAAGATCGTCTCTAATCTAACAAGATCGTCTCTAATCTGACGATATCGTCTCTAATTTGATGAGATCGTCTCTAATTTGACGAGATCGTCTGACGAATTTGTCAGAGACCTATAATTGTAGAAATGGATACCAAGAACAAAAAATACAATTGCAAAAGCAAGGGAAAATGATAGAAATGAAAGTATGAATGCTAGAATGACAACTTTAGATAACAAATTAAGTAAAATGCATTGTTTTAATGACTAACTTTGACTTTATTATGCATCTAGGCTACATGAGGTGAACTCCAAGATGCAAAGCAGTAATAAGCTTAACTAATGCAAAGCAAAAAAAGTAGATAATGGACAGAGAATGCAAACTCAGGGCACGGATTGCCCCCAATGTTGGCTGTAGTCGAAATCATCTGCAAAATACAGAATCATCTCGAATTATGGCATGATCGTTCGAGATCGTACAGGATCATCTGTGACGATCTGAGCTTGCTCCGGCTAAAAAATGACAAAGTTCCTGCAAGAAAATTTGAAAAGGGACAAAGGCAAACAATAGTCTAAGACATTCTAATGCATGTAAAACTCGAAGTGCAGTAAAATTTAGCCAGGGGAATGTCAAGGGGAGGGCCTAAGATTAAATAGGCATAGGAAGGAGGTTGGAAGGTTGGAGATCATCCCAATTTGGGAGATCTCCAACAGGGGAAGTCTCTAACCATGTAGACATGCTTTTGCCTCGGTTAGAGACGTCGTTGAAACAAAAGCTAATTATGAAAAATCAGTTTTGGGACGAAATCGTCTGGACGTTCTTCTCCAGACGAATTCGTTCGATCTGAGGTGATATCATCTGATCGGCGATGATATCATCCAACGGTCACAACAAATCCTAAAAATGGCATGGAAAATGAGGAAAGCGGTTTAACAGGCGGTTAACGGGCGGTTCGGGGTTTAAAATTTAAATTTTGAATTATTACTAAGGTAATTTTAATTATTTGCTAAGGTTTACTACACCAATTTTAGGGTGCTACATTTTGCCCCCTCTTTAGCGAATTTTCTGAAGAAAATGCGTTAAAGATGAGTTTTTCCCGTTTTACGAGAAAGCAAAAATATACTCAATTTTTTAGACGACGATTCTTGGTCGAATCATACGAATGCTGACTATGGTGCCCCCTCCGTGTTTTTACCCAAATCGAACGTTTGAGGTAAAAACGTGAAAAAGCAAAAAATAAAATGTTGTTAATTGTTTTTGAATAAAATTAAGAAAAATAGGGAAAAACCCTAATTCATTTTTATTGTTCATTTTTCTGGTTTTGGTATGATGTACATAATTTTGATATATATTTATGATCTTTTTTTTGATGATATGACTTGTTCATATGTTTTATGATGCTTTAATGTTTGAATGGTTTGATTGATTTGATGATTCATGTAATTATGTCATTTTGAAATATTATAATTTTGATGTCATGCTATAAGATTTTAAATGAAATAATTTGATGTAAACAATTGGTGGTGGTGGTGTGATTTGATAAAAAAATAAAAAGGGACTTCTAACAATAATTTCAAAGGACATTGTCGCTATTATAGACCATTTCATGGAGTCGCCGCTCACTCGGTCATCAAGCTAATCCCAGTATAGAAATATTGTTAAAAGTAAAAGAGTGCTTAAGAGACTGTCTTAAGACTTGGTGTTGTAATGATGGAGATAATGATGGTTTTGATGATTTGTTTTCAGATTTTCATAAAAAATAGTATGCATGAGATACGAAAAGAAATATGATTTTGCTAGGCATAAATTCCTAAGTGTGATAAAATTTTGAACAATTCCTTAGAATTTATACCATGGTTGCAAAACTAAATTTGAACATAATGACATGAAATAGAATAAGTGTTTGTTTGTTTGTAAAGCATAATTGTGTAACATAATGATGCAAGTCACATGTTTTGATGAATTTTGTTTTAAAATAAATGGAAAAGAAAATTAGAACGATGGTTTGCGCTAGGCATAGAATTATAGGTATAGACTTATACCATCATCGCAAAATCCAAAGAAGAAAATAGATTGTTGGTTTTATTGCAAGATGCATTTTTGACTTTTGATAAATAGAAAAATAATAAGATGAAAATTTTGTTTGAAATTATTTTTGAGATTTTGTGAGAAGATGTATGTAATTGCTTTTATACAAAACAAAATTCTGAAATAAAAGGATAAAATTATTCCGAAAAGAGTTACAAAAATATTTTAAATTATCTCAAAGAGAAATGTAGATTTATAAGGAATCCTCATGTGCAAATGTGAATTCATTACCGATCTTGATTTATCATAATGATACAAAATCTCTCAAATACAAATGTGTGTGCGATTGTATTGTTCATTTACCAATTTTGAGCAAGATAATTTGATACAAGTAATTTGCCTTGACCAAATGAATGTTCGTTGACCATGATTTATATGCATGTAACCATACCAGACTACTGTGTAAGTTAGGTTATCAAGAGCTAGCTAATCCATAAGCTGACAGAGGTCTATACAAAAGAAGGTCACTAATGTGACAGACATATCGCCATGCTAGGATTTACCCAAGGCCAAGCGGGTTGGGCACAAACCACCTGTTATGGGGCTTACCTCACAGTTTTTGAATAATTGAGAATTCCAGGGATTCAAGCTCATTCACCCTTCTTTTCTTTTCAAGGGGTAGGGAAAGGATTTTATTGCATTTTGCTTTTGCTTTTCACTTTTGCTTCTTTTTTTTTTGTACTTTTGTATTTTTGCTTGATATTTGAGATAATGCTGAAATATTGCTGTGATGATTCAAATAACCTTTTTCTTTTTCTCTTTTTCTTGAACTTTTTTTTTCTTCCTATGCTAGGGATACTTGCTCGGATTAGCTGTAGAGCAAGGGATTTTTATTCTGGGTAGGGGTGAGCTTGTCCTTTTTTCAATTCTCAAAGATTCTAGACCATGTGCATGATAGGATAGCAGGGGAAAATTTTCGCTCAGGAAACCATTTCTACTATGTAGCATCATATCTAATTTGCAATGAAATCATTTTAATGTGAAAATATATACTTGGTTCAAGTAAATAACAAGATCAGTTCTCTATGCTCAAAACTTTATTTAATTCAACTGTGGACTTTGATATAAGAGAGATTAATAATCATACCAAATAAAAGCAAGATATTTATTCATGTGAATGTGAAAGTGTGGGATTCCAAATAAATGCTAATTTATCCAAAATAACATAAAATATAACTGCAATACTTCACAGTTTGACAGGTACAAAATAAAAGATGTTTTGTTTTTTGAAGATTTTGATGATTTAGATGTTTTTGATGTTTTTGATTTTGATTTATGAATTGAAATAATAAATAATATTACTATTTTTTTGAAAGTTTTATATGAATTTTTAGATGATGGAATTGGTGGTATATACAAGATGATCTATATACACTATACAAGGTTATTTGAGTATAGCATGTCTAAGGTTGCTTCAAAATCAAAGGAGGTTTTGAAGGATAATTTGGTTGTGGTGAAGGTAAGAACAAAAGGTGATGAATAGAAGGTAGCGATAACAAAAACTTTGTTATAATGTAAAATAATGTAGCAAAAGATTTGACTTTTATATGTGTAAAATTGATCATGTTACAAAATAAAATATCAGAAGGATAAGAATGTTCTTCATTCTTATCACTATCTTCCAAGTCTTGATAAGATGGAGGGAGCATATGTAAAAGATATGCATGGATGTTATTTGATAAACAAGGATGATCATATATGGATGAAGAAAAGTGATGGATAGAAGATAATTGTGATAATAGAGAATGTATAGAACTTGATGTTTCAACCGTTAAATATTCTTCAAATGGTTTTGGGTCACCCTGTATGGTAACCATTTTATTTGCAATTTCAAACTCCAAACATTGGTGAAGAGTGGAAGGGACAACCCTCATCGTATGAATCCAAGGACTTCTGAGAAGTAGGTTGTAATATGAAGGGAAATATGCCACATAAAACAAAGTATCCAAGATCTTGGATCCAATATTGAGGGGAAGAATTATAGTACCTTGAGCTTCTTGAATTTCATTGTTAAAAGATTTTATAATAACATTTGATTCATTAAGATCTTCTTCCTTTGATTTGAGTTTTTGGAATAATTGATAAGTGCATAAATTAAGAGAGGAGCCATTATCTACCATGATAGTTTTAACAGGTGTTTCTTTACTAGATCCTGTAATGTAAAGATAGTAGTCTTCTTGTGGAGTAGAGGAAGGAATCTCCTCATCATAGAATGAAATATGGTTAACCTCAAGAGGGTTTACACCATTAATTATGTTCTTAGAGAAAATATGATGAGGAACAAATTGTTGGCTAGGTATCTTGAACAAAGTTTCCTTATGAAAACTTTGTAATACTTCTAAAAGGGATATCTTTGCTTGAGGATTAATCACTTGTTGTTGGCTATCAAAGTGGACTTCAAATTGAGATTTTGATTCTAAAGATGAGATTTCTATGCTTACATTCCATTTTGGATCATTCTTTAGAGCCAAAGATAGTTTTGAAGGTTGGTCAAATGAGGAATCCATATCTTGAATATCGGATTGAGTTGATTGAACTTGAGGTTGCTCATTTGTAGTTTTTGTTACAATATTAGGAATATCATCATGATGGGACACATTAACATGCAATATTTGATTGGTTTCCTGTTGTTGATAATTGAATAGGGGTTCTTGGGAGATCCCCATGTCTTGATTGATTATTGGTATTTGTTGTGTAGGAGTTTGATTGTTTACTTGGAGATTTATAATCAGTTGTAGATTGTAATTCCTTTATATTAAAAAGACCCTTATCAATCAAATCTTGAATTGCACATCTTAAATCTTTACAATTTTGTGTCATATGTCCATCTACTCTATGATATTCACAATGTAGCTCAGGTTTAAACCAATATGTTGTGGTATCAAGTTGTCTTATGGAAGGGAGTTCAATATTATTTGTATCAAGTAAATGCTTGAGAATTATATCCATTGGTTGATTGAGCTTTGTAAATGTACGTGATGAAGGTTTTCGAGAGGTTTTTGATATGTGCCTTAGGAGTTCAGTCATAAAATGACCTAATGGTTTTTCACCTCTCCTTTCTTTGTTATGGGTAGAATGATGATAGGAAGATTGTAAAGTATGAGGTGAGTGCATGGTAGGATTGGAAGAATAAGTATTTTCTTGTTGAAATGGATGTGTTGTATTGAAAGAAGAATATTGAAAGGGTGGAGGAGGATTGTATGTGGATTGATAGACATAATATGGATATATGGGAGAATAGATAATATCGTTATGAAGAGGATTGGAAAAGGGATTGTCCTATTGGGTTAAGGATGAAAAATGAGAAAAGTGTGATGGAGGTGATGTTGAATAGGGATGAGGTTGGTCATAATCAACAAATGTATTTGGCTGAATTCTTCCAACATTACCGATGGGCTCATATTGATTTGAGTAAAAACTCATGGTTTCTTTAGTACTTCTAAAAGTAATATTTAGTATCTACTATTTAGAATTGAATCTAAAACATACAAACTTGAAATGATGATTTTGCTACTTTTTTTTTTGTATACATATATATATATATATATATATATATATATATATATATTTGTTTTTTTATTTTTTTTCAGAAAGATGCCTATGTTATTCACGTCGGGTTCACCAAAATGTATCGCTCCAAAATTTTTGCACCCTTACCTTCAGGCTATAGGATCCACACCCGAAAGGGGGATGTGAAAAGGATGGGACAATACCTCGGACTGAGAGGCCCTTTGAAGGTCCCGCCTCTTGGGGGAGGTGTATAAGGGTGAATTTTTGATGGATGGTGGGTTCACCAGGAAAATTTTGAATGGCAGTTTCCACGCCTAGGTTGAGAGTGTGTTTGATGTGTTCATTTTTATGCTTGATCATTCAACTCCTAGGTTTGGCCAAATGAATCTAAACTGTTCTATATGAAATGCATATTTAAATGAATACAAAAAATAGAATTAAACCTAAAAAATAGAGAATATGCTAGATAAGAAAAACCATACCTGATCTGGATGTCTGATGGAGGTTCTGATTTTTGAAGCAGTCAAGATCGTCTGAAATTTGACAGGATCGTCCCTGATCTACTGATCTGACAAGATCGTCTCTAATCTGACAAGATCGTCTCTAATCTGACGATATCATCTCTAATTTGATGAGATCATCTGACGAATTCGTCAGAGACCTGTAATTGCAGAAATGGATACCAAGAACAAAAAATACAATTGCAAAAGCAAGGGAAAATGATAGAAATGAAAGTATGAATGCTAGAATGACAACTTTAGATAACAAATTAAGTAAAATGCATTGTTTTAATGACTAACTTTGACTTTATTATGCATCTAGGCTACATGAGGTGAACTCCAAGATGCAAAGCAGTAATAAGCTTAACTAATGCAAAGCAAAAATAGTAGATAATGGACATAGAATGCAAACTCAGGGCACGAATTGCCCCCAATGTTGGCTGCAGTCGAAATCGTTTGCAAAATACATAATCGTCTCGAATTTTGGCATGATCGTCCGAGATCGTACAGGATCATCTACGAAGATCTAAGCTTGCTCTGGCTGAAGAATGACAAAGTTCCTGCAAGAAAATTTGAAAAGGGACAAAGGCAAACAGTAGTCTAAGACATTCTAATGCATGTAAAACTCGAAGTGCAGTAAAATTCAGCCAGGGGAAAGTCAAGGGGAGGGCCTAAGATTAAATAGGCATAGGAAGGAGGTTGGGAGGTTGGAGATCATCCCAATTTGGGAGATCTCCAATGGGGGAAGTCTCTAACCGCACATACATGCTTTTGCCCCGGTTAGAGACGTCATTGAAATAGAAGCTAATTATGAAAAATTAGTTTTGGGACGAAATCATCTGGACGTTCTTCTCCAAACGAATTCGTTCGATCTGAGGTGATATCGTCTGATCGGTGACGATATCGTCCAACGGTCACAAAAAATTCTAAAAATGGCACAAAAAATGAGGAAAGCAGTTTAATAGGCGGTTAACGGGCGGTTCGGGGTTTAAATTTTAAATTTTGAATTATTACTAAGGTAATTTTAATTATTTGCTAAGGTTTACTGTGCCAATTTTAGGGTGCTACAACAAGTCTCTTTTGACAATAGAAATCATTGTTTCTGAACACCTTGTAATGAGCAGATCATCAACATAGAGAACAAGTAACACTATTTCAGAACCCTGTTTATTAAAATAGAGGTTTGCATCTGACGGACATCTCTTAAAACCATGCTGCAAAAGGTGATGATCCATTTTTATATACCAAGCCCGAGGGCCTTGTTTCAAACCATATAAGGATTTTACCAATATGCAAACTTTCTGTTGTTGGCCTTCCACTTCAAATCCTTTCGGTTGAGTCATGTAGACTTCTTCTTGGAGATAACCATTTATAAAAGCACTCTTGATATCCATTTGGTGTACTTTCCACCCATATTGCGCTGCCATAGCACAAAGAACTCGAATGGTTGTCATCTGAGCAATATGTGCAAAAGTTTCCTCATAGTCAATGCCTTCTCTTTGAGCATAGCCCTTTGCAAAAAGTTGGGCCTTATGCTTATCTATTGTACCATCTACATTATACTTCACTTTATACACCCATTTGCAGCCTATGGGCTTCTTTTTGTATGGCAGATCGACAAGCTTCCAAGTTTTGTTTTTCATCAAAGACTTATACTCTGCATCCATAGCAGCCTTCCACTAAGGCTCACCAAGAGCAACTTGCACTGATGTGGGTTCAAGATCATCTATGGAAGACATAAATACCCTATCACTATCAATATCCATATCTTTTGTATCTCTCTTTGGATCTATAGAAAGTTCCTCAAAATATTGACACAGCTCATCAACCCTAGTATTCTCTGTTGCAAATTTCTCCTGTCGAGCCATGCTGCGAGTACGAGGCCTATCCAATGTCAAATATAGTGAAGTGGATAGCTTAGAGTCTTTGATTGTATTTGTATACCACTTTGGATTCTTCTTCTGAGGTTTTGAAGAAGATGAAGACAAACCTCCAACTTTTGATGAAGGAGATTTATCAACCTTAGGTTCCACAAGGTCTAGGTATACATCTGATGTGGGTTCTGATGTGAAAGCCTCATAAAAAACTACATCTCTACTGATGTGTATATTCTTGGTTAAGGGATAAATCAAATGATAACCCTTAGAGTTCTCATCATACCCAAGAAGAATACACTTCAATGTCTTCTCATCTAGCTTCTTCCTTTTCTCTTTTGGTATGTGCATGAAAGATTTGCATCCAAAAATGCGTAGATGAGAAATGGAGGGTTTCCTACCACTCCATGCTTCCTATGGATTCATTCCTTGTAGAGACTTTGTGGGTGCCCTATTCAACGGATATAATGTTGTGGTGACAGCTTCTGCCCAATATAGTTTCTCAAGACTAGCTCCTGTGAGCATGCAATGAACCATTTCCATGATGGAACAATTCCTCCTTTCAGTAACTCCATATTGCTAAGGAGTATAAGCAGTAGTTAATTATCGTGTGATCCCATTTTCTTTCAAGAACTCAGAGAATTATTTAGAGGTGAACTCCCCCCATAGATTTGAGCGAAGGGTCTTTATAGAAGTCCCTGACTCCTTTTCAATAGATTTCTTGAATTGCTAAAAGAAGCCAAATGCTTCAAATTTTAGTTGAAGAAAGAATACCCACATCTTTCATGAGTAATCATCTACGAATAACTAAAAATACCTCTTACCCCCACAACTATTGGGAGTGATGGGACCGCACAGATCGGTGCGAATAAACTCCAGAGGTTTCTTTGCTCTTGTAGAGCTCCTTTCAAAAGGCACTCTATGTTGCTTTCTTGCCAAGCAGTCAGAGCAAACGGGTAAAGTGGTAGAAAGGGAAGGAAGAACTTTTACCATTTCATACTTAATTCAAGTAAGTAACCAGAACTCAAATGTCCATATCTCTTATGCCATAGGGAAGTTGCCTCCTTTGTAGAGACTGTCATGGCGACATGTGGAGTAGAGATAGCATCTAAGGCAAATAAGCCATGCTTATATGAAGCAGTGGCAATGTTCTTACCCATCCTAGTAATAGAACAACACTTCTTGCCTCCCTCAACACTAAATTTCACAACCATATCTTTGTCCAAAATTTGTGTGACTGACAACAAATTGTTTGTCAATCCTGGAACATAGAGAAATTTGTCAATCTGACACTTGCCATCAGGAAGAGTGACTGAAACAGTACCTTCTCCCTGAAACTTGTAGGTTTTATCATCAGCAATAGTGACAGGTTTGCCCTCTTTGGCCTCAAAAGACTCAAACCACGATTTGTCACTAGTCATGTGCTTACTGGATCCAGAATCAACATACCAGATAGGATCCGTCTACTTGGACATTGTGGTAGTCATAAGAACTTTGTGGGCTCTCTCAGAATATGTGTCAGATTCTTCAACAAAAACATTCACTTGTTGTTTGTTCTTTTGTGGTTTGTTTCAACCTTTCTGTTTTGATTGTTTATTCTTATGCCAACATCTATTTGTATCATGACCTTCTTTGTCACAGATCTTGCAATATCGCTTTTTTTGTTGAGGTTGTTGAGTTTGTTTCCCTTTTGAATCCTTTTGTGAATTCCCTCCCTTCTAAAAATTACCCTTCTTCTGGTTCTGCCCTTTCCTGTTGATGTAGAGGGCAGTGTTAGAAGAATCATCTCGCTGTAGTTGGCGTGCCTCCTCCTCTTGAAGCATATTAACCAATTCTACAAAAGTAACTTTTTGTTACGACACTTGAAGGGAAGTGATCAACACCCGATAAGAATCAGGTAAAGCTCTCAATACAATTGAGGTAAGAATATTATCTTCAACTGGTTCTAAAGAATTCAACTTTGCTTTCAATTCTGACACTCTGCAAAGAAAAAATTCAACTGTCTCCCCTTGCTTCATGCTTAGACTGTGTAATTGAGATTGAAGAAATAGAATAGTGGAATCATTATTTCCCTCATAGATAGTATTAAGGGCATCCCATGCCTCTTTACTATTTGCATAGTCAGTAATATGGGGTTGAACTTCATCAACCACAGCAAGCAAAATGAGCACCTTTGCTTTGTTGTCTAGCTTGTCAAAGTCTTTTTGAGTAGTAGATGGAGCTGTAGCACCAGCAGCAGATGAAGGTCTTGTTGTTGCTCTAGATACAACATCCCATAAGTCATTCATGACCAAGATAGCCTTCATTTTTTTTTTCCATGGTGTGTAATTAGGACCTTTCAACAACTGATGAGAATCAGTCATTAATTTTGCAGACATGGTGAAGGTTCCTTATAACAACAATTGGTCCCCCTTTCTATATACCTTGTGCTAGATTGTTATACCGTACAAAATACCTGCCCTTACGTGAGAGAAACTATAGGTAGGTCCTTACGTGAGGGAAACTATAGGTAATTTTTAGAGATCATATGATACGTGGAACTTAAGCAGTACTGAAAGGGAATAGTCTTGTTGATGGCACCTACCATAGAAAGTCTGTAATCCTCATGCATGGGGCGTAACTTCCCCTAAATAATTTGGATTTCAGAACTTTTGTCAGGATTTACGCCTAAAAACAAGAACTATTAGGGTAATGGATGGAGTAAAAAAAATGCAAAATGGCAAACTTATCTCTCCCCGACGATTTATAGAGAACAAGCTTAGACGTCATTTTGGCAGCTATATTAGGCGGCGGATACAGTAGCACAATCACGACAAATTTACCTGTAAGTGCTGGCCAGAGGTATCACAAATACCGAACGTTGCAGTGCAATAAATTACACGGATGGGTTTTAATTATTTCGGGGACTTAGGAGTGAATTGCATTTTAACTTTTAATGTTATAGTGCAAAAAATGAAATATGCAACATACAACATAAAAGTGCCCACAGAAATAACCCACTAGGTGTCGAGCGTAGCCGAAAATGCACCTTTACAATAATTCCAAATTTGCTTTTCAAAAAATTACTCACTTTCCCCCCTATGATTTTTGGAAAAAAAAAATACCCCCAAAAAAAATCTCTTAATAAAGCATTTTTTTTTATAATTATTATATATTTTTAAAGTTAAAAAAAAATAATTTTAATTTATATAGTTTAAAAACTTATGAAAATATAAATTAAAAACAAATCTTAATTTATATAGTTTAAAAACTATAGAAAAATAAATTAAGATTAAAATAACTAAAAAAAAATAATAATAAAAAAAAAAACTTTAGAAAAAATATTTTTACCTTTTTTTCTCTCCAAGGGGGAGTCGGCGGGATTTGAACCCCCAACCTGCTGGCTCCCTGAGCCTTACCGCACAGTCCACCACCAGGTGGACTAACGGGCTGATCCGAAAGGATCAGGGACCCCCTCCTATTTGAGGAGGGTCCCCAGCCCCTTTCCCTGCGCGGCCGCCTGGCCGCGGCTTCCTCCGTGGTTGGTGGCGGTGGGAGGCCTGCGACGACGTCCATAGCAGGTGGTCGTGGTGGCTACAGCATATGGCCACGATGGCTGAAGGCGGTCGTGGCTACAACAGAAGGCCGCGACAGCAGGACTGCTCGCAGCTACTGCTGCTGCAGGTGGCCACGACTGTTGTAAGTGGCCGTAGCTGTAATAGGTAGTGCACGCGTCACGCATTTGCATGCAACGTAGTGAAGGGGGGTGGCGCAATAAAAAAGTTACGTTGGGGGGGTGGGGGTGGCACGGTCGTGCGGGATTAAAAATCACATCGTGGGGGGGGGTGCTATGCGTGATGAAAATAAAATCATGCACGGGCGGGTGGGGGTGTCGCACATGATGAAAATAAAATCACGCGCGGGGGGGGGAGGGAGGGAGGGAGTGGCGTGAGAAAAAATGCACAAGAGGTGCGCAGCATAGGTGGGGAGGGGGGGTTTGAGTTTTTTGGTTTTTTTGTTTTTAAAGATGCGTGCACAAAAAAAACACGCACAGACCAACGCTGGAAAAAAAAATTCTAAGACCAGCGCTGGAAAAAAAATTCTCAGACCAGCAAGCTTCCGCTTCCTCAAAAAAAATCTGCTTTTCTCCAGGCAAGACCAGCTCCACAAAAAAAATGTCGCGTCCTCTCTCTCTCACCCTTCTGGCTCTGATGCCATGTTGAAATAAACCGAACGAAATTCTATTGATTAGAACCAGCTTAAATATTACAGTGAGAGCCCATATTAGCTCATAATCGTAGGATCTAATCAACAACTTAGGTCTGTAAATAAAAAATTAAAATAGACCAAATATTAGTATGCTAACAATAGCATAACTATTCTAGGTAGTTAACTAACTACCCTATCAACATAAATAAAGTAATAATAAGAATTACTGTAGTAAATCTAACAGTAAAACTATTTTTATTTTGCTTTTTTTTCAAGGGATACTTGCTCAGCTTAAACAAAGAGCAAGGGGTTTTATTCGGGTAGGGAGGAGCTTGTCCTTTTGCCAATTCTCGATATTCTAGACCATGCGCATAATAGGATAGCAAGGGAAACCTTTCGCGTAAGAAGCTAGGCCTACTATGTAGTATCATCTTCCTTTGTGCAAAATCATTCTTAAGGTATGTAAGTGTGTTTTAGTTCAAAAAGTGACAAAATCAGTTCCCAAAAATTCAAAATTTATTTAGTGAAGCAATAGTATTTTTGGTTCAAGATAGATTCATAATCAATATTGAGAATCAAGATATTATTAAAATGTGTATTTTGGTGAGTGGTTCGAGATAATTTTTGAATTCCTCCCAAAGTAAACCAAAATTGACTATGAATTTTGATAACATCTATCTAATATAAGTAGAATAATAACTGGATGTGACCATATGACATATGTAATTGAATCACAATTTTATTTTAATAAATTGATGGATGAATGCAACTAAATGATATATGATTTAAATATGATGATTTATAGTAGATGCAAGAAATATAAGTACAAAGTATTTACAACTATGTACAGTGGTAAGATTGCTTAATGTTATGTGTAGTATAGTTTTAGGTGCATTATATTCATAGGTTCCTTAAGATATTTTACGTCTAAAGTTGCCAATCGATATGCACTAGATCCAAATTTAGCAGTGATAATAAATGGTCCTAACCAATTTGGTTGGAATTTTCCTTTTAAATTGGTTTGAGCATTTGTATTTTTTTCTTCAAGAACTAAATCTCTAATCTCAAAATATCGAGTATGCACTTTCTTAGAATATGATCTTTTGAGTTTATATTGATATGAGCAAAGGCACTCTAAGGCATTTATACGCTTTTTATCTAGTAATTCCAATTTTTTTTTTTAGCGAAAAACCCCTTGTGGGGCTGCCTTGGTCTGAGAGACCACGAACAGGGGGTTCTACACTGTCAAAGTCACCCGGGGGTCGCACCCAACCCTGTCCGCACCAAAATTATCAATTGGATTTTTGGTACCCAATTCAGCTTTTTGGTAGGGTGGAGATTCGAACCTGGGACCTCCCTTGGAGGATTGCCCTCTCCTCTCCAACTCACCTACAACACCTGGGTGTCTAGTAATTCCAATTGGCTTAATAATCCATCATGATATTTATATCCTAGTTCAGTATTTTGGAGTAAAATACCTAAATAAGGGACTTCAATCTCAAAAGGAAATACAACTTCAGTGTCATATACTAAAGCAAAAGGCGAAGCGCTAGTAGGGGTTCAAACACTAGTTGGATAGGCCCATAATACTGGATATAATTGGGTATGCTAATATCATCCTAATTTATTAACCAACATTTTTAATATTTTAATTAAAGTTTTATTGGATGCTTTAGCTTGACCATTTCCTTACGGATAATACGGAGTAGACCATCTGTGTTGGATTTTATATTTTGCACAAAGATTTTTGATGTCTTTGTTTATGAAACATGTTCTATTATCTGAAACAAGTGTATATGGAATCCCAAGTCTATAGATGATTTGACTAAAAATGAATTTTGAGATATGGTTTCCCATGCAAGAAGCCAATTTCATAGCTTCTACCCATTTTGTAAAATATTCCATTATTGTAATAATAAATTTATGGTTATCTGAAGAAATTGGATTGATTTTCCCAGTGATGTCTAGACCCCATTTTGAGAAAGGCCAAGGGGAAGAACTAGCTTGAATATCTTGGGTAGGAGCATGAACAAGGTTTGCATGCTTTTGATATTTGTCACATTTACGTACATATTCATGGGTATCTTTTTCCATGGAGGACCAAAAGTATCCCATTCATAGGAGCTTTTTGGCTATAGTATCCCCACTAAAATGACCTCCACAAGATCTATCATGGAACTCGTTTAGAGCTCTTTTGGATTCATTATGATTGAGGTATCATAAGAGGATGCCCTCAAAAGATATTTTGTACAAAGTAACTCTGATAATTACGAAGAAAATAGCTTGTTTACGCAATGATCATCATTGAATCCATCTAGGAATGATCCATCTTGGAGCAAATCTAGAATATCTCCATACCATGGTTCTAAAAATACTCCTTCAGTTGTGAATACTTCTAAAGGTTATACACATGACTCTAATGATGTGGGTTCCCAGAGTTGGCGAATGATAATAGTAGCATGATCATCATCCAACTCCAAAGGAATAAGGGATGCTGATGTTACCATAGCATCCGCAGAATTATTACTAGTGCATGGGATAACTTCTATAGTAACATTCTCAAATAAAGAAATAAGTTTTAAAATGTATTATTTATAAGGATGGAGTTTCTCATCTCGAGTTTGATAAATTTCATTAACTTGATTCACCACGAGTTGTGAGTCTCCAAAAACTGATAGTACTTTAATATTGAGGGCTAAAGTTGCTCGTAATCTAAGGATTAAAACTTCATATTATGTTGTATTGTTTGTGTAAGTAAATTAGAGTTTAAAATATATTGGGATAAGTTGCTTTTGTGAGGATACCAATATTATACCGGCACTTGCACCACTCATACAATGGGCTTCATAAAAAAACAAAGATCATGATTCCAATGAATCAATATCTAGATTAAGACATTCTTCAAGGAGTTCTATCATCAAAGGGTGAGTAGACTCTAGAGGAGTAGCAGCGAGTTGATCTTCTATGACTTACCCTTTAATGGATTTCTACCCAATAAAGGTTAGTTCAAACTCACTTAAAGTGAGAACCCATTTTGTTGCTCGTCCTGATAAAAAGGCCTACTCATTAGATATCGCAATGAATCAAATTTTGTGATAACATAAGTCTTTTGGCTAAGCATGTAGTGACACAATTTTTGTGTAGATAATACAACTAAAAAGAGCTTTTATAAGGGGGTGTAACGAGTTTCATAGCTTATTAAATTTCTTCTTATGTAGTAAATGGCTCGTTCTTTCTTATCCTTATTATGTTGTGCTAACATTGCTCCTAACGCAAGTTTTGAGGCAAAAATATATAAGATAAAAGGGTGTTCTAACCTAGGTAAAACAAGCACTGGTGGGGTAAGTAGATATGTCTTAAGAGTTTCAAAGGCTTCTTGACATTCCTTATCCCACAAGAAAGAAATATCTTTCTTAAGCAACCTAAGAAAGGGTTTACATTTATCTGCCAATTTATCAATAAAACGACAGATATATTGGAGCTTACCCTGTAGGCTTTTAAGTTTTGTTGAGTTTTTGGGTGATGGCATATCGATGATAGTATTAACTTTGGTAGGGTCTATTTCTATGCCATGCATATAAAATATGAACCCTAATAACTTACCCAATTTTACTCCAAACACAAATTTATCTAGATTCAATCTGAATTTATATTCTTGGAGTCTATCAAAGACTCGTCGTAAATCAAGGATATGATCTTGTTTTATAGATTGAGCTATGATGTTATCCACATAATCATGCAGGATACCATACATCATATCATAAAATACATATATCATGGCTCGTTGGTAAGTTGCCCCCACATTCTTTAGATCGAAGGGCCTTACTTTCCAGCAGAAAGTTCCCTAGGTATAATGAATGCAATTTTAGGTTTATCTTCTAGTGCTATACAAAATTGATTGTATCCTAAAAATCTATCCATAAGTGATAAAATTCCACATCCTACTGTGAAATCAATAATCTAATCCATATTAGGAAGGGGAAAGTCATATTTGGGACATGTAGCATTGATGTCCCTAAAATCAGTGCAAACTCTAATTTTAGTAGCCTCTTTTTTGGTTACAAGAACAACATTGGATATCCAATCGAATAATCTATAGCTTGAATGAAGTTTACATCCAAGATTTTTCTCAATTCATTTTTAACCAATAAGGCTAATTTAGGATGCATTTTCCTAAGTTTTTTCTTGATTGGTTTAGCATCAGGATGAACCACTAAGTGGTGCATAACCACAAAAGGGTCTAGGCCCGACATATTTGTGTATGTCCAAGTGAATATGTCAGGATATTCTATGAGAAGTTCTATATATTTAATTTGTTCCTCTTTTGTTGAGGTCAAATTATGTTATTTTCTTTATGAGGTATTTTTATAACAACAGACGGTTGATCAACATCATTTGTTTGAGTTTGAGGTTGAGAGTTTTGTGTTCGGGCTTGCTGTCGAGTAACAACTCCAATCATTCCAACAATATTAGTTGATCGCACAACTTGTGGTCTTGTAGTTGAAATTTATTCAATAGGAAGAATTTTTTGTGACGAGGGATGAGTGGTCCTCATTCTTGCAAATGGTTCTTCTTGAGTAAATGAATCAGTAATGGGAAATATTGGCCCTAACTCATCTTCTAAACTATTAGCATGTTGTGAGCTAATGTCTATTTCAGATTCTGATTCACTTTCCATTTCATCCAAGGATGACAATTGTGATTTTCTTCCTTGGAGTTGCTTAATTGTCATGTTAGATTGAGTAGGCACAAAAATATTTTGTGGAGGTTGAGATGGTAAATAATTTTTAATTGTTCCCACATATCATGTTGGATGAGGTGTATTTTTATAGTCTAGCTTATTTACAACTTCCTTGCCATGATTTGGCAATGGGTTTTGAAAAATATCCAAGTTTTGGTTTATATTTTGTGCTTGTTGTTGTTGTGTATTTGTTGTTGGAGGATTTTTATTAGGTGGAGGGCTTTCCACTTCTAGTTTTCCTTCATCAATTAAATCTTGTACTAAGTGTTTTAATTTTCTATAGGTGTTTTTTGGATGTCCATCAACTTGGTGGTAGTCACAATGTTGGTCGGGTCTATACCAAGGTTGAGAGGGATCAGGTTGTCGTATCTCTGGTAATTTTATTAGACCTATTTCTATGAGTTGTGGTAAGACCATTGTCAAAGGTTGATTCAATCTTGTGAAATTCTGTAGTGGAGGTTTTTGGGGTGCTTTCAACACAAAATTATTTTATGGTATCTGTGGTATTGACATTCTGAGGGGGTCTACTATCCGTGACCCTATCTCCTACCATGTGTTTGTTTTTGTATTGATTTTTAGATGACTTATCTTCATATTTCTTTTTAAATTATCCCCTCCTGATTAGGGCTTCCTCTAATATTCTTGCTAAATATATAGCTTGGTCAAAGGATATCACGGTAGCCATAGCTAACTTGTAAGATAATTGTTCTTGAAAATTTCCAATAAAAATATCTAGCATTTCTCTTGGAGGTAAAGCAAAATGTAATTGGTACGGTTTTTTTAAAAAAACAAAACATAATTTTCCTAAAATTTTCCTCCATCGAGCTAGGAATTCTCCAAAACTTTCTTCTTTTCCTTGCTTAAGGTTGTACAAATCCTTTATTGTAACATGCCTCTCTATGTAGGCACCAAATTGGTGTACAAATATTTTTGTGGTTTCTTCAAAATTTCTCAAGGAATGTGTTTGCAACTGATAATACCACTCCAATGCCATTCCTCCTAAACTTTTAGGGAATATTTTTAGTAATAGCATATCATCATAAGAAATGTCATGACATGTCATCCTAAACATGCGAAGATGTTCTATGGGATCTTCTATTCCCTTATAGATCGAAAGAATCAACATAGGGAACCGTTTAGGGTATGGCTTAGCAACGACCATAGGATCTAATGGTTGATTGCACATCTCTTTATAACTATATGTAGGATGATATGGGTCAATTTGATCTAAGCATGAAGCTAATTGCTTCACTACAACTTCAAGATGATGTGATGGTTCATTGTTTTTATTTTGGTTTACTATGTTTCCATGTGGTGGATAATAAGTTTGTTGTGCTGCCATATAAGGGGTTGTAATGGGAATACTATTATGCATAAGGTTCAAAGTAGGAGGATATTGAAGTTTATAGGGAGTTGCATTTTGTTGAACATTTGGTCATGGAGAATTTGGAACTTGTGTATTTTTATTTTTTTGGGAAGCATAATTTAAGGCAAACACATGTTGAAAATATTGAGAAAGCAAAGTAGGGTTATTAGAAGAAGATGGTTGCTTTTGATTGGAAGTAATTGTAGTAGTTGCACCAATGGGTTGTTGTTGTGGTGGTTCTAGTACTTGTTCTTGGGAATTATCTTCTAGAGGAGGCATATTTTTAGTATTATCTAAAGAGAAGTCATTGTTAGTGGCATGTTGCAATGAGGTGTTTATATATGTTTCAGGTTGTGGGTAAAGTTGAAAAGCTACTTCTAAAGCTACTTCCATCAAAAAATCACCCTTTGCAAGCTAATATTCTATTTCCAACACATTAGTGATGGCAGTTTGATTTTGATTTAAGAAATCATAGAAATATTGCATGGACTAAAAATGAACGCTTCCTCGAGGTCCTAGTTTTGGGTCAACATCATTGATGGTTTCATCTTCTTCACTTTGCCCTATCTGATGTTCTGGTTCTTCTAAAACTTCTTCTACTTCAGCTTCTGCATTAGGTTCACTATCTAGCTCATCTTCATAGCCAGATGTCACTTGTTTACCACTTCTTAGATGTTTAGGCATCTTTCCTAGCGATGCTAAAAAGATTTTTTTTTTTGTTTCTTTTGTTGTTTTAGTTTTTTTTTTGTTTTAAGCAAACAATTTACTATGCTTTAACCCAAATATTTACAATATTTTTTAAAAATGATGTTAAATGGTTTCAATATTCTCCAAAGATCCTGTGGATGTCATTGATGGGCTCTAAATATTCTGGGCTCATGTAGTGTTCTTCCTCAAAAGAGAAATCATCTACTAAGAGTTGAATGAAGTGAACAAATGTAAATTCCTTAGTCTCTGAGTTAAAAGGTTGGACTTGTAACTCGTAACAATACTCTCAAAATAATATTGCCCTAGGTGCTTTATGAAATATTTTTCTCTGTTCTAGGGTCACTTCATTATTTTCTAAGTACACTAAGAATCAGTGGATATTTAAGGCTTCTTCCAAGTAATTATCCCAAGGATAAATGTTTATGTGGACACTAGCTCATTTATCTGCAAGCCAACGTTCACACCCTCTTTTGATTTCAAAGTAAGGAGAGTGGAAGCTAGGTCCTAAGGCTCTATCAACATCAATTCTCTTAATTTCTCTAATTTCTTGTGATTTGTTTTCAATGATGCCAAAGTGTTGCCACAAATCTACTTGACGTTCTGTGCCATCGTGTTCATAGAAAATATTAACCTCTTGTTCAATGAGTGTTCTCCTAAGATCTATGAAGAAGGATTCGTTAAGTCTATTTTCTATCATTTAATGAGATTTTTTTTTTTGTTTTGTTTTATTTTGTTTTTATTTTATTTTTATGAATAAGAAAAGTAATAAAATTTAATACTAATTGTGTAGTTCACGTCGGGTTCACCAAAGAATGTAGGCCCAAAATTTTTGCACTCCTTTCTCCCAGGCTAATGGATCCATACCTGAAATGGGGAGGGAAAATGAAGGATCTACAACTCACACGAGAAGTGCTCATGTCGCACTCTATTTGGTGTTTGTCGATGAATGGGGTGGGTTCACCAGGAAACACTTGTTATGGCGGTTTCCACGCCTAGGTGAGGTAGTAGTTTGATGTGTTTTTTTTTCTTTGTCTTGAAAGCATACACCTAGGGTTTGGCCAAAATGCAATTTCTACCTAACTATATGCAATTCAATTTCAAATGAAGACAAGGCATACAAATCTATCTAGAAAGCGTTATAAAGTTTAACTAAGATGCAAAGGTTTTGTCTATGCTAACATGTTTTCTTTTTGTATTTTTGTGTTTTATAAAAAGTATGATAGAGTCTATGTTTTGGAAGTTTTCTATTTTTTGAGTAAACACAAATGCATACAAGATAAAAAATATAAATCTAAGTATGAGAAAATAAGTTTTTAACTCTAACCTGGCCCGAATATCTGATTTCTTGATGAATTTAGATGTGCACGATGAAATCAGACGTAGACATAGGATGAAATCGGTCGTATGATTTCGTCAGATGAAATTGGATGCATACAAATTTGTCTGAGACTTGTAATTACATAGAAGAACACTAAATTTTGAAATCAGGGATGGGGGATCTACATAGGCCATAGTAGATCATGGTCTGTGATAGTCAAATCCCCTTGGTTCTTTTAGCCAATCATAAAGAAAATAAAAGATTAATTATTTGAATATAAAACATATGATAGCAAATGCAATAGATCTAACAATAATAGTGAATTACAGTGCAATACTAAAGTAATAAACAATGATATAATGCAAATATAAGAAAATTAACAATCTGATACTCAGAATTTTACCCCTAGAGGGACACAAGTATGAATTCGTATGCTATGTATAAAATCGTATGCAATGTATGAAATCATATGCAGCCGAAATTATCCAATGGCTAGTTTTGCAAAATAAAGAATGAAATCGATCCTTAAAGTGATAAATTCGAACGCATCCGAATTTGTACAAATAGTGCAAAACTTAAATAATAATCAAATATAAACCAGATCCATGCATGTTGAAAATAGCTCCATGTTTGTGTGCTCCTTGGATGATGATCTAACAACAAAATTCTCCACTATAACCTGCAAAAAAGCTCCAAAGTTCCTTCTTCACTCCAAGCCTCCTTGCAAAAATCATCAACCAGACTGATTACTGTGAATCAAAAGGGTTAAAATGGTTGCTTTAGTTCGAGGAAACTAGGTAGGTGGCAGAATTAGGCTAAGTTGTTAGGCCAAATTAGGTTTTGGCTCGATTTAGATAAAATCGACTGCATCCGATTTTAGCAGATCGTTTGATTTTATCGGGAATCTAGCGACGCCTAGATTAGGTTCAAAATCCAACTGGGTACCTAAATTAGGTGCACATGGTATTTGGACAAAATCGAATGCATCTAGTTTTATCGAATACATCCGATTTCGTCAGGATCATATGATTTTGTTAGAAAGAGGGCAATTAAGTTATTTTTTTATTTTCTTGGCATGAATATCGAGGCAGGGGTTTTTGAGGGTGAGTTATACATTGTTAAGATGATTAGGATGTCTTAATAACATTAATAATTTTGAAGTGTGTCTAAATTTGGTGGCTACACTTCTTGATAGAACAAGAAGATTGCTTCTTAACAAAGGCCTTAAAAACCTTAAAAAGAGCAAACACTTCACTTTTGTACTTAAGAAAGTACACCCAAGTGTATCTAGACAATTCATCAATGAAATTAAACACATACTTGGCCCTTAGAAATGATGGAGTTGGAAAATATTTTAAGTCATTATGAACCAACTTTAAGGGTGCCAAAGCTCTCAAAGCCTTTCCTTTTGGGAAAGGATCTTGATATGGTTTGCTAAGTGCACATCCTGGAAAAAAACCATTTGAACAAGAGACCCTAGGAAGATCTATCACCATGTCTTGTGTACTTAATTTCTATAGATATCTATAGTTGAGATGTCAAAATATCTCATTCCAAAGAAAGTTTCAAAAGATGAATTATAAAATCCCCCAAATCTACAAATATGGGCATTATGATCAATGATTCTTTTAGAAATAATAGTCTTTGGCTCCAAAAAATCTCTAATCTCAACACCATGTGGGGTAAAGAGAATTATTTTTCCATATACAAAATAATAAATCTAATGTATGGAAAGAAAACTAGTGGAAATTTTGGGCACATATAAGACATCCTTGATGCACCCACCATCTGACTCAATTGTTCCTATCCCCAAAACTACAATTCTAAAAGAGTTTTCAACTTCAACATTGGAAGCAAAACTATGACTAAGAGAGGAAATAATATCTCTAGAAGGATTCATGTGATGAGAAGCTCTTGAATCCATAATCCAATTATGTGATGATGCCTCCAATGCATGTGTTGAAAGGTTCATTCCTTTATCTTTTATTGAAGAGGGAGTGGAAAGAGAGATTTTATTATTTTGTAATGTTTCTTCTAAGGTTTCATTATTCTTACGACACCTAGACTTAAAATGGCCTTCTTTACCACAAAATTCACACGTATCCCTAATTTATTTCTTACTTTTAGAGGAAGATTCATTGGATTTAGAAGAAGGAGGGTTGGCGGGATTTGTAGTGGATTTAGTAGGTGGTGGAGTGGATTCTTTATTTGGTTTGGACTTAGACCTAGATTTAACTTTACCTTTGGAATATGAGGATGCTACTAAGGCTTGATTTATGGAAGTACATCTAATTGGTCAAGCTTGGATTATTCCCTAGTGAGATGCTCACAAAATAACTCAAGTGAGGGCATAACAAAGGCTTTTCCTAAGGCATCCATACTAGAGTAAAAGGTAGAGGAGAATATTTGAAAGGGGTATTTTAAGTTGGGTTAAATGATAAAAATGCACTCTTCATCACAATTCTTATTTCCACTTCCTTTTAATTGGGTCAAAAGATGATCAAAATTTGCAAGATAATATTCTATGGTGGTGAAATCATTGGGGGAGAGGGATGAAAATTCAACTTCCAATTGCAAAGAGTAGAATTGATTCACTTTTCCAAACATTCCTTCAAGTTTTTTTTTAAATCTCAATAGGTGTAGTACAATATACTATGTGAAAAATTAGACTATCACTCATGTGTAACCCAATGATCCCCATATATTCATCCACTTTTTTGAGGTAATAAAATTGCTCATATTCCTTTATGAATGAGGATGGTGTATGTGTCAATATTTTCCATAATCCCTTAGATTGCAATAGTTATCTCATTTTAAGTTTCCATGTGTGATAATTGTGGGGTGTTAATAAATCAATTGAAGTTATTTTAACCCAAAAACAAACAAGGAAAGAAAATACAAGAGACAAGAGATAAGAGACAAGAGGTACTTAGAACATGCCTTGAAACCTTCCCAAGATATTGGACTATGTAAATGAATGACCCCCCAAGAATTTTGGCACATTATCTCAGTGCTTGTTACAATGTTCTACTAAGACAAGTCAATAGGAAACAATTATGGAAATTCTTTTGTAAAACTGAAAAAAGGAGATATTTTTTATGTACACAATAGTGAAAAATAATTTTTCTAAAAATCCATCCACCAAATTTGAATTTTGACTACACCAGTGCAAAGCCCTAAGTAAGAAAAAATCTAGAAATTCTGCTATAAAACTGAAAAAATAAAAAATTATACATAGCAGTGAAAAAGGATTTTTCCAAAAACATTGTCCACCAAATTTAAATTTTTACTGCACTAATATTAAGCACTCAAAAAATCAATCAGGATAAAAAACAATGACCCACAACAAATTTTAAAAGAGGAAGAAATGACCTACAAAAATTGATTTTCCAAAAGTTGCTACGTGATCGCAGGTTTGTAGTTAAAAAGCCATGGCCTGGGCCTAAAAAGGGACCTACAACAGATGTTTAGACCCACTTTCTAATCACCAATATCCTTAAAAAAAGGGGAGGTGAGATTATACGATGTCCAAAACCTAAGAGGTAAGATTCAAACTTTCACAATTGTTGAAACTTGTTGAAGCTGATCTTGGGTAGTTGGAGACAGATTTGATCTCCTCCAAACTTCCAAACAAGCCTTCAAAGTCTTCAAACCTGCAAAAAATATACAATAATGGAGATCCTAGATTGAACAAAAGCAATCCTAAGATCCTAAACCTATGGGTGATATCAAACAACCTAAGCTCTAGATGTCATGTTAGAATTAAAAGGATCTAACAATATTATATTTCCTAAGATCTAGTTGTTTAAAAAATAATATCTCAACATCTAAGGCTATCAACAAGAATCAAATGGCACAATGAAAGCTCTATAGATTAATGTAAAGCATAAGAAATTGCTACAATAATCTAAGAATAATATGATAGAATGATAATACTAACTATATGACTCACACTCAAAGAGAGGGAAACCCTTGCTAAGATAGGCAAGGGTGTACAATTAGGATCGTAGGATCAAACATGAAAAATAAGGAAATGGATATACACCATCCATAATGAGGTCTAACATAAACCATGGATGAGAAATGGAGGGAATGCCTATGAGAACCTTTAGAATTAACATCATACCTAAATATAACATTTCAATTAGATGGATCATGTAGACAATACGAATTCAATTGATCACTATCCCACACAAGAATTCACCCACCACTATGGCTTGCTTTGTTCTATTTATCCTTAGTATTGTGTGCCCATGAAATTGAACAAAAAAATTAGGATCAAAACTAAAGGTTATTAGGTCTATTATTCATAAGGAGTCATACCCTTGACCACATGGTTTAGTTTCTTGTTTCTAAAATATTTCATATCGAACATTATTTTACCCTAAAAATTGAGGTCCATGTAATGACCCAATTATAACATGATCGTATTATTTCTCTCATCATCTCCATTCCACTAATTATCATTGAAATAGTTTGCTATAATTAATGTCATGATACACAACGAAATCCTCAAATGAATTACTAATGAAATCTCTCCTATCATTTATCTATATGCATTTGATATTTTATTTTCCATAAAACTTATGTATAAATTAATTTAAAAATTTGAACTTCACAAGGGCTTGTTCCTTGTATTTGATAGTGTTAATATATAAAAGCCTAAAAAATCATCTATACAAGATAGAAAATATAGTTTCCTCGAAAGAGAATATTTTTCCATATCATTGTGGATAAACTCTAATGGATGAGAGACATAATGATTTTTCTCTTTAGGATATGATTATGTATGGTGCTTCCTCATAAATAACTATCATTAAAACAACCAGGTAAATAAATCAATGGAAGTCCATCAACCATACTAAGATGACTCATAGGGGTTAATGACCTATAATTGATATGCCCTATATTTTAATGCTAATGATCATTAATGTCATTGGCATTAGACACCATAGCAACAAAATATTTTTATTAAATAATGGGGTCCTCGCTAAGATTATACACCTAATCTATATTATCAAAATATCCTAAATTAACAAACCTAAGATTTCCAAAAATATCCTTAATCATGGAAAAATATGAGCATCTCATTAAGAATTAGATTTTGGAGTTGGTTCCTCTACCTCAAGAAAAGAACATGGTTGGGCATAAGTAAATCCATAAGATCAAATTTTATGTAGATGATAATATCGATAAGCATGATGCATGTCTTATTAGGGGTTTCTCTAAGAAGGAAATGAGGGAGTTGATTACTTAGAAATCTTTATCCCTATAGCTAAAATGGATATTGTGCAAATGATTCTCTCTATTATTGCTTCCTATGTAAGGGAGGTTTATCGAATGGATGTAAAAAATACATTTCTTTATGATGAGATTTGGGAGAGGTATGCATGCAAAAACCACCTATATTTGTTCTAGATTATCCTAGTTCTCTACTTTGTCGACTTAAGAAGTCCTTGTATGGGCTTAAGTTGGTGTCTTGAGCTTGGTATGAGAAAATCCATTTTTATTTATTTGTTATTTCTTTTATCAATTCAAGGTAAAGCATGATGTTTACGTCAACTATCATGATGGATAAATGCTTCTCATTGTCTTGTGTGTTGATGATATGCTCATCACGGGAAGTTCAACATCCATGATTCATGAGATGAATGTTGGATATTTTGAGCGCCTAAGTCAAAGTTGTCATTGATGTCACCAGATGAAGTCATAATTAATATCAAGGACTTCGTCAAGAAACAAAGTTGTCAAGGTTGTCATTTGATATCCAAGAAGAAGCTTCAAATAACACCAAAGGTCAACAGAATCAGTGCAGAAGTTAAAGGCAAAAGGGCTCCATAATGTTTTAGTTTTATATGGAAGATTAGTTTAAAATGTGTTTCATAAAAACCTAAGGAGTCTTATTGCAAAGTTAAAATGAGGCCTAATATTTATTTTATAAAATATTTAAATTCAAAAGGAATTTAAATTTTATTAATAAATATAATTAATACCAAGTTGTGCAATAAGAGAAGGCCATAATAAAACCAAAGGTTTTATTAAATTAATTTATAACATTTAAATTAAATAAATTTAAATCACTTATAAATTAATTCGAATGCCGACGTCGAATAAGATTGGAGGACCACCGATGTATTTGCATAAAGGATGAAAGGCTATATATATACCATGCCTTAAAGGAATTTTAATTAATTCTTGCTTCAAACGCTATTTAGTATACGAATTGAATAAAGAGGAGATCATGAGAAAAGATAAAAAATTTGTATTTTGTTTGACAGTGATTGATAACAAATCGAAAGCACCGAAAGTTTGAGAGCCAGCTGGGCAGCGTGGCCTAGTGGCAAGGAGGCATTGGCTAAAATATTGAGGCACCAAGTGGCTTGCATTCAAAATGAGACAATAGTGTTTGCATTGTGTTGGAAGTGCCAAGGGATGGTGCACATTTTTATTTGGCAGAGAGAGGGAGGTTCATTGAGCACGTTGTGCTCTCCACTCCCCAAGTGAGCACTTAGCTCAAGCGACGGTTGGAGTTGTGGCAAAGGTGTTGGTCATGGGCTGCGTTGAGAGTTTGAATACCTCCAACGGCAACGTATTTAAATTTTTATTATTTTTAATATTGCCTAAAATTTGGGAGTTAAAAGGGTTGCTAGTTGGAAATAGTTGAAAGGGTTGCTAGTTGAAAATTGGTGTTTGTTGGAAATTGTTTTTAATAAAGTTTGGAGTTATAAGGAGTTTGATTTTATTTTTAAAATAAAGTCTTAATTATTATATTTTCATATTGGAGGAGTAAGACCTTAAGAGTGTTGATTTTATTTGTAAAGGGATTTTTTCCAAAGAGATTATTATGAAGGTATTGGATATTATTTTAAAGTTGGAGTGATAAGGTGTATCTTGTTTGATATCATTTTGTATTGTGATTCATTGAGAAAATTATTATCTTCTAATCTTTCTTTGATGTTGACAAAGAAGTGATTGTGAGTGTGGCAGATTTATGAGATCCCTTCATCATCAATAAAAATATATGAGCACATTCTTCCATAGTTGAGTTGATTGATTGACTTTCTGGAAAACAAAGTTTGGAGTGAAAAGGATTTAATTAGGGTTTCCTTTTTGAGAGTGTTTGAGTTAATGCTTCAAGGTTTTATGGAATAAAAAGTTGTTAAAACCTTGTTTTATAAGCATTGTTGTTGAAGCCATTGGTTGTGTGAAGAACTTGAGTTAGGGTTTTGCAAAAGAACATGAGTATCATTGTTATGTGAAGATTGATTTATAAGCATTGTTGTTGAAGCCATTGGTTGTGTGAAGAACTTGAGTTAGGGTTTTGAAAATAACATGAGTATCATTGTTATGTGAAGATTGTTCTATAAGAATTGTTTTTGAAGTGAGTTGTTGTGCAAGAACTTGAACTAGGGTTTGAAAAGAACATGAGTATCATTGTTATGTGAGATTTTTTGTTGAGCATTGATGGAAACATTTTGAGTTGGTTAATATATGCTTGGACTAGGATTGTGAGAAAGGGGTGTTTCATTAAGTGATTGGTTGAGTAGAGTTGATTGAGCCTAGTCAAGTGGTTGTGTAAAGTGATTGTTCAAGTTCCTCAAAAACAAACTATTCTATATTTTGTTGTGTTGAGAAAGTGATTGAGCATTGAGCGTAGAACATATTAAGTCTCTAACAATTCTCTTTATGTTTCTATGATATTGGAAAAGTTTTGTGTGGACTTGTTAAGCAAATTTGAGGTAAGTCTTTGAGAAGACTTGTGGACTGATTTTGTGTGAGATTTTTGTGGAAAGCTTACAATACAGATTTGGATAAGTTCTGTGTGGACTTATTGAGTAGATTTGATTAAGTTCTATGTGGACTTATTGAGCAGATTTGGTTAAGTTCTGTGTGGACTTATTGAGCAGATTTGATTAAGTTCTATGTGGACTTATTGAGCAGATTTGGATAAGTTTTGAGTGAGCTTGTTGAGCATATTTGGACAAGTTTTGAGTGAGCTTGTTGAGCAGTTTGAGCAAGATATGAGTGGACTTGTTGAGCAGTTTTGAGCAGGTTCTAAGTGGACCTATTGAGCAGTTTTGAGCAGGTTTTAAGTGGACCTATTGATTTGAGAAGGTTCTAGGTGGACCTATTAAGCAGATTTGAGCAGGTTCTAAGTGGACCTATTGAACAGATTTGAGTAGGTTCTGAGTGGATCTGTTGAGCATATTTAAGACAAAGATTTGGAGGTGACAGAGCAGAGAGGACAGTAGTCTCTAGTGGATAGAGATCCATCAACTAGAGTAGTGAAGACAAGTCTTTTGAGTGGGGACATGAGTCTTTAGTGGAGATAGATCCACAAGCTAGTGCAGTGGAGGCAGTAGTCTTCTAGAGGATCACTAGCCAAAGCATAGGAGAAAGTGTTCTCCTGTGGATAGAGATCCACGAACTTGATTTAGGGGGTTGTTATGTCCTTTGGACAAAGATCCATAAACATTGTAATAGGGAAGTATTCCAAAAATATTGATTGAGAAAATTTTAGTAAAATATTTTCCCCATGGAGTAGCCCACATTGGGTGAACCATGTAAAATTGGTGTCTCATGTGTGTGTGATGTTTTATGCACTGCTTTCATTTCTACTATTCATATTGCCATTGATATATTGCATATTATTGATTGTGATAAGAAAAGTAAAAAGTGGTCTTATATTGTTCACCCCCCTCTCAATATAAGCTTGTGCTCTTCAATGAAGCTATGTCATCAAGACACTTATGAGATGATAAATTTGGGTCTTATTCACTATTTGTTGGAGATTCAGTTTGACTAGTCATCCTCTAGGATCTCTATCTCACATTTTAGGTGTGCATTGGATCTAAAAAAATTATTTAATATGGGGAAGTGTAAGCCTACATGTACTTAATTTGATTTAGAATCCTAGAGGATGACTAGTTAATATGAATTCCCAAAAATTTGAATTAAGCCTGAGGTTGACTATTCTACCTCTTTTGTTGATTCCACTTTGTATCAGTTTCTTTACCTCTCACACTCTATTTTAGATATTGATTTTATTGTCAGTTATTGTTCCAAGTACATGTAGCCACCTTGGGAGAGTCATTGAACTACTACTAAATAGATTTTGTGGTATATCAAAGGTAACTACCAAATGAATATTTATTACTTTGCCAAGGATCCTTTTGTCGTACACAATCACTCAAATGCAAATTAGGTATATGATCCTTATAAAGGATGATCTATTACTAGGTTTATGTTCTATCTTGGATTTGATCGGTCTCTTAGTATCATCATAAATAGTAACTATATATTAATTATCCATGAAGGTTGAATATAGTATTGCTAATGATGTCACTAAACAAGTTTTAATTAATGTTGATTATTCTTGAGTGGTTAGTACTTCCTCAATAATTTATTGTCACTCTTTTTGGGATCTGAATTGACATCAAGTAAACTTGATACTGCAACTGTATATCTTCTAACTTTATGACCAGACTTGCACCCACTAGTCATACCTCAGAACTCAACATTGGATGGACCAAAGACTACTTCAGCCCTACCTCTAAAATAGGTTGATTCCTTATCAACTAATAGAGTGTTGAATCAAATAAGCTCAATAATAGTTTTGAGAGATAGGGTTAGAAAAGGGTTTAGGGTTAAGAAATTATGAGTAAATAGTGGCTATATAGGACTAACAACATAGGCATCCACAAGGAAAACCTTTCAAAAATTATTTCCAATGTCCCACACTCAGATTAGCAACACCTAAAAAAAAATAATCTTCATATAATAGAACAAAAAATAGATATGTGCTTCAAGAAGTAATTTAAAAATCTATGATACTAACAATCCAATTTAGTAGAATAGATCAATATTTAGACTTTTAACAAAAATAAACTTCTTGCCAGCACAGATCTAACTACGAATAAATTTTAACTACCTTACAACTAGTAATCCAATATAGGTGGAATGAACTAACCATAATAACATTGATAAAAATGCAATTCACCGCTCGAACCTCTTAATAAAGACATCAAAGATGACAATTCTTGAGTCAAAAATCCGAGTAATGATCCTTCCATTAATTTGCAAAAGATATTACACAGTAGGACAAGTAAAAACTCTAGAGCTGACTCTAAAAATTGAGGGTTTAACTTTTATATAGTTTTTCAATGAAAGAAAATAGGTGGAACATTACAAGGATTTAGACTGTGCTAGATCAGCAAAATACTAAGGTGCATCATTTTATTCACTTGCAAGGGCTGCTGAATCCACTTGATGTTGCATGCCATGGCATCTTGGATCTACAACTTGCTGGTTCTATCATGGTAGTTAGACTCCAGGTCGTTAGAAACAAGATCTGAACCATTCAAATTTCTTGAGGAATTTTTGCTACCACAGATATGCAACTACCCAGGTTCTTGGTTCTTGGATCCATGGATGCTTGGTCTACTTGCTTGAATTGATTGGTTATTTTTTACCAAGAATCCACCTTTGTATACTCATGCAAATATCAGCTTGATATCCACCATTGATGCAACTCATGTATGGCTACAATTAAAATTCAATAATGCTCTACAAATGAGCAACATATAACATGTCACCAATCCACTCTAAAAATAACACTGATGTCATCTTGAATAGCTTTGGCCAACATATTAGAGAATTCATGAGAAATACACTAAGTATCGGGCATGATGTAGCATGTTGTCAATTTGCTTTTTTCATTCTTTAGACTGCTTTATTTTCATTTTGCATTTGCAATGTAGAGTGTGTCATAATTTTCTCCTCGATATTTGCTCCTCTAGATTTGACACGAGTTGACTACATAATAGAGCATATCACCAATCCACTCGAGAGGTAGTGTAAAATTTCACTTTGCACTGTTATGTTGCCTTGTACTTCTTCTAAAGTGTTTTAACCTATTTGCCCAATAGCGTAGAGCATATCGTTATTATGATCTAGAATAGACGTGGAATTTAGTGGCATGGAATATCTCCAACAGTTAGTCACTTTAGTATGCATGATGGGGTAATATCACCAATCTGCACTTTGGAAGATGCTTATGTCACTTTGACTTGTTTTGATTGTGGATTGGAATATTTGCACCCGACCATTGCAAAATACACTAAGTCTTCAATGACATGGAATACTTTGCTTATGCTACAAAAATATCTAGTGTTGAGTGGATTGGAACATCATGTGCTGGACAACTTTGAAATACACTATATCTTTAGCGATTGGGAGCATCTTCATGCCTAGAATATTTTTCTAAGGATGTGGCCATTTTGGACCTACATTCTGGTACCTCTTGGGTGGATTTTCTTGCAAAGCCATCGAACTTAGAGTCTTATCCATTGGGCATAAGGAGTCAAAAATACAAAAATTTTAGCAATGCTTCATAGAATTATTTTTATACGACCATTACCCTATGAAAACATTGTGAATCTACCTAGAGGATAACAGTTCATAAGGGGATCATATTGAAAACAAAGTATCCGCTGCTCTTTTAAAATTTCTCAAATGTCAAGAAAAATAGAGCTACACTCTCCCTTTTAAGCTTCATAAAAATTATATGAATACCTTCACAAAACTTTCATTCTCTGCTCTTTGGCCTCATGCTTTTATTATTATCTTCTAACAGTGTCAGAGTTAAAAATAAAATAAAAATACAACACTTTTACATGACTACAAAAATGTTCAAAGTGGAAAAACTTTATGTTTGTGCCTCTTGAGGGTCTGTAGCAACCCTATATAGTATTTCACCCTCTAGTTGATCTTCTTCTACACCATTATCCTCCTGATCTTTATCGGCATCCTATTCTTCAAGTGAATCTTGTTCCTTATTTTTTCAGTGTCAATACCAAACAATTGGACCATAAACTTAAGAGTCTACAAGACTTATTTTCAAACTACTTTGGAAGGGTTGGAAGTCTCCTTAAGCTACTTATGGATAAAATCTAATTCGATAGTATCTTCATAATTTTTGGAGCTTCCCTTGTTCACCAAGTCTTTCATCAATCTCTAAGTCTAGTTAAATCGATTATCATCTGGAAGACTTGTTCTTGATCGATTGGCTCCTTCCAAGCATCAATCTCTTATTCATATTAGAGGATCAAAGCTACACTCTTTTTGATTTATTCTTCTGATAACATAGTGTTATTCTCAATCCAAATTCCTTTAAAGCTATACTGAGTCATTTTCTAATTGATATCTACCATATCTCAAATTGTGTTCTCCACTTTATCATACAATAACCAAACCTTTTGAAGCGATCTATTATTATTTACTATTACTTTGGTAGCCAATCTAGTAGTATTCTATTCCTTTTTTGGGATTAGTTTAGCAGTCTCAATAAGCCTACTATATACCAGTTTGTAGATTTGCTTTGCTAGAATCACCATGGGTTGTAGCTCTTGAGTGAATTTATCCAGGTCTTCTTGAGTGTTCTGGAGCAAATGGCTGGCATTGTCCATATAATCTATGATGGGTTGTAATTCAGAGCATTTATCCAAAACTCCAAACCACAACTCTTTATTTATCTTCCTTATCCCTACTTTTGATAAGCCTAAGATCTTGGCCTTTTCACTCTGCAGCTGATGTTTCAGGTCTTGTATTTATTTTTTCCTATTCTTCATTTTTCTTCTTTTGCTCCTCAGCTTGATCTTTGAGCTTTATGACCTCTTGGAATTTGCTCTACCATATTTTCACTTCATTCTTAACAACTTTATCAATCTGCTTCTGGTTGCTAATTGTACTCTCTAGTTTTTCTATCATCTGCTCCAACTTATCGACCTCCTTGTATATATCAATATTTACATAGAAATTATCTAAGTGAGATTTTGTTATAACCAGCTCATCTTCAATAGGTAGTTGCTTAATGTCTTCTGTATACTCTTCTAGATGATAATATTTGCATAGTCATCTCCATTTCAAGCTTATTCACCAAAGGAATAATAGACATGGATGATCTCTATCTTGAAATTGAGTCAACAAACATTGTACTCCTCTTTGTAGCCATCCTCTTTGAAGGCTTGGACAACTTTTCTACCCAAAAATCCTAAATTTTTTGTGAAACCTCCTTCTCCTTTTGCAAAGAAGCTAGTGTGGGATAACTTGTAGGAGGAGGAGAAGCTATAATATATGGAAGGGCAGATTTAGTAGCTAATGATGATAGAGTGGTAGTGATCACAATTGAATCTATGGTTATTGTTGCTATTGCAATGGGGAAATACATGGGAACTATTGGCATTTTTGCCACATTGTGTTGATTATTGATTGTTCATGCATAAGCTGTTAAAATTCTAACTCCTCTACAGGTTTTGATGCAAAAAACAAGCTAAAACTGAAGGCTGTCACGAAAAAGCGACAAAAAATAGTATGGAGAGCCAAAGTTAAAAATCGTCGCGATATCGCGACATGTCACGTTATCGCGGGTTGGATGAGGAGAGAGAAAACAAATGCCAAGTCGTCGCGATTTCACGACGTGTCAGAAAATCGTGGTCAACGCAGTCAACGGCAGCAGGGGGCAAAATTGTCACGATATCGTGATGCGTTGGATTTTCGCGGTCAGCGCAGTCAACGGCAACAGGGGGGTAAAATCGTCGTGATTTCATGACATGTCAAAAAATCATGATCAGAATGGTCAATGAGGGAAGTGCAGCAAAATCATCACGAAATCACGACATAATTGAGCGATAGGCGATGAGACACAAAGTTGTGAAATCGTGACACAATATGGCACACAACGTGAAATGCAAAAGACGTCGCGAAATCGTGATGCGTCGCATTTTTGTGGCGTGGGTGGACAGAAAGGCTTAAGACATAAAATGGTAGCGATTTCGTGACATTTGTAGGATGAAGCCAAGCAAAGCAAAGGATGTAGCGAAATCGCTACGTGTTGTGTGATCACAGTTCAGGTGGATAAAAGAGTCTAAGGCACGAATGACGTAGCGATATCATGACAGGAAGTGTGAACAGTGGAGAGTGCAAGAAAACGTCGCGATTTCATGACACAGTGAGCAAGAAAGGCTCAAGGCAGAAAATGATCATGATTTTGTGACATTTGTAGGATGGAGCTGAGCAAGACAGAACTTGTCACGATTTCGTGACATTGTTGAGGCTAAGGGCAAGAAATAATTTGATGTAGCAATTTCATGACACATTGTTGAAGAAATACTAAGTGCAGAGAATTGTAGCGAAATCGTGCAGTGTCACATTTTCACGGTTGACGAACAACAAAGTCCAAGGAAACAAAACCTGTAGCGAAATCGCGACATGGTGGAAGTTGAAGAAGCACAGAGGCAAGAGTGTCGCGTTTTCACGATTTGAAGCAGTGAAGAGAACAAAATATGAAGAACGTCACAAAATAGTGCATTGTCACATTTTCGCGGCAACAGGGTAGAGAAAGAGTATAATTGTATGGACATCACGAAATCGCGCAGCGTCACGTTTTCACGATTCAGGGTTGCGAAGGAGACAAAGAAGCCGAATACATCACAATTTCATGACATGATTTATTTTCTCGATCCAAAAGTAAGAGAAGCGTACGGAGCAGAAAGACGTCATGATTTTGCGTTTTCGTGACCTGTTACAGTTTCGCACCAGAATGCAATTCAAACGGCCTAATGCAGTTTTGCAATTTTCAAGAATTAAAAGCACTCCAAAATTAAATGTTTTGCTACTTTTCGATGCGGTCAAGGTAGAAGAACGCGCCCAAGCTACTAGAATTGAATATTTCCATTATTCGAAGTTGTTGTTCACGATTTTTCTAACGGTTTCAAGCATATTTTCAAGAACAACAATTTAATGAAGACGACCGACTCCTCCTTATGGCATTTAATTTCTGGTTTCTTCGAGGCTGTTTAAGGATATCATTTCCTTATTTCCATTGCATAATTTGTAGATCTCGAGGAGGTCCATAACAAGTTTTTAATGCTGCAAAGAAACAAGGCTTCTATATAAATCAATGTAAATCTCAAGAACAAGGATTGGGAGTTTGAGAGATATTTGTTGGAAACATTCAAGTTTTGCATAAATAAGAAATATTTGGCCTCTAATTTTGCAAGCATCCTGTTGTGTAATGATTTCCTTCTATTTCCATGTATTTCCTGTTAAGCTTGTCTTTCTGATCTGCTGTTAGATTTAAATTTTGCATTTGAATTTAAATACTGCTCGTAAGGAAGTAAGTTCTGGAATGTAATTCTGAAGGTAGTTTGCATAAGGTCATAGATGAATTATGTTGTTTTCTGTTATTATATGTTGTTCATACACTTGAAGGTCCTTCTTGCTGAGTTTCTTTTCCCTGATCTAACAAATTCGGCCTACGACTATATTTCCCATCTCTTTCCGTAATTTCCTGTTTCTTTCTGCATTTCTATAATTTATTTCTAGCAAATTTAATCTGAAATCAACTTAGTTTTAGTAGGGTAACCAACCCTCTCTGGAGATTGGTCTGGGAGACATCTCTTTCTTTGAACCTTTCAATGTTTGTCGGGTCTAGGGTGCATAGTTTTAGAAAATCCTTTCCTGTGGCAGATTTGTGACCAACAGTTTTTGGCATGCTCGGTGGGACAGACTTCTTCTGTCTCAGAAAGATCCCATAGTATTGAATGTTTAATGTTCACCTTCATGCCATAAAGTTAGAACATTTGGTGACTCTGCAATACTCAGAAATCTTTGAATGTGGATGCAGTGAAAGCTGTACTTCATGATCACGAGATCAAAGTCTAAAAAAGTTGAAGATCTTGTTGAGTTTTTCAAACTTGACATTAAAAGAAATGGTGAGCATTCTAGATTGGTTTCCCCATCGCTTGCATCATCTGCCATATCTACACAAATCCCTGGTATTGTTACTAGTTTTCCATCTTCTCAGTTACATACATTAGTTCCAATGGCCCAGTATCCTCCACCCAGGAAGTTCTTGGCATGGAACAGTTCGAGAGCCTTGAATTTGTAGGCTCAGAATCTAGTTCCTTAGGCCGCTTTGAAGGTTTTACTGACCTATGATGGTATGAGTAAGACTGCATATGAACATATTAATGATGTAGCTTCTCTGGCAGCCATTCATGATATAACTTATGAGGATGTGATGGTGAAGTTATTGGTGTTATCCCTGAGAGGAAAATTGTTGTATTGGTATCGAACGTTGCAACCAGGCACCATTACGTCATGGGATCAGCTAGGAGAACTGCTAGTTAAGAATTTTCATGAACAGGCTGATCCATTTTCATTGTTGCATCAGTTTAACACGATCCAGAGGCACCCGCAAGAAGAGATAGCTGATTTTAATGTTCGATTCACAAGAACCTGGCAGAGAATTCTTGATGGTCTTCGGCCTATTGATGAGCTGGCTGCATTTTATTACCTTAGAGCATTCAACATGGACATCGGTTGGGCTGTCCGGCAGTCCAACGTGATGACATTTCTAGAGTTGTTTGAACAAGCGTTGAAGGCGAAAGCTGATCTGATTGCTATAGGTAGACTTCCTTCGAAGGTAACTATGCCTATTATACCTGATTTGCCTAAGTATTTATATTCTGGTTTGCTTCCACAACCCATGCCATCTATGTATCCTACCCCATCATGGAGCTCCAATGCACCTCAAATCGCACCTATTCTAGTTCCCTAGCTTCCTGCTCCAACTGTTCCCTAGTTGCCTGCATCGAGCATTCCAAGGTTAGTCCCTCCATTTCCAACTCCTGCAGTATCTTCCCCATAGTTTCCATTACCTTTACCAGCACCGCCTATGTCCTCAAGCCCAGATCCTCAATTGGTTATGTTACAAGAAATTCAGTCGGCTATGAGATCTCTCACTGACAAGGTGACATCTATGGAACAGAGAGAGGCAAAAAGAAGCTACCAACCATGAAGATTTATGCTGGAAGTAACTAGAGAACAACCTGCTCCAAGCAAGGCTATGGAGAAAGCACCTAAAAGGAACTCAAAAGTTCTGGTAAGTGAAGAGGCTGGCCCTTCTGAAGTTTCACATGAGCCATCTTATTGGTGTTCTTCCTGTAATGACCCACATGATGAGTCCACTTGCATGGTCCACCAAAATTATTTGCAAGTTCTTACAGGGAGCCATGTAAATATGATTCGAGAGGTGGATCTTACTTTCGTGGAGTCTCTAAAGGAACATATAACAATACTGACACGCAGCGGCAAGAAACCAATGTTGGTAGATCCGGCTAAGATGGAGCCATTGAAAGTGCCTCCTGTACAAGCAACGAAGCAGCAAATGCCAACAAAGGCTCATGATTCCCCAGCGCAATGGCAATCACCTATTTTGTCAAAGGATCCACTTCCATCACCAGTAAAAGACAAGGAACAAGCTTCTACTTCCCAGTCGCAAGCAGAAACAAAGGAGCAAGCCAAAGAAACGTTGCGGTATCCATCATTGACCAAATGACAATGAGTGGAGGCTACCCAACAATATAAGAGAAAATTTGAAGCTGCTAGTGGTGGGAAGGAACAGACCTCCATGGAGTACAACATTGTTGAAGAACTTAAACGGATACCAGCTAAGGTAAGTCTGTATGACACCTTACAGTTGCCTGGATAGGTAGATCTCTTACAGGAATCCCTGAAGACCATACAAAGTAAGGGGAAAGCTGCAGCCCAGGTAGTTATGGCTCAAACGTTAACTTCTGTAGCCACTGAAAGGAGTAGACCACCCCTATTTTATCTGTCATTGCAAATAGAGGGTTGGATCGTACATAATTGCCTGATCGATTCTGGTGCCGCTATAACTGTCATGCCTAAGGCAGTCTGTGAAGCAATGGGAATGGAATTCACATGAAGTAGCCCCATAGTTTTGCAGTTAGATGGTACTCCAGTGAAAATAGTGGGTGTAATCAAGGATGTCCCAATTATTTTGCATAATATGCCCCAGATTACAGTCATCCAGGAGATGGTTGTGGTAGATCTAGAATCGTATTTCAGTATGTGCTTATCTAGAGATTTTATCGCAAAGTTGGGCGGTTACCTTGCACTGGATTATTCTCACTTGGAGATTTCATTCAAAGGAATATGAGTCCGAGTCTACAATAAGAAACCTTCTACTTTTCATATTGAGAATATAGAAGAAGAACATGTTCATATGATAACTGAAGATTTGGAGGATGAGTTTTCAATGCTCAATTTCAATGCTTTGTTCCAGACAAAAATTGTTTGTTATTCCATTATGCAACCTGAAGAGGTTGAAGTCAAGTTGCCACCTGATCAAGTTGAACAAGATTCTCTGCCAAATCAGCTCTATTTTGATGGAACACAATACAGAAATGGTGCTAACATTGGGACTGAACGATCATGCCTAGGTCTCAAGATGGCTGGGACACTTGGAGTACAGCAGTTACAGACCCTTGGTGATTCTGAGCTAATCAAGAACCAAAAGTCTATTGAGTGTTTGTCAAGGATCTAGGATCCAGGAGACAGAGCCGTGTTTGGGTTCGTGTCTTTCCCGAAAGTTCACATCTAATTCGGGAGTTACCTTGTATATAGCAAAAAAAAAAAAAAAGAGTATTGTTTTCCTCTTTGGCTCTTTTTGCATGCGAGCCCGTAGGTACGTGTTTCTTTCTTTTTTCTTCTTCTTTCCCAGCAGTTAGTGGCTTCCTCACTATTTCTTCCCTTCCCCTCTTCATTTCCCTCCTTCTCCTACTCCTTTTTCTTCTGCAGTAATCAAGCCACTGCTGTTGTTTCTTTTTCCCTATTCTAATATTCTCGCTTCTTCTTATCCTTTTCTTCTAAGTTCTCTGTCATTTTAGCATTTATCACAGTTTATCCATGGTTCACACCTATTTTATCATCTTATCACTTCCATTCCATTATTCCATCATTCATCATTTCCATTCCATGGTCAGTTCAGCCAAATACAAAATTCCTTGAAGTTTCAGTTATTCAGCAAGAGTTGTTACCGTAGTCTGTCGAGATGTATCCCATCAGCCAGCTCTCTGTTCTCAGTTTTCATGACTCTGTTGCCCAATGGATTCAGGCCTGGGATTCGTGCATACAGCAGAACTGTATACCCCGTGAGCCACCAAGAATGTTGGCATTTTTGCCACATTGTGTTGATTATTGATTGTTCATGCATAAGTTGTTAAAATTCTAACTCCTCTACAGGTTTTGATGCAAAAAACAAGCTAAAGTCTGAAGGTTGTCGCGAAATCGTGACAAAAAAATAGCATGGAGAGCCAATGTTAAAAACCGTCATGATATCGCGACATGTCACGTTATCGTGGGTCGGATGAGGAGAGAGAAAACAAATGCCAATTCGTCATGATTTTGCGATGTGTCGAACAATTGCGGTCAACGCAGTCAACGACAGTAGGGGGCAAAACCATCACGATATCTAGACGTGTTGGATTTTTACGGTCAGCGCAGTCAACGGCAGCAGGGGGCAAAATCATCACGATTTTGTGACATGTCAAAAAATCACTGTCATAATGGTCAACGAGGGAAGCGCAGCAAAATCGTCACGAAATCGTGACATAATTGAGCGATAGGCGATGAGACACAAAGTTGTAGTGAAATCACGACACAATATGGCACACAGCGTGAAAGGCAAAAGACATCGCAAAATCATGACGCAGCGTGTTTTCGCGGCGTGGGTGGACAGAAAAGCTTAAGACATAAAATGGTAGCGATTTCATGACATTTGCAGGATGAAGCCAAGCAAAGCAAAGGATGTAGTGAAATCGCTATGTGTTGTGTGATCGCGGTTCAGGTGGATAAAAGATTCTAAGGCATGAATGGCATAGCGATATCGCGACAGGAAGTGTGAACAGTGGAGAGTGCAAGCAAACGTCATGATTTCGCGACACAGTGAGCAAGAAAGGCTCAAGGCAGAAAATGGTCGCGATTTCGCGACATTTGCAAGATGGAGCTAAGCAAGACAGAACTTGTCACGATTTCATGACATTGTTGAGGCTAAGGGCAAGAAAGAATTTGACGTAGCAATTTTGTGACACATTGTTGAAGAAAGACTAAGTGCAAAGAATTGTAGCGAAATCGCGTAGTGTCACATTTTCGCGGTTGACAAACAACAAAGTCCAAGGAAATAGAACCTATAGCGAAATCGCGACATGGTGGAAGTTGAAGAAGCACAGAGGCAAGAGTGTCGTGTTTTCATGATTTGAAGCAGTGAAGAGAACAAAATATGAAGAACGTCATGAAATCGTGCATTGTCACATTTTTGCGACAACAGGCCAGAGAAAGAGTATAATTGTACGAACGTCACGAAATCGCGCAGCATCGCATTTTCACGATTCAGGGTTGCGAAGGAGACAAAGAAGTCGAATACGTCACGATTTTGCGACATGATTGATTTTCGTGGTCTAGAAGTAAGAGAAGCATATAGAGCAGAAAGACGTTGCGATTTCACGACATGTCATGTTTTTGCGACCTGTTACAGTTTCATGCCAGATTGCAGTTCAAACGGCCTGATGCAGTTTTGTGAATTTTGAGAATTAAAAGCACTCCAAAATTAAATGTTTTGCTGATTTTTGATGCGGTCAAGGTAGAAGAACGCGCCCAAGCTACCAGAATTGAAGATTTCCATTATTCGAAGCTGTTGTTCGTGATTTTTCTAACGGTTTCAAGCATATTTTCAAGAACAATAATTTAATGAAGACGACCGACTCCTCCTTATGGCATTTAATTTCTAGTTTCTTCGAGGCTATTTAAGGATATCATTTCCTTGTTTTCGTTGCATAATTTGTAGATCTCGAGGAGGTCCGTCGCAAGTTTTTAATGTTGCAAAGAAGCAAGGCTTCTATATAAATCAATGTAAATCTCAAGAACAAGGATCGGGAGTTTGAGAGACATTTGCTGGAAACATTCAAGTTTTGCGTAAATAAGAAATATTTGGCCTCTGATTTTGCAAGCATCCTGTTGTGTAATGATTTCCTTCTATTTCCATGTATTTCCTGTTAAGCTTGTCTTTTTGATCTGCTATTAGATTTAAATTCTGCATTTGAATTTAAATACTGCTCGTAAGGAAGTAAGTTCTGGAATGCAATTCTGGAGGTAGTTTGCGCAAGGTCGTAGATGAATTATGCTATTTTCTATTATTATATGTTTTTCATACACTTGAAGGTCCATCTTTCTGAGTTTTTTTCCTCGATCTAACAAATTCGGCCTACGGCTATATTTCCCATGTCTTTTCGTAATTTCCTGTTTCTTTCTACATTTCTATAATTTCTTTCCAGCAACTTTAATCTGAAATCAACTTAGTTTTAGCAAGGGAACCAGCCCTTTCTAGAGATTGGTCTAGGAGACATCTCTTTCTCCCAGCCTTTCAATGTTGGTCGGGTCTAGGGTGCATAATTTTAGAAAATCCTTTCCTATGGCAGATTCGTGACCAACAGGAACTAAAACAAAAATTAAAGAAGGGTGAGCTGGTGTGGATGAAACAACATGTACTTCAGATGATCTTGGAGGTTACGATGGCAAAGGTGGGATTACCAAAGATGGTGAAACTAGAATTTTAGATCAATGTGGAGGAAATGGATTGGCTTGGCCCTTCGTATTTGCTAATGATATAGGTGGTGAATTATGAAGGGGAGATGGCACTTTCATTTCAACCTTTTATTGAGAAGGGGAAGGGGTTTTATTTAGGAAAGAGGAGGAGAAGGAGAAGGAGGGATAGAAAACATACCTTTGCCTATAGATGTGGGAAGTTTTGGAGCCACCACTACACTTTGTTGTACCAAGTTTTTTGCAATTGAGATAGGGGTCTTCTCAATAATTTTCCCCTTATCCATTTTCTATTTCTTACAAACCTCCTTCTGAGTCTCTTTCAATGCATTTTTGGTGATTCTCTTAAAAACTCAAAATACTGATGGTTTATCACTCTCTGTATCTTCTCCAGAAGGCCCTTTCTCTAATACATCTTAAAAAATAGAGTTCACCTCAATTGTGGCTACAATGGTGAAAATCATTTGTGTAAACATGAAGTCCTCATCCTTCTTAATCCAATTTATCTCAGTTTCAGGGGGCTCTCCACCCAAGGCTAGTTGCTTGGGTCTACTTACTGTATTAATGACTTATGTGTTTATGGTCCTATCATCAGAATAATGCATTTTACTTATTAACTATGTCCCTATAGGGAATTTGTCCAGTTGTTTCGTTAAGGTCTCAAATATTTTAAGAGCTTCAGTAACAGCTAATTGAGTATCAACCTCTCCTTATGATTTTCCTCTTATGAAGGTGAAGAAGGAGAATCTATCCCTGGTTGTGCTTTTCAGTAAACCAATACCATATTCTAAGGGTCCTTAGCTTTCCAGGTTTTAGTGTTCTTATCATATCTCTTAGAAAAATCATCATTAATTACTAGCCCAAGTTAGGATTTTTTTGTGCCAGTTTCCACTCTCATTCTCCACCAGTCTATAATCTTATCTTCATCCCATTTTTCTTATTGTAAAGATCTTTGATACTAGACTCCAAATGGTGGCTTTCATTATTGTCTAAATCAAAATCAACTATATGCTCATAGAAGTCCATCCACGAGGGAAGTTTTTCCATTTTGGCAACATTCCAGTATAATGGGGCATTTTCCTTATTATTCCTCCCTTGTTCAAAATGCGGCCTTGAGGTCTTTTCAAATTTGTGGGCTTTCTCTCCATTAATATCAATGTTTCTCTTGCAAAATTTATCATTTGGATCATATCTCCACCACTATGGGATGTAAATCAGGTATAGCCTATTCAAATACTAGGCAATTTTTTCACCTTGGCCCTTTCTGGTAATAGTTATATCATAGACATTACGGTAGGTCAACAAACATCTTATTTTATTACCATAGCCATAATTCATATTAAAATATTCCAGAGCTAACAATATATTCATGATGAAATGAGGTAGCATAACAAGCTTACCGGTGAAGCCATGCAATATAATAATTGTACCTTCTGTAAGAACATACCTATCCCCTTCCTCGATGCCTTTTGCTCGTAACAATTCTTTGGCCAGAAGCGGTAATCTAGGACATTTCCCATACATAATTTTTAGATCTGGCCATAGAAATTCTAGGTTAAACATGTAAAAGGAATTTTTGCTCCTCAAATAGGCAATCCAATAATATACATGGATAGGGTCTTCCTTCTCATTTTTCTCTTTTACCAGAATCCATGGCATCATCTACCTTACAACAACATAGAACATCCAAACCAAACTCGAACGATATCAAAAAGAGAACATTTATGAATCCCTTTTCATTCTTACCAATTGCTCATGCATTCGTTTGGCAAGGAAATATATCCAGTCAAAGTAAATGGTCTTGATAACTTTCTTCTCCGATTCAATTTCGTACATATTCTCATTCAAAATGTAGTAAGCAGTGGCTATTTACCAATATCTCACAAATTGGTTAGAATCAAAACCCTTTAAACAAGCTAGCATGGAATAAAGTTCTGGGTTGGCAAACTGGTCAATGGGGATTGGGATATCAGGCATCTCATATTCCTCCTTTATATGCCTAAATTGGAAACAAAGCCACTTTTCAACAACTTCCTTTTCATCAGAAGCCATTAGTGAAGAATAAGCCCTAGCTTGCTCTACTATATCAAATGGTTTGGGTTCTAGAGGTGGGTCTACCCCTACAACAAATAAATCATGACAAGATTTTTTGGTGATGGTAAATAATGTTATGCCATTAGTTGTTTTTAACTACAATTTTCTCAGGATCATAGAATTTAATGATTGTAGAAATTAACTTAGGGTAATGGTGGATGGAATCATAGATGTAAGAAAATAAGAAATATTCTACAGCAATGATACCTTGAGGTCGAATTGGTCTTACTTCAAAGTACCTGAACTTGAAAATTTTCCTTAATAAGGTTCTCATTACTTGAGTCATCACAATATCTACCAATTGTCTTGTATGATCTACGTAGCCTTCTAGCTATGCACCTCTCTGTTGTGTATACTTTAGAGCTATTTTAGGAGCCATTTTCATGAAAATTTTCAAAGTGTTCTTTCTCTAGTGTTTGCAAATAATGCTTTACTATTTTCTTTCCTATTTCTGCTAGGTAGGTGTTGCTTTCATAAAATGAATGAGCTTTTCACTTTAAGCACTTTGAAATGCTACTACATGTACACCTTTCGCCCTTAATACGGCTGCTATGAGAACTTCCATTTGCACACTTTTCAAATCAAACTCATGCATATTGGTGGCTTGGAGATGTTAAGTCACTCACTGATTGGTTAAGTCACGAAGCACTTTACTGAGCTTATGGTATATTTCATCATATTTCTTTCCTTTGAATCAATGTAGGAAACTCGCATAACAACTTGCAGATATTTCTTTCTTCAAAGAGCGGCATAGTACAAGTGTTCAGTTTTTGTTCTAAAATGTTCATGAAATCCAGCAGATTGGAACACATATACATGCGGTATTTCATTGCCATTTTAGTTTATTTGAGAGCATCATGGAACCATGTTGTATTATGCTATTGTCTTTGCTTATTTTACAACTTATCACTTGATTTTTTGAAGAAAAACTTTTTTATTTTTTTTTTAAACACTTTTTTCAAAATAAAAACTTTGAAGTAAAGGGAAAAAGGTTATGATACAAAATATGTACATATGTTACAATGAATTTAGCTTAATCAAATTAGAGTTTAATATGGAAACCATTGATCAAGATCAACTGCATGTTTCCTTCAAGATCTTCAAACTGGAAAACATTGGTCTCCTTAACCTCTGGTATTTTGAAAGGACCATCCCAAAGGAATCAAAATTCTTATGGTTCCCTAGCTTATATCTTTCCACATTCCACCTAAGGATAGAATATTAAAATTGGAACTTTCAGAACCTATATTTCTTATCAAACCATGCCTTGATGTCAAATGAATGGTTTTGAAAATTCTCATATACCTAAGTCATTTTCTCCTCTAGCTATAATAAATATGTCAACCTATTGTCAATTGGATTTTGTTCAAACTCATCCTTTGTATTTACCAAATTGAGGGCTATAATTACCAAGTTCATAGGTAATACTACTTATTTACCATATACTAAAGCATAAGGGGTGCTCTTAATGGACTTTTTGATAGTGATCCTATCTGCCCATAGAGCCTGTTCTAGCAGTAGGTGCCAACTTCTCTTGTTACCCTTTAATGATCTTCTAAATATTCTTAGTAGATTTTTGTTAGTTGATTATGCTAATCCATTTCCTTGGGAGTAGTAGTTAGAAGTATTTTTTATGGTGATGCCATACTTGCTGGTCAATGTATTTAGCTCCTATGAATGCTAGTCCATTATCACTCACCAAAGCTTTCCATGAAATCTATCACCACCTCTTGGTATGATTTCTTTATAGGAATGACTTCTACCCATCTGGTGAGGTAGTCTGTAGTAGTTAGAATGTACTTGTGCCTAGATGAGGAATTTGAATTGATAACCCTTGTGAAGTTCAATCCCCATTCTTGAAAGAGTTCTTCAACTTGAATTGGCTTGAGGGAAAATGATGCATTCCTTTTTCTTCCTACATACCGTCGGCATTCATCATAGGCTCTTGTAATTTTGAAGGTGATAGTAAAAATGGTAGGCCAATAGTAACTTACCCTAATGATCTTCAAAGTTGTGACTCTTCCTAAGAAGTTTCCACTAGATAATCCTCCATGAAACTGCTCTATGACCTTCTATTTTTTATCATCTCTTAAGCATCTTAGGAGGACTCCATAAAGGTTTCTCTTATATATAACTTTTGGTAATAGGAGATATTTCAAATATTGAAATCTATATCTTCTTCTCTATGATGGGTTAATATTAGGTGGACACAATCCAATTAGAAAGTATTTACTCATATGATCCACCCATTTTGATTCTTCTGACTATAATTCTTCAGTTTGATCTTCTACTGTTGACTAACAAGCTATCATATCTATTGAAACCACTACTTCTGTTAAATCTTGGCATAGTGCTCTAACTATGATCAGCCTGGTAGGATGAATTTCCACATCATATTCTTGGATCTTAGTAATCCAACCAACTCTTTTATCTCCTAGTTCACCTTGTAAAATAAAACTTCTCACATCTGGGTGAACCACATAAACCAGGGTTTTGCTTTGAACCAAGTATTGCCTAAATTTTTTCAATGACTTCATTACTGCAAATACTTGTTTCTCAATAAAATTATACTTGACTTAATATTCATGAAGATTCAGGATCCAAAATAATATGGGGTGTTCTTCTCCTTCATCATTCTTCTAGGTGAGCATCGAGGTACTCTTCAACTCCATAATCATAGAGAATGAAATCTTTGTTGAAGTATGGATTGACTAGAACTAGAGCTATAGCAACGGATTGCTTGATGATTTCAAAGGCTTGCTTTCTCACTTTAGTCCATTTGAAATATGTATTCTTATTTAGCAATTTTTATATAGGCTTCACATTCTGAGAAAAATCAGAGATGAATTTTCTAATAAAGTTTATCTGACCAAAGAAGGACTACAAATATTTCTTATTCATGGGAAGTGGAAGGGCAATGATGGATTTGATTCTATCTGGATCAATTTCCATACCTTCTCTGGAGACCACATGGCCTAACAACTTTCCCTCATGAACTACAAAAAATGACTTCTTAGGATTAAGAGAGATACCAAATTCTCTATACTTCTGAAATAGTTGTTCTAGATGTGCTAGGTGGTCTTGCTTATCATGGGAGAAAACAATCATGTCATCTAAGTATATTAGAATGATATTGTTGATTAGATCTCCAAAGACATAATCCATTGCTCTTTGGAAGGTGGATCCTGCATTAGACAACCCAAAAGGTATTCTTTGATAGGCAAAAGTACCCATTTAGTGTTGAATGTTGTTTTAAACTGATATTCATCCTTCATCCAGATTTTGTTGTAGCCAGAGAAGTCATCTAATAATGAGAACCTTTCTAATTATACAATGATCTACAAGATTTGATCAATATGTGGGAGGGGATAGTGGTCCTTTAGCGATGCTTGATTGAGATTTTTGAAATCTACACACATGCAAATGTCACCATTCTTATTCCTTATCGGTACTAAGTTAGCTACCCATGTTGAATGCTTTATTGGAAATATGATATTAGCCTTTAGTATCTTCAATAGTTCTTCTCTCATTATGGATTTGATCCTAGGATTCACAAGCCTCTGTTTCTACCTGAAGGGTTTTGCATTTGGTTCTAACTCAATTGTGTTGTGGATGATCTTCTTGTCATATACTTTAAGATCTTTATATGACCAAGCTACAATGTCTTGTAATTTAGGCATAAAAATTTGATATCCTCCTCTTCTTATAGAGAAAATTGGACTCCAAATTTGATCTTCTTTTCCTTTTCAATTTCAATTTCTTTGTAGATCTTATTGTTGATCTCCATGGATTTGATCCTTTTCCTGTCTTCATTATCAAACAAAATTTCTAGAGTAACCAACCCTCTAGGTATATGATTATTCTTAAGTTGGATGACATCCTATTGGTTTACCTCTTCAATATTTTCCTCTTGAATAGTAGATAAATAGGCTTCTCTCACAAGGAAATCAATGATTTGTTCGTCACTTTCAAAGACCTACCAAAAAATTTTCTTGTCTAGTACCGTAGGCCTAAAAATAATTTTTATCCCCTTGTATTTTGTAACTCTTATATATATAGAAGGGTTGAAATTATTTCCCCTTACTACCAAGAAATCAGCCAAGGTATTCTATTTTTTGGGAATAAAATTAATATTTAGGGCATCAAAGGATTCCATTAAATCCCATACCCTATTTTTGTATGCCCTCAGGTAATGGTGCTTACTGTTGCACCTATCTCTTACCTAATTGAGAATCAACTCAAAGTTGCCATATATATTCAAGATCTTGATGCCCATGCTTTCAACCTGCATTATCCCAAGATATAGAGCCTCATATTCTACAACATTGTTAGTGCATGACCATGTTAGCCTTTATGCAAAACTCTTTGTCCCTTATAATTGTGACTGTAATAGTACACCGGTACCAACACTATTTTTACATATTCCACCATCAAAGTGAATGTTCTAGGTTTTTTTTTCTCTCAGGGATTGATTAGATATAGAAAAAATTATTTTCTTCATTTATGTGGAAATATGTACCCATACCTATCCCGATTTGACTATAATACTCTCTAAAGGGTAGCTCATCTTCAATCTCCAACTCTTCAAAGCTATCCACTAGTTCAAATTCTTCTAGAGGAGTGAGATTACACATGTCTTCTTCAAATTTTCAATGATAAGACATAGGCTTCTCTAGTGTTATTCTTATCCTATTTTTTTTAAAAGGAAATACCATGCTAGAGTAATCCATATACATGCATCCTCCCAATTTTTCAATGAATTCTTTTGAAAGACACAAGCCAAAATAAGGTTCTAGATTCACCACAACTATTTCTTATATGATGGTTACCTCAGGTGCTCTATGTAGCCTCATCAAGACATATTTTATCACTCCCACTAAATTCACTGGTGTTCCATCTAACTGCAAAACTCCAAGGTAGGATCTAGTATATTCTATATCCATCTCCTCATAAATTGCTTTAGGCATAACTATGGTGGAATCCCCTAATTTAATCATGTAGTTGCAGATAATCCACCCCTCCATCCTTAAAGAAATGTAAAAGGGAGGGGGTTTGTTATTTAAAGTGTCAAGAGATATTTATCCTTTTTAGAGGGCATGTTGAGGATTGTGGTGGTCTGCTTTCACTACAAATATTTTTTCAGAGAAAATTTTAGTAGGTCTATTTTTCTAGGAATGAAGATAGTAACATATAGGCTAGCTCTGGAAGGTATCTTCTTCATTTTATCGACAACGTTATATTCAGACTTGGTAGAGGTGGGTCTCTCAAGACTTCTCTTTGGCTCACCATACTTTCTCTTATACTTTTATGTGGCCTCAATTCTCTAATTCTTGGTAATGGAGGGGAATCTAAGCCTCTCTTGGGATTCATTCTATCTCCCTCATTTTCCTTCTCAAATATTTTGGGAAAACTGATTTCCTTTTCTTGGCCTCTAGGAACCATGTCTCTTTTTTCATTGGCCTAGGGGATAGAGAATGTATCACTACTTTGGGAAGGTGGATCCTTCTTATTTTGAGAGGGGACTTGAAATTGACCCATATTTTATGGATCAACCTATAGTGTTTTCTTACCTGACCTTGTCATAATAGAAATGGATCCATCCTCATAAATATCTTTTCCAACCATCATCTGATCTAGTTTCTAGAGCATATTCACTCTTCCTTTCTGATTTCTCTTTGATTTATCCATAGCATGTTGTACATGGTGTTGGTACATAACATAATATTATGAATCATGAGGATCATTGCACACTAGAAACCATATATTCACCAGACTTGTTTCAAAAGAACATTTAGGCTCTTCTTGAATTGCATTCACTCTGACTCTAGTGCTATTGCTGGGACCAAGTATTTGATCCTTGTTAACATAATAAAATATCCCTTGTTGAGATCTCTCTATCTATCCCTTTTCCATTGAATTCATATTATTACTAAGATTTTTCAAAGTATTCTGGATATCAAGGAGGACAAATGATTCTTGGGATATTTGGGAAGGAATCGGTGGAAAAGGAACTGCACCAGGGGATACTTTTTGAGTGAGGAATGGGGTTCATATTTGGAAGTGGGGATGATAAAGGAGGAGGGTCCATATAGGTGAAGAACACAAGATTATACTAAGATGGGGGGTGAACAGTATAAGACCATTTTTTACTTTTCTTTCCCAATCAATATTATGCAATGTATAGATAACAATATAAAAAAAAGTAATAAAAGCAATGCATAAATCACCACACACAATAGAGACACAAAATTTACGTGGTTCACCCAATGTGGGCTACTCCACGAAGAAAATATTTCACTAAAATTTCCTCAATCAATATCTTGGGAATCCTTTCCCTATTATAATGTTTATGGACCTCTATCCAAAGGAAACACCAATCCCCTAAAAAAGGTTCATGGATATCTATCCATAGGAGACACCAATATCCTAACTCTGCTTTGGATGGTGATCCTATAGAATACCTCTACCTCCACTACCCTTAGCAAATGGAACTCTATCCATAGAAGACACTTGTCCTCCCTACTCTGGTTGGAGACCTCTGTCCTCAACTCTATCACCTCCAAAGCTCTATATCAAATATGTACTAAACATAGTCCTTCGGTCTAGCACAAATATATCCTCAATATCTGTCTCTGGTCTAGAACAAACCTATCCTCAAATCTGCACCAAACTCTATTCTCAAATTTTTACTAAAATTAGTCCTTCGGTCTAGCACAAATCTATCCTCAATCTCTATCCTCAAGCCTTAACTCAAAGCTTGACTCAATCTCAAATTAACTCTGTTGTATCTACCCCAAACCTTAACTCAAGGTTTGAAAAAATCAATCAATCAACTCTGCTCACAAGTCTTCTCAAAGACTTGTCTCAAATATGCCTTGTAAGATTCCACAAAAGCTCACACTAATATATCCTCAAGTCCTTTCTAGAACTTGTCCAATATGCTCCATAAGTCCTCACAAGAACTCAACTAAATTTGATCTCAATATATATTGTAAGCTTCCACAAAATCTTAACCAAAACTATCCATAAATCTTCTCAAAGGCTTACCTCAAATCTGCTCAACAAGTCCACACTAGAACTTGTCCAATCTCATAGAAACATAAAGAGAATTGTTAGAGACTCAATATGCTCTACATTCATCACAATTCTCAATCACTTTCAATCATTCTCTTAGAAACATATAGAGAATTTTTAGAGACTCAATATGCTTCACATTCACCTCAATACTCAATCACTTTCAATCACTCTCTTAGAAAAATATAGAGAATTGTTAGAGACTCAATATGCTTCACATTCACCTCAATACTCAATCACTTTCAATCACTCTCTTAGAAAAATATAGAGAATTGTTAGAGACTCAATATGCTTCACATTCACCTCAATACTCTCAATCACTTTCTCAACTCAATTAGAATATAGAATAATTTGTTTCACAGAACTTGAAAAATCACTTCACACATTCACTTGACTAGGCTTAACCAAATCTACTCAACCAATTACTCAATGGAATAATCCTTGATCACAAACTCTAGTTCAAGCATATGAATATTCATTCAAATATTTACAACAATGCTTTATCAACCAATCTCACATAATAATGATACTCAAACCCTAGTTCAAGTTCTTTACTCAACAACTCACTTCAACACCAATGCTTATAATAAAATCTTCACATAACAATGATATTCATGTTCTTTGCAAACGCTAGTTCAAGTTCTTCACTCAATTCAAACACTTCAACAACAATGCTTATAAAACAAGATTTTATCAACAACTCTTAATTCCAGAAAACTTAGAACCATTAATTCAAAACACTCTCAACAATGCAAACCAAACAATCCTTTTCACTCCAACCTTTCATTCACAATTTTCGACAATATCTCACTAGGAAGAATATGCCCATATCTTTTGTTGGATGTCAAAGTGCCTTTGAAAAAACTTGTCTTAATCACAATTTCATTCTTTCCAAATTCAATGGTTAAACATAACAATATCACTTCAATAATTTCTCAAGAATATTCCCTTTGACACAAAATAATCACAAATCTATTTATGCCTTATTTCTCCCTTTTTAAAAATAACACTCATCATAACATACGTAAAAATAGTTTCTTTGATACACCTTATCAACTCCAAATTAAAATAATATCCAACACCATAAAATATCAACCAAGCACCTTACAACCTTTTCAAAACCTTTGAGAAAATAATATTAAAATTTTAATTTTGCAAAATCCTTATAACTCCCTTGCAACCTTAGAACCAAATAAAAATATACAAAAAATAAATTTTAAATGCCCAAACTATATCCCCAAAATTTTTGGCAACCAATTATCAAAGCATACCTCTTTCTTCTCCAAAAGAGGATTCAGCAAGATTCTATCCGTCATCTCCTATTTCCTAAGTGCCTTAGTGTTTAGGAGCCCACCGTGTGGGCTACAAAGGCCCACGTGAAAGAAGGATAAAGTCCTTCCTCTTATGCCTTTGTCGTCATCTCTTTTCTCATGAATTTCACATGCTTTCTCTCTTCCTTGGATGCAACGCAAATTACAAAGTTTGCATTCGAATTTAAAGGCATGGTTATTTTTTGTGGTGTGAAGGTTCCTCCTTTTATATAGGTTTTCAAACTTCTCCTAACGTCGGCACTATGACATTTAAATTTTAATTTTGAATATTATTTTTAATAACCCACCTTAGGGTTTTTAACCTTAGCTTAAATTAATTAATAATTAAATTAATTACTAATTAATTTAAATAACTTTATAAGTTAAATAAATTAACTAAAAAATAATTTATAATTGATTTTAAACTTCCTTTGTACAATATTATAAAATAATATAATAATATTATTTAATTGGGTTTGTTCTTGCACTTTGGACCTTATCTAATTTCTTGGAACTGAGTCTTGAAACTAAAATTGAAACGGATGCTGCCAACTAAAACTGCCATTGACTGGTGTTGTAAGTTTGACATCAATGACCACTTACTCTTGACATCAATGACAACTTATCACTAAAAATTCCCAACAATAGGATAGTACAGCTGTAGCGACCCCGGGGAAGCGGTGTGTCGTCCATGAGACTACTCTACTTGCGATTCGATTGAATCCTTTGATACTAAATATGCAACAAATGAAAGGTACAAAGCAGATATAACCAAAATACAAAGAAGTAAATGAATGAATGTTTTTATTATTGATTTTATATAGATTAGATTACAAATGAATCCCTTTGAGGGATACCCTTCGTTTGATACATGATTTTACACACAAAATAGGGTAGCATGTGTATGAAATATCCCATCGCAAAGGGTGGAGCACTTTATGAGGCTTCATGGTGATACACACAAAAATGTATGAGGGCTTACAGATGCCTCCTTCTCTAGGTCTGAATGCTAGAGGGATTTTCTTGTACTCGTATGTCGTAGATTTTCCCGATTGAACCTGTAGCCCTAAAATCAATGAAATAACAACACATGCTTAGATGTCCGATATTGCCTCCCTGGATGAGGCTGTTAACAATGAATAATCTCAATAAATGCAATGAAACTAGTTGTATGCAAGCAAATAACTAAATAAATTTTATGCTACTAAATGAGAGATAAAGCAGAATAAAAGAAACTAAACCCTAGGCTAGGTTGTGGGGCACTGTCTAGGACAGTGGCCGCTAAGGTGAAATCTCTCTCTTGATCCAAAGGCTATGGGATCAAGTCCACTTATAATTTTAAAAATTATTACATTATGTGTTCATATTTGCCCTCTAATCTAACAGGGCTCTGCTACAAGAATCGATCTCCAAGGGAAGCTCTCCAAGTCTCTAGAAGCTCTCCTCAATGATCCGACTTGTTCAAAGTTCCTATGTATGATGCTCTCCCTCTCTCTGATTGAAATAAGGTCCAAGAATGTCCAAGAAGCTCTATATCTCCTAATTGATCAAAATAAGGTCCCCTAGTGCTTTTAGGTTTACTCCTTATAAAGTGTTTTGAAGCCCTAGGTCAATTTTCAACCCTAGGATTGAATCCCTCATGCATACTAGGTGTTAGCATGAGAAGCTCTTTATTTTTCTATGTTTAACTGAAGTCTAAATTTGGACTTTGAGTCTTCCATGTAGACTGGCTATGAGGAGGGATGCAAAGTTTTCCTCGCTCGCCCTTATTGCATGCAGACTACCACTTTCGCCCACTATTAGGTTGGATGGGCGACAAAATGTATTTAAATCTTAGCCGATGTCATCTACAGGAACTAAGGTTTGGCCACTCTAAGCTACATCGGCTGGGTTCTGGCTACTCTGGTCTACAACGGACAGGCTTGGATGGGCTGAAAATACCCAAAATGAGTGGTAAAAACCACTTTTGACACTTTGAAGGTCCCAAGGTTTAGTCACATGACCTATGGGTGTACCCATGTAAGTAGTCTTCCTGACCATAGCATGTTTTAGGTGTCTACAGATGCCCCTTTTTCAATGTGCTAAGTAATAGACACAATGCAAGGCCAAAACATAGACCGCTATGTTAGCAGGATGTATGATGATCATTGATCTGATCAACGTTGGATGGCCTAACCATGCAAGATGGCATTCATCCTTGAATTATTGCTTCAACCTAATTGAAGGCTTAATCTAGCATAGGGTTTGCACATGTCCACTTGCACTCATTCCTAAAACACAATCGGGTAGCTTATGTTGCTACAACAGAACCAACCGGATAAAAGATACAAATTGAAGATATCCTTTTTGCTTATGACCCTAGAAAATGGGAATTTTTTTGTAAGAGTTGATTGCAATTATTCGTAGGACAAAAGCAATTTTGACATGATCGAGTGATCTTTTGTTGATTTTGATTATAATGATTTGAAATTCCAAACTACGCCCACACATAATGAATTGTTGAGGGATGGGCAATGAATGAAGCGATGAGTCGCTTGACCAAATATGAATGGTTTTGGTTCCTTTCTAATATTTGTTCTCTTTAATGGGTAAACCCCCATCCAAGTGTGATTTTAATTATTTATGATAATCATTCATCCCTATCCTGAGGAGCGGTCCGACCATAAACAACCTTCTTAGGGAGTTAGGATGACCGATTCTATTTACTTGTACTACATCACTTGGCTAAGTGTTTTTGGTATCATAGGAGAATTAGGATGATTCCTTCGTACCCGTGGAGAAGTTCGACCATCTTGGTATTCTTCGGGATTGAAGGAGGCACATCGTAATCCCAAAATAAATGTTTTGTCCCAAGTAACCTCATGGTAACTTATTCATCTTGTCGAGTTGTATGGAGTGCAAATCGTTGCAATCACCAAGTTGATAGAATAAGTAACTTGATAGGAGGCTTAATTGAGATTTGTTTTTATGCAATGTTTTTTGTAATTTTGATCATTATGATGACCATGGGTCACCAAAATGTGCTTATTTTATGTTTTTGTTGCTTCTCATGGAGGGAATTCCTCTTATTTTTTCTTAGACTGATAGTCGCTGTCAAATCTAGTGTCCACCAAATTCCTACTTATGGTCGCTCTCACCTTGAGCGACCAAGAATATTGGGCCGCTGACGATAGCAGTGACCAAGCCACAATTTGGGAAAATAAAAATTAATCCTAGGGTTTGACCTTTCACTTTCACTAGTTGTCAATTTTCGTCAGAGCTTTGTTTGCAAAAGTGACTTTTGCATCTTGGAGTGTTGTTGCATTGGAGACCATGGTTGCGCAATGAGATACGTCTACAAGTGGAGGAGTTGGAGCTTCTCGGGTATTCTCTCAAACCTTGACCATGCCAATTTCATTTGTTTTGGGAAAAATGAACCTCACTAATTAACAGGTAAATGAACCTCATTAAACCTATTGGAAATGAATTAAACCCATAGCTTAGGCTTAGATTAGGATTTTATGTGGTGGGTTAGCCACATTTTTGCTTGTTTTCAATTTTTTTGTTATTTTCAGCCTAGGGTAGACTCTTTTGCTACGTCACCCATCGACCACTATGACTCAAAGCGGCCAGCTCAGCCTCTCGCCTGGCCGCTGTCACTCAGAGCGGCTAGGTTTGAATTCCAACGATCAGATTTTTGACCATTGGGGCTTGGCCGCTCTCAGCTTTAGTGGCCGATTTTTGGCCACTGTAGGCGACAGTGGCCAAGAACCCTTAGTAAATTTTTGAATTTTCTTGCATGATTAAGTGTTTTTTTTTAATTTTTGAATTTGTATGACTTTTTTTTGAATTTTTCTACATAATTAGGTGCATTATTACTATTTTATTTGGAATTAGAGTAGTCCATCATTATTTGCACTGATTTCATGCTTTATTATGATCCATGCCTTAGATGCATTGTAGTTATGTTTTGCTTTCTCTTTTGCTCTTAGATTATTGATGCTCGGGCTCATGACCCGAAGCTCATGAATGACATTCTACCCCTATTGGATGACACGAACTGGGTCTGGCTTAAGGCCCACATGCTTTAGTATGTCACTAGACTACCTCACATCATGTCAAATCAAGCCTACCTTATGGCTTTGGTACACCGATGGGACCCTCGGATCAACACCTTCCACATTCCTACAGGAGAGATGACTATTACGTCGGAGGATGTGTATAGGATTTTTTGGCTCCCTTTTGATGGATTTGTACCACATCCACCAATAAGGTCGTGTCGGCATTGCTTGCAGCTTGCTCTTACAGGTTTGGGGATGGGAGCACATCAAGGTAGATTTTCCCAGAGGGCTTCCTATCGAGATTATAGTCATAGAGGAGTGGATGTAGTGCTATGTTGTTATATGGGCTTGATGGCACGAGGGGCGCAAGAGCCATCCTCATGCAGGGGAGCTTTCCCACTACACTGATACTTTCATTGGGTTGTAGGCTGAAGATGTCATATGGAGGCCATATCATGAGTGCCCTATTGGGGATGATCCTGCTAGTTTCATGGCTAGGAAGTGGCATGATCGATGGCTCATCGACTGTAAGGTTGGCATCTGAGAGTATTTCTTCTACTTCCAAGTTCTTCGTCAGTAGCTGCAGCAGGACGTGCCTCTTGTTCCATTTGTATATAGGTGCATTACATTAGAGGGATATCTTCCCCTATCGTGGATCATAGAGTTGTACGATGAGGAGGATGCCCCAACAGTTTCCCCAAGAGTTGCTGGGGGAGTTACAGAGATGTTTTCTCAGTGGTGGGGGGATCGGATGTGGCATGGTGATGTAAGCTTAGGTCATGAGGATGATGGCAGAGGTGATAATGCAGATCTGAAAGGACATCGAGTCCAATATAGGATTGAGATATGGGGCCATCTAGTAGAGCAGGTGGCAATGAAGGAGCAGGAGGCTCTTGAGGAGGATGAGGAGCTGGAGCCTGAGGAGAGAGATTCTCATCTGAGAGCATAGTTGCACAAGGTCAAGTCTGAGCTCCAATTGACCAATATTCAGGTGCAGTAGCGAGATGTTACCATAGTACAATGAGATGCCACCATAGAGTAGATCACACTACAGATCCAGACTTTACAGGCTACTGTCAAGGGTGGTGCTGCTAGGATGCAGTTTGTGGTTCCTCCTCCTACTGTTAAGATCCTGCTATAAAATAAACTCAAATAACACACTCTCACACAATTGCTTGGAAATAACTCACATAACATCACAATAATATAACAGAAATTTGCATAAAGAACAATCTCACAATAAGACAGAATCGCAGGCCTCTTCGAGGGGGCAACCTCCTTCAATACTTCATTAATTTTGCAAAAGATGGTTACATTGGTGCCTTTTCGGGTATTTAAGGAGTTTTCTTCCAAGGTTGGTTTATATGCAAAATGCCACCTGGATTACATTCATAATTCCACCTGAATTACATGCATAGTGCCACTTTGAATTACATGCACAATGCCACTCGAATTACATGCACAATGCCACTCGAATTACATGCACAATGCCACCTATCTACCATGTGTTACATAAAAATGGTGCCATTTGTCATAGGCACTACCTAAGCTAAAACTTAGAACATTACAAAATATTAATCATGGGTACTACCCACGTTCACTTGGAATTATTACAAAAGGGGAGTTATTACATTAAGGGTTAGGATGAGATCCTAACATGCCCTTCTCCTTAAAGGAGATTTTTCCTCAAAGTTGAAAATGAGGAAACTATTGCTGGAGTTGATGGAGAGACTCCCATGTAGCATCCTCAGGTTGAAGTCCACGCCACTGAACTAGGACCTCTGTGATGGTACGGTTGCGCAGAGTGCGAGTTCGACGATCCAGCAGCTGTTTCGGTGCAAGTAAGATGGAGCATTCTTCATCCAATTCAGGGAGTGTTGATTGAACCTGTACCTTTGTGCCCACAAATTTCTTGAGAAGGGAAACATGAAAAATAGGGTGGATCTTGGAAGTGGGGGGAAGAGCCAATTTGTAAGCTGTTGGACCAATCCGTTGCAGAACCTGATAAGGACCATAGAATTTTGGAGCAAGCTTCTGACACCTGCGGGAGTTGTAGGGATGATTGTTTGTATGGCTGCAAGCGAAGGAATACCATATCACCCACATCAAAACTACGCTCAGAACGATGCTGATCAGCTTATTGGCGCATCCGATTCTGGGCCATGTTCAAATTTTGCTTGAGTTGGCGGAGGACCTCGGTGTGTTGACTCAGAGCATTGTCGACGGCCTGGACCTTGGAGCTGCCCGGAATGTAGGAGGAAGGCGTGAGTGGAGGGCACCCGTAAACTGCCTCAAATGGTGTGAGTTTGGTGGTGGTATGATAGGAAGTGTTGTACCACAATTCAGCCAAAGAAAGCCATTTTGCCCAATGAGTAGGATGATCGGAGGCAAAGCAACGAAGGTAGGTTTCCAAGCATTTATTAACAACCTCTATTTGACCATCCGTTTGCGGATGGTAGGCTGAACTCATTTTGAGCTGAGTCCCCTGCAACTTAAACAACTCTTGCCAAAAATTTCTAGTAAAGGTGGGATCACGATCAGATACAATGGAGGCGGGCATGCCATGAAGGTGAAATATGGAGTCAAGAAAAGTTTGGGCAATAGTGGATGCTGTGTAAGGATGGGTTAGGGCACAAAAGTGAGCATACTTTGAAATGCGGTCCACTACCACAAAAATAACAGACTTGCCTCCAGATTTAGGTAGCCCTTCTATGAAGTCCATGGAGATGTCAATCCACACCTGATCTGGTATCGACAATGGTTGAAGAGTGCCCAGGGAGCGCACTGTTTCTCCTTTCATTCATTGATAAGTGTCGCAATCCGCTACAAAAGAGCGAATGTCCTGTTTCATGCCTTTCCAAAAGAAGGTGCGCTTGAGTCGCTCATAAGTTTTTAGGAACCCTAAATGGCCAGCAGATGGAGTAGCATGTGATTCCTTCATGAGGATTTCTCGAAGTGGGGACTTAGGAGGAAGAACCAAGCGTTGATGGTAAAGCAGATCTTGGCCATCCCAACTATATCCTGGTGTAGACTCTGGATCATCCCTAAGTGAAGCAACTAGGTCTTTCAAATCTGCATCCTGAAGTATTTCCTGACGTAAGGGCTCAATCCATTGAGGCAATGGTGCAGAGATGGCACACAGCATACTAAGGGCCTCAAATTGGCGAGAGAGAGCATTTGCCACGAGATTTTCCTTCCCTTTTTTGTATGTGATGTCATAATCATAGCCCATGAGATTTGATACCCACTTTTGTTGCTCGGGAGTGGCAACTCGTTGTTCTAGAAAGTATTTAAGGCTCTGGTGGTCAGTTTTGATGGAGAAATGGCACCCAATGAGGTAAGGCCGCCAATGTAGGACTGCATGCAATATTGCCAACATTTCCTTAGCATATGTGGATTTTCCCAGATTGCGATCAGATAGGGCTTTGCTGGTAAAAGCCAAAGGGCGTCCTTCTTGCATCAATACTACCCCAATACCACGACCAGAAGCATCACTTTCAATGACAATTTTTTTTGAGAAGTCTGGCATGGCTAAAACTGGAGTGGTGGTCATGGCATGTTTGAGGTCCAAGAATGCTTACTCAGCTGGCCTTGTCCACATAAAATAATCCTTCTTCAACATGGAGGTGAGGGGGGGGGCTATCTTTGCATAATTGCAAAAAAATTTACGGTAATATCTTGTAAGCCCTAAAAATCCTCGAAGTCCCTTGAGTGTGCGAGGTTTTGGCCATTCTTGGACTGCTTGGATCTTCTTAGGGTCAACCTTGATACCATCATTTGAGACAATGTGTCCCAGATATTCTACTTCAGTCAAACCAAAGGAGCACTTGGACCTTTTTGCAAACAATTTATGGTCGGCCAGTAGTTGGAGAGTTTGATCTACATGATTGAGATGCTCTTCCCATGTGTGATTGTAAATCAAGATGTCATCGAAGAACACAAGGATGAACTTTCGCAAGAAGGGGCGAAAGATGTTGTTCATCAGGCTTTGGAATGTGGAAGGAGCATTTGTGAGACCAAATGGCATTACCAAGAATTCATAATGACCTTCATGAGTGCGAAAAGTAGTTTTAGGAATATCTTCATCCCTAAGCCGGATCTGATGGTACCCAGAGCGAAGGTCTAGCTTGGTGAAGTACATGGTCCCATGTAATTCATCTAGTAATTCATCAACCACGGGGATAGGAAATTTATCCTTGACCGTTATCTTGTTGAGCTCTCGGTAGTCAATACACAATCGCCAAGAGCCATCCTTCTTGAGGACCAGTAAGACTGGTGCAGAGTAGGGACTAGTACTAGGCCGAATGACACCCGCCTTGAGTAATTCCTGTATCATCTTCTCAATCTCTGACTTCATGGCATGGGGGTATCTGTACGGTCGGATATTGGGAGGTGTACTATCCAACAATAATGGAATGGCATGGTCATGAGAGCGATGCGGTGGTAGTGTGATTGGTTCTGAAAATATGGCCTCATGTTTGTGGAGAACCTGTTGCATGTCTGGTGGAATTTCACCCATTGGGGATGTGGATGGTTGGATGGAGAATAGTTGTGCAATGACCCCACGTGATGATTTCTTTAGCAATTTCTCCATGCCGTTTGAACTGATAATTTGAGGTGTTCCTGCTTGGGAGCCCTTGATGATGTGTGTTTGGCCGTTCTGGGAGAACTGCATCCAAAGTTCAGCAAAGTTCCAACTGATAGTGCCCAATGTACTCAACCATTGAGATCCCAAAACAATATCACATCCACCCAACTGGAGGGCAAACATGTCTTGCTTGAGTGCATAGTCCCCTATCTGGATTTTAACATTGCGACACTTTCCCTTACAAGGTAAGGTTCCCCCATTGGCTACCATGACCTCAAAGGAGTTACAAGTGTGGATATAGCAATTTGCCCATTGAGCAACTCTAGGGTCAATAAAGTTGTGTGTGCTTCTCGAGTCCAAAATGATGGAAATACGTTGGCCCTTGAAAAATCCTGTAACCTTCATGGTTTGAGGGGTAGTAATGCCTGCAAGGGCATGGACTGTAATTGCTGTTTCAGGTTCTGTTTCACTTCTTCTTGTGGAGGAGGTGTTTCCGGAGGGTCCTCATCCTTATCACTCTCATCGGAGGTATCGGGTTCTTCAACATCGATCAGGAACAATTTTTTGTGTGCACACTTATGCCCTTTGAAAAACTTTTCATCACAATTATAGCATAATCCTTGGGCACGACGTGCATCCATCTCTTCGGTGGTGAGGCGTGGTGCAGCAGGTTTATTATCAACTGGGTTTTGGGCTCTAGGAGGAAATGAAGGTCTATTTTGCAAAAACTTTGATGGGCGTCTTTGGGCAGAGAGTTTAGATTCGGCCAGACGAGCCAAACTGATAGCTTCCATCATAGTTCGTGGTTTCAACATTTTGACTTTTGCTTGGAGTTCCATCTTCAACCCACCGATATAACAACTCTGGAAGAACCCTTCACTCAATCCTCTTGTTCGGTTGGCCAATTTTTCAAATTGATCTTGGTACTCTCGAACTGACCCTGTTTGTTGTAGTTTGGATAAGGCTCTGTGAAGTCCTCAAACTCACTAGGACCAAATCGAGTGAGTATTTGGGATTCAAAATCCTCCCAAGAGAGATTTGGGTAGGTAAGATGCAACCATTGAAACCAATGTAGAGCCTCAGATTCCAAGTTAAAGGAAGCCATCTGGACTCGATGAAATACTGGTACATTATGAAGTTGAAAGAATTGGTCAACCCGACATAGCCACCCATCAACATCCTTCCCACTAAATTTGGAAAAGTCCAACTTGGGCATTCTAAAGGGTGTATCATGGTCACGATTCCTTGTAGAACTCTCAGCTTGGTATTCTGATTTGGGTGGTTCTCTTCTCAGTTTGTTGTCCACTTCAGTCAATGCTTCTTCTAAGCGATTGCTAGTGGCCTCATGCTCTAGGCGAAGACCTTGGACTTCTTCCCTTATGGAGTGAAAATCCGAGTTCAAGTTCTCAATGGCTTTTGTTAGGGACTCCAAGTGTTCTAGTTCTTTCCGGTGTCCACGGGTACCCTGGGCCATTTTTTGACCTTTTGTGACCAATTACTAAAAATAGAATTGAATTTTTTTGACTTACTATTTTTAGTAAGTGCCCAAAAAAGTGCTTGGGTGCTATATATCAAAATGATCAGCAGGAGGAGGTGGTCACAATGAGCTATATCTCTCAACACTACTTTTTGGCACCCCAGACTTTTTTTTTTTTTTTTTTATCTCCTATTTTGCTGAGTCTAATGGTGTTTACAGATTCTGATTCTGAGCTACTGAGCAAAAGTTGGGTACTGGAGCACTATCTAAAACTGGCCGTGTTTCACACTCAAGATTCTCTGTATTTTGCAAGTGACTGATATGACAGTTCTGTTCTGACTCTGAAGACTGTGAATTCTGCCCTGACTGTGCTGACCTCTCTGACTTGATCGACTCGATTGTGGATTGCCATTGTAAATTTTACTGTTACTCTCCAGACTTTCAACTTAAGTGTCACCCTCATGGCTTATCCCGAATGCATGTCCCTTCTATTATTTTTTTGGTAGAGGACTCCTTTCTCATATGCTCACTTTTGAAATGCAGGTTTACGAACGGGGGTGTTTGGATTCTTATTTTTATTTTTATTTTTGCATTTTTTATAGGTTGCAGTTTTAACAGAACCAGGGAATGCTAAGTATAGGAGTATGTACCACCCATAGGCCCTCTAATATACCAACAGTGATGAACAATAGTGCTCGGACCAATATTTTAGGCCACTACTCAAGGAGGATTCCACACATACCCTTGAGCACACTACCTGCATCTCTGACAATACGGGAGGGTAATCGTCCAGGATGTTGTGTCCCGTAGACTATGAGTAATACAAGGCCGAAGAGCTTCCTAATGGCTAAAAGTTTGTTTAATCCTAGATGGTCTCCCGATATACCCGATGATACGTGGGAGCTCAAGTCCGTGCGCGAGTTACGTCCGAGGCCACAGGTATTGGAGCCTGATCGCCCCTCACTTCACTAGACGCTTTATGGGCTATCTAGCTTAGCCAATAATGACAGATCCTTCACGATATTTTAAAACCCCCGATACAGGGTTTCTACCTACTCAACTAACAATATATTTTTTTGTTTTTGGTCTGGAAAAAAAAACACTGTATTTTTTTTGGATTTTTTTTTTTTAATAAGGAAAAACGGAATGGAAAAAACACACGGAATTTATACCTAACAGGCGGATTGGATGGCAAGAATCGTTGCAGTTGCAACAGAACTTGGCCCTAGAAAGCGCTCTGATACCACTTGTTAAGATCCTGCTATAAAATAAACTCAAATAACACACTCTCACACAATTGCTTGGAAATAACTCACATAACATCACAATAATATAACAGAAATTTGCATAAAGAACAATCTCACAATAAGACAGAATCGCAGGCCTCTTCGAGGGGGCAACCTCATTCAATACTTCATTAATTTTGCAAAAGATGGTTACATTGGTGCCTTTTCGGGTATTTAAGGAGTTTCCTTCCAAGGTTGGCTTACATGCAAAATGCCACCTGGATTACATGCATAATGCCACCCGAATTACATGCATAGTGCCACTTTGAATTACATGCACAATGCCACTCGAATTACATGCACAATGCCACTCGAATTACATGCACAATGCCACCTATCTACCATGTGTTACATAAAAAGGGTGCCATTTGTCATAGGCACTACCTAAGCTAAAACTTAGAACATTACAAAATATTAATCATGGGTACTACCCACGTTCACTAGGAATTATTACAAAAGGGGAGTTATTACATTAAGGGTTAGGATGAGATCCTAACACCTACACCACAGGGTGATACCAAAGTAGATCCTAATGCAGAGGTTCTATGCTTACAAGTATTGTTGGATGAGTATGAGGAGCAGATCAATGGGTATGTCTCCCATATAGCCTCTCTATATGTAGATTAGGAGGCACGAGATTGTATTTTTGGAGGTAGCAAGTGCATGTGGTTCACAGGTCAGTAGGTGATCCACCTCTAGGAAGTCCTCTACCCATCCTAGCTAGAGGACTCAAACTCGCACAAAGAGACTAGTAGGGTGATGAGCAAGGTGCAACCAAAGTATTGTCATTATTTTCAACACAGTCAGGTTGATCAGTTGATGCAATGGACAAGAGTTCATTGATGAGAAAAGTGCAGCCAAAGTATAATGGACAAGAGTTCATTGATGAGCAAGGTGCAGCCAAAGTATAATGGACAAGAGTTCATTGATGAGCAAGGTGCAGCCAAAGTATTGTCATTATTGTCAACACAGACAGAGGATCGGTTGATGCAATGGACAGGAGTGCAGAGGTCATTAGATGGATCGGTTGATGAAGTGAACAAGAGTTTAGAGTCGTTCAGAGCATGTACAGTGAATTTCCAAGAAGACAAAAGTGGCCCAGATTCAAAGGATCAAAGAAAAAGACAAGTAAGAAAATTGTCACGATATCGCGACATGTTTTCTATCACGATTTCGTGACATATCGAAGGAGAGAGAAAAAGTTGGAAAAGCTGTTGTGATATCGTGACATATCGAAGGAGAGAGAAAATGTTAGAAAAACTGTCACGATTTCATGACATGTTGGCAGAGAAGAAGCCAAGTGGAAAAACGTCACGATTTCGCGACATGTTGGCAGAGAAGAAGCCAAGTGGAAAAATTGTCGCGATTTCATGACATGTTGGCAAAGAAGAAGGCAAGTAAGAAAACTGTCACGATTTCGCGACATGTTTGAAGAAGAAGCGCATGCAAGAAAAACTATCACGATTTCGTGACATGTTTGGAGAAATGGCGCAAGCAAAGAAAACTATCACGATTTCACGACATGTTTGGAGAAAAGGCGCAAGCAAAGAAAACTATCATGATTTCATGACATGTTTGGAGAGAAGGTGCAAGCAAAGAAAACTGTCATGATTTCATGACATGTTCGAGGAGAAGGAGCTCGCAAAGAAAAGTGTCGCGATTTCACGACAATCTGCAAGAGAGGCAGTACAGACGAAAATGTGTCACGATTTCACGACATGTTTGAGAGAAAGAGCTTGCAAGGAAAAGTGTCGCGATTTCATGACAATTTGCAAGAGGAAGCGCTAAGGAGAAAAAGTGTCACGATTTCGCGACATGTCGGGTTTTCACGATCCGATGAGAAGAAAAGCGCTAAGGAGAAAAAGTGTCACGATTTCGCGACATATTGCAGGAGAGAGAAGGCAAGATAAAAAGTGTCACGATTTCACGACATATTGCAAGAGGAAGAGCTCGAGAGAAAAAGTGTCACGATATCGCGACATGTCGCATTTTCATGACTAAGAGAGGAGAGAAAATGTACAGAGATAAATGTCACGATATCGCGACAACAGCATAGAGGAAGACTTCGAAGGATGAAGTGTCGCGATTTCACGACAAAAACAAAACGAAAGAGCATGGAAGTATAAGCGTCACGATTTCATGAAAAATTCAAGGAGGAAGAGCTCAAAGGCGAAAGCGTCGCGATTTCGTGACATGTTCCATTTTTGCGGGCGTAAGGCAGAGAAAAGCACAAGGCAACGAAAGTGTCACGATTTCGTGACATGTTTTGTTTTCGCTGGTGCATGCAGAGAAGAGTGTACGGAAGCGAAAAGTGTCATGATTTCATGACATGTCATGTTTTCATTGGTGCATGCAAAGAAGAGTGTACGAAAGCGAAAGGTGTCACGATTTCACGACATGTCATGTTTTCGCTAGTGCAAGCAAAGAAGAGTGCAAGGAAGCGAAAGTGTCACGATTTTGTGACATGTTTTATTTTTGTGGGCAAGAGATAGAGAAGAGTTCAAGGCAGCGAAAGTGTCACGATTTCGTGACATGTTCTATTTTCGTGGGTGCAAGCCGAAGTAAAGTCAACTAAAGGAAAACGATAGTTACATCTATAGTTGTAGAAGAAAATCATGCAGGTAGAATAAGAACAGTTATAGGGCACGTGTCACAGTGAAACCATCGAGCAACGGTTATACTATCAGTACGAAATAAGAGACAAATCCATTAATAGGTTGCATATAAGAATAGTGTGTCAGAAAGGAGTTACTTGCAGGAGTAGCTATGAATAGGTTGCATGCGAGTTAATGGCAATTACATAAGACTTAGGGTTTCAAGATGAAAATATTATTATAAAAGGGCAGTTGCATGCAGAAGAAAAAGTAATGCTCAGAATTGAAAAGTGTGTCACCATAAAGAGAGAAGGTTCCGCTTCTGAAAGAGTAAATGCATCGCGAGGGCAGTTGCATGGAGATATGTGCTGTAAGAGAGTGTTGAGCTCTGAACGGGGAGATAGAGCAGCGTGTTGCCAAGCAGAGAAAAAGAGCTGTGAAAAAGGATGTATAAAAAGCATGGCTAAAATAGAGAAGGATAGAGAGTGCAGTAGAGAGAGAGAAGCTTAAAAAGGTGTAGTATAGAGAAAGCAGCTAAAAGTTGCTCAGTAGGAAAGAGTGCTACTGTATAGAGGGATAGTGTTGTGGGCTATTACAAAGCTGGAAGAATGTTGTAAGAAGTATAGAGCTGTGAGAGCTACAAGAGTAAGCTATAAGAAAGGGTTGTAAGTGTGCAGTAAGTAGAGCTGTAAAAGAGTGTATGCTTCCATGAGATTGATTTGAGTTAAGCTAGACCAGTGAGGGTCTTGTAACATAGAAGGCATTTTTATGTCAATCAAGATTTAAAATAGAAGTCCAAGTTGGTGCTTGGAATCAGGGGTTGGTGCTCCTTTCTGTTGGTGCAGATAAATCAGGGGTTGGTGCTCCTTCCAGTGGGTGCTGGTAAACTGATTGTGAAGTTGGTGCTTTGCAAAGGCTGGATTTGGATGGGAGTCCAAGCAGTCTATTTTTGAGGAGTAGCCAAAACTGGTGAACCTCGTTAAATCTTGTGTTATGTGTTGCTATCTTGTTACATTTGCTGCATCTGGTTTTAAGCATTCATTAGTTCTGAATTAAGAGATGAAGATTTAAGTTTTTAATTAGCTGCACTGATTCACCCCCCCTCTCGGTGCCATTGTAAGACTAACAATTGGTATCAGAGCCAAGTTCCCAGTTTAGGCTAAATCAGTCAGGGTTGATCTTGGATTAGTTCACAATGGGTAAGAAGAATAGATCCTCCTCCAAAAAGGCATCTCAACCAGTTTTAGTTCTTGTGGAAGAGAAAACTAAACTAGAGAAGGTAGAAGAAGTGGATTCTAAAGTATGCAATGAAAACCTGGAGTTTGAAGTAGATCTAGAAGGTGAGTTGGTAGCCGCACTTGAAGAGTTGAGTATAGAAAAGAAAAAGAACAAAAGAATGTCCAAGAAGTTAGAAGAGTATGGGGATGAGATTGAAGATCTCTTCCTACAAGTTCAAAAGGCCAAGAAATCAGAAGAAGCCTTGAAGACACACCTGGATGATGAAGATGATGTATGCAGCAAAAGTGAAGAGGAATCTAACAAAGTTATTGTTGATCTAAAGTTGCAAGTAGAACAGTACAAAAGGATTGAAGATATTCTCAGGTCTCAAATCAATGAGAAAGAGACTGTTTGTTGCCAACAAGAAGAAGAGATTGTTTCATTGAAGAAACAACTAGAAGAGGCCAATATAAATCTCAAATATGAGAAGAGCACAGAGTTGCTAGATAAAATGATAAAGCAACAAAGAAGCTCCACGGCTAAGTCTGGTCTTGGATATGAAGTTGAACAACCGTCATCTTCCAAAAGTACAGAAAAGAAGAAGCCCACTGCTGAAGGATCGAGGCAAGGAAAGTGTGAAGCTGAACAACCGTCATCTTCCAAATATGCAGAGAAGAAGAAGTTCAAGGTTGAAGCTGAATCTTCAAAAGGAAGAAAATATCAAAGAAGATCTACAACCAAAGCAACCACAACAAAAGAGGTTCTCTCACTCTCACTCTTTTAATAATAATGCTTTTAATGGCTATTGTTCTAAATGCAACTGCTATGGTCACAAGGCATTTTATTGTGGACAGAATAATAGATCAAAGAGTTATGCTGATAGAAATACATCTGCTTCTCTGAGTGAACACCCTGTGCAATGTTTTAATTGTAATGGCCATGGGCACATAGCAAGGTTTTGTCCAAGCACTTCTGTATCCAATCTAAGGCAAGACCATAGATTTCATCATACACACAGAATGCAATACAGACAGGGAATAAAACATGTGCAATGTTTTAAATGTAATGGTCATGGGCACATAGCAAGGTTCTATCCAAACACTTCTGTATCTAATCTAAGGCAAAACCATAGATTTCATCAGACTCAAAGAGTGCAACACAGACAGGGAAAATTTCATGTGCATAAAAGAAAGGAAAATAATCATCCATCAAGGATGCACAAGAGACAACCTCGCAAGAGAAATGTTCAAGTTCACGAACAAGGTGCAAAATAGGGATGCAGTTGAAAAACTCAAGCCCAAGTTCAAGAAAATCTGGAGAAAGACAGATGAAAGGGAATCGTGTCTCCTTGGACTAAAGGAGACTACTCCGCCATTGCTCTAAGCAACTCCAGGTGGCACATCCTCAGGGGGAGCAATGTTAAAGTTTTATTTTAATGCTCCTATGTATTTGTGTGGTTATCTGAGGATGAAAGGAAAGTAGTCGGGGAGTTGTTGTATAGCTGTCAAAGTGTGTTTTCTGTTCATGCAGTTGTGTGTGGAAGTGCCGTGAAGGGTGATGATTAAATTGAAGAGCTGTCACCATTGGTAGTTTTGAGATATGTCATTGTTGTACTATTGATGATTCTTCTGCCACTGTTCAAAATTACGGATCATAACAGTTCAGATAAATTGGTTGAGTGGAAAGAATGTTTGCCCTAGCTGCATATATGTGTTTCGATAAAAGCAGCGTGTATTTGTTCTACACTTTGATGTGAAGATTGTTAGATCTTTCATGACGCCTTGGTGAATATATTTAATTCACAGACAGTTTCATTTCAACTGTTGATCAAATGCCAATCCGAGGTTAAGAAGTATGAGGTTGAGTAAGGTGCACTATGGTTGGCCATAAAGTGTTTGACAAAATGTCTTCTCCTGATTTGCACAGTTGAAAGCAAGGTGTGATCTACAGTAACTGTAGAAAATTCATATCAGGTTGTAAATATAAAAAGGAATTTTGTTGTGCTGCAGTACAGTATTTAATGCTTGCACAGAGTTGGCAGTAAAAATTACAGTCTGGGACAGATTTCCAGATACATGATTTGGGCTTACTCCATTGAGATTGATTTGAGCAAGTTATTCTTTGCATTGGTGATTTATGTTGGTGGCTATTTTGTTCAAATACCTTTGGAAGGAAAAGGATGTCTACTAGTTTCCTTTTCATGTAGTGATTGGTTGAATGCTTCAAGGTTAATCTTGAGTTGAATGATGTTGGTTAAACCTTGTCTATAAGCATTGTTGTTAAAGCCCTAATTGGTTGAGAAAAGATATTGGTTGTGGAAAGAACATGAGTATCATTGTTATATGAGTTATTGCATGGTTGGCAATTGTTGGGTTGTGTTTCATGTTCTTGAGAAAAGCATACTACATCTATCTTATTCTTTTAAGATTGAGATTGGGAGTTAAGTATAGAACATATTGAGTCTCTAACAATTCTCTTTATGCTTCTATGAGGTTGATGAATCACATTGGGTCTCTAACAATTCTCTTTGTGGGTTCATGCTAAGCAAGTTTCTCTTGATGAACTTGTGAGCTGATTTGGACAAGTTCTATGTGAGCTTGTTAAGCAAGTTCTATGTGAGCCTATTGACAGAGTACAGAGAACAGAGTCTCAATGGATAGAGATCCAGCAGCCAACACAGTTGAAGATAGATCTGAGTAATGCCTATTATGCTTATCATGATGTTGTCAAATAGTGAAATGAAGTGGTCACATATTCCCAAGAATAGTCTAAGAATTGACTAGCTATCGGGATCAAATTCTCAGGGGGAGCATTTATGCATCTGTTTATCATATTGCTCATGTTTATGCTTTTTGCTAACTGTAATAATTTTTGCCTGAGAATGTTGTGCATGGACTCAGGGGGAGTTTTGCAGCCGCCCTTTGGTATTATTGTCAAAGGGGGAGAAGAATTATAGGTAATTGCACGCAATTACGTGTGTTGCCAACAATTCCAAAGGGGGAGATTGATGAGCAAGGTGCAACCAAAGTATTGTCATTGTTGTCAACACGGTCAAGTTGATCAGTTGATGCAATGGATAGGAGTTCATTGATGAGCAAAGGAAAAGACAAGGTTTTAAGCAAGAAAGAAGAGTTAGGGCAAGGTGCAGCCAAAGTATTGTCATTGTTGTCAACACAGACAGAGGATCGATTGATGCAATGGACAGGAGTGCAGAGGTCATTAGATGGATCGGTTGATGAAGTGAACAAGAGTTCAGAGTAGTCAGAGCATGTACAGTGAATTTCCAAGAAGATAGAAGTGGCCCAGATTCAAAGGATCAAAGAAAAAGACAAGTAAGAAAACTGTCACGATATCGCGACATGTTTTCTATCACGATTTCGTGACATATCGAAGGAGAGAGAAAATGCTGGAAAAACTATCGCGATATCACGACATATCGGAGGAGAGAGAAAATGCTGGAAAAACTATCACGATTTCGCGACATGTTGGCAGAGAAGAAGCCAAGTGGAAAAACTATCATGATTTCGTGACATGTTGGCAAAGAAGAAGCCAAGTGGAAAAATTGTCGCGATTTCGCGACATGTTGGCAGAGAAGAAGGCAAGTAAGAAAACTGTCATGATTTCGTAACATGTTTGAAGAAGAAGCACATGCAGGAAAAATTGTCACGATTTCGCGACATGTTTGGAGAAAAGGCGCAAGCAAAGAAAACTGTCATGATTTCACGACATGTTTGGAGAAAAGGCGCAAGCAAAGAAAACTATCACGATTTCGTGACATGTTTGGAGAGAAGGCGCAAGCAAAGAAAACTATTGCAATTTTGTAACATGTTTGGAGAAATGGCACAAGCAAAGAAAACTATCACGATTTCACGACATGTTCGGGGAGAAGGAGCTCGCAAAGAAAAGTGTCACGATTTCGCGACAATCTACAAGAGAGGCAGTACGAACGAAAATGTGTCATGATTTCACGACATGTTTGAGAGAAAGAGCTTGCAAGGAAAAGTGTCACGATTTCACGACAATTTGCAAGAGGAAGCGCTAAGGAGAAAAAGTGTCACGATTTCACGACATGTCGGGTTTTTGCGATCCGATGAGAAGAAAAGCGCTAAGGAGAAAAAGTGTCACGATTTCGCGACATATTGCAGGAGAGAGAATGCAAGATAAAAAGTGTCACGATTTCGCGACATATTGCAAGAGGAAGAGCTCGAGAGAAAAAGTGTCGCGATATCACGACATGTCGCATTTTCGTGACTAAGAGAGGAGAGAGAATGTACGGAGATAGAAATGTCACGATATCGCGACAACAGCAGAGAGGAAGACTCCGAAGGATGAAGTGTCACGATTTCATGACAGAAGCAAAATGAAAGAGCATGGAAGCAGAAGCATCGCGATTTCACGACAAATTCAAGGAGGAAGAGCTCAAAGGCGAAAGCATCACGATTTCGTGACATGTTCCATTTTTATGAGCGTAAGGCAGAGAAAAGCACAAGGCAGCGAAAGTGTCACGATTTCATGACATGTCTTATTTTTGCTGGTGCATGCCGAGAAGAGTAAGGAAGCGAAAGATGTCACGATTTCGTGACATGTCATGTTTTTGCTGGTGCATGCAAAGAAGAGTGTATGAAAGCGAAAGGTGTCGTGATTTCATGACATGTCATGTTTTCGCTAGTGCAAGTAGAGAAGAGTGCAAGGAAGCGAAAGTGTCACGATTTCATGACATGTTTCATTTTTGCGGGCAAGAGACAGAGAAGAGTTCAAGGCAGCGAAAGTGTCACGATTTCGTGACATGTTCTATTTTCACGGGTGCAAGCCGAAGTAAAGTTAACTGAAGGAAAACGACAGTTACAATTGTAGTTGCAAAAAGAAAATCATGCAGGTAGAACAAGAACAGTTAACTAGAGTCAAAACTGTAGTTATAGGGGGCAATGCATAGAATATAATTTTGCAAGCTAAAATAAGAACAAAGCATTAAAGGAAGAACAACAGTTATAGGGCACGTGTCGTAGTGAAACCATCGAGCAGCGGTTATACTGTCAGTCCGAAACAAGAGACAAATCCATTAATAGGTTGCGTATAAGAATAGTGTGTCAGAAAGGAGTTACTCACAGGAGTAGCTATGAATAGGCTGCATGCGGGTTAATGGCAGTTATAGAAGACTTAGGGTTTCAAGATGAAAATATTGTTATAAAAGGGCAGTTGCATGCAGAAGAAATAAGAATGCTCAGAATTGAAAAGTGTGTCGCCATAAAGAGGGAAGGTGCCACTGCTGAAAGAGTAAATGCACTGCGAGGGCAGTTGCATGGAGATATGTGCTGTAAGAGAGTGTTGAGCTCTGAACGAGGAGATAGAGCAGTGTGTTGCCGAGAAAAAAAAAAAAAGAGTTGTGAAAAAGGATGTATAAAAAGCATGGCTAAAATAGAGAAGGATAGAGAGTGCAGCAGAGAGAGAGAAGCTTAAAAAGGTGCAGTAGAGAGAAAGCAGCCGAAAGTTACTCAGTAGGAAAGAGTGCTACTGTATAGAGGGATAGTGTTGTGGGTCATTACAAAGTTGGAAGAATGTTGTAAGAAGTATAGAGCTGTGAGAGCTACAAGAGTAAGCTATAAGAAAGGGCTGTAAGTGTGCAGTAAGTAGAGCTGTAAAAGAGTGTATGCTTCCATGAGATTGATTTGAGTTAAGCTAGACCAGTGAGGGTCTTGTAACACAGAAGGCATTTTTATGTCAATCAAGATTTAAAATAGAAGTCCAAGTTGGTGCTTGGAATTAGGGGTTGGTGCTCCTTTATGTTGGTGTAGATAAATTAGGGGTTGGTGCTCCTTCCAGTTGGTGTTGGTAAACTGATTGTGAAGTTGGTGCTTTGCAAAGGCTGGATTTGGATGGGAGTCCAAGTAGTCTATTTTTGAGGAGTAGCCAAAATTGGTGAACCTCGTTAAATCTTGTGTTATGTGTTGCTATCTTGTTACATTTGTTGCATCTGGTTTTAAGCATTCATTAGTTCTGAATTAAGAGATGAAGATTTAAGTTTTTAATTAGCTGCACTGATTCACCCCCCCCCCTCTCAATGCCATTGTAAGACTAACACAGGGTCACATCACTCCATGCATGACACGACCACATGGGGAGGTGATGTTGGGGGTGCAGGCCTTGTGTTTGATTGATCATGCATTTAGACTCTATTTGTTTTTGAGGTTTTCTTGACCTATATGACTTTGTAGCCTGCAGATGATTTTGTATATCCATGCACTTTGAGATACACATTTTGATACATATTTTGAGACATGAATATTTATATGAGACTTTGCATTTATGATTCATTACGCGTGTCATTTATTGCTTATGTTTTTTTATTTTATTTATGTGATATTATGATGGAATTATGATGAGTTGATATATATGTGTTAGATGATAGATGACATTTATGATAATATAGATTTGAGATGGATTCTTATGTATGTGTTTATGTAGATGCTTTCATGATTTGATTATTATGACATGATGTGGTGTATCTTGAGTTGATTTGATGATATATTTATGATTTTTTGTATGGATGAATTCAATTATGTGATCTTTGATGCAAATGAATTATTTATGAACTATGTGTTATGGATGAAGTATTTTTGTTAGATACATGTTTGATTTTGATTTAATTGTATGCATCTAACTAATTATATGTTATGGTGAATGCAGTATGTAATCTAATATAAATGAACTTGTATGTTTTAATCACTTAAAACATAATGGATGCATATGTTATGAGTTTAAAAATTTAACGGGTGATACCACAGAAAGTATAACAACTATGAATATTTAATAATCATTTTACTCATTATAATTAATTATTTAAATCCTCCATATGTGCAATGTAATGGTGTGGAATGTATGTATTTTCTGGATAAGCTTCTGTAATTTAAGAGATATAAAATAGTTAGTGGCTGTCTAGATATCATTTCTAACATATATCCGGTATCTATTTTAATATTATTTTATAATACCCCCTAATTTATAGAAGTTTATAGAGAAATTTGATGATGTGATTTGTTGCTATTTTGAAAATTTATTTGTGGGTTTTTCTTGAGACTTCAAACACTCTAGTTACCCTATCAACAACTATGTACTTGCCATACAAGACTTTTGAAAAGCAAATTTTTTCACTATGTACCTGGATATTAATTCTCTCCATGTGTGCATATGAATATATTTTGATATTTAAACAAAAGCATTTCCTTTGATGTTAGGCAGAATTCTTTCAGTCCATTGTTGAGATCAAAGATTCTCAAGTGTTTTCTCTCATACTTATGTTGGACTTAGTTGGACTATACCACTAGCCAGTATTGGGTTACCTAAGCTAGCTCATCCACATTCAAACATTGGTCTATACAAATTCTAGAATCTTTTTTGGTAGACATATCGTCATGCGTAAGGATTTCTCCTTCCAATTTTGTGCAATGTTGAGAATTCCAAGGATTCAAGCTTTATTCCCTTTTTTTCTTCATTATTTTTGGGATACTTGCTCATACGTAGTGATGCAAATCACTATTTATTTTGATTTATTTTTTCTTTTGAGCAAGGGATCTTTGTAGTGATGATAATCACTATTTAATTTGTTTTTGAACTATGACTTATGACTTTTGAGACTGTAATTTGTATTTTGTTTCAGGATTTTTTCTTGTTATAGTGAAAGCAAGGGATTTATGTAGTGATGATAATCACTCATTTCTGGGTAGGGTGGAACTTGTCCTTTTGCCAATTCTCAGCACCTTTAAACCGGTTGCACAGAGGGATAAGCAAGGAAGATCCTTTTTGCTTAAGGTAACCTAGACTACTTTGTTGTTTTCATCTTTCCCTTGTACCAACTAGGATTTTAGTGTTTCAATTAGTGATGAGGTCTTGAATATCCATGATATTATTACAACTAGACCTTGCTCTCTACTAATCAATGTGGCTTTCTTCAAAAGTTGATAAGACCACTAGACATGGTTGAAATAATAGGAAATATTTGTTTATTTTGTATAGCAACATTATTTGGTTGTGTTGAAAAACACATTTACACACATGGATGCATGGATGAGGATGAACTTGTGTATTGTGATTGAGATACAAACTATGATATCATTTGTAAAAAAAGTATGATCATAACATATGTGAATGCAATGGATATGTATTTGTATGCAACTATGTGGATGTGGATGCAAGATGCAAATGTTTTTGTATTTTTGCTTTTTTTTGTATTGTTTTTGTGCTTTTGATTTGACCAAAGGGCTTTAAGATGCCTTTGGGGATTTTTGTTTGATTTTGACCAAGCGGCTTGGGTACCCTTGGAGCATTTTATGATTTTGATCTTGACTTGACCAAAGGGCTTTAAGGTGCCTTTGGAGCTTTTTGTTTGATTTTGACCAAGCGGATTGGGTACCCTTGGAGCATTTTATGATTTTGATCTTGACTTGACCAAAGGGCTTTAAGGTGCCTTTGGAGCTTTTTTATTGGTTTTGACCAAGAAGATTGGGTACCCTTGGAGCATTTTTGTGATTTTATTTTTACTTGACCAAAGGGCTTTAAGGTGCCTTTGGAGCTTTTTGATTTGATTTTGACCAAGCGGCTTGGGTACCCTTGGAGCATTTTATGATTTTTATCTTGACTTGACCAAAGGGATTTAAGGTGCCTTTGGAGCTTTTTGGTTGATTTTGACCAAGCGGATTGGGTACCCTTGGAGTATTTTTGTGATGTAATTTTTATGACAGTCGAATATTTTTTATCTTTATGATATATTTGAATGTTTTTTATTATTATGACATATTTGAATGTTTTTTATTTTTATGACATATTTGAATGTTTTTTAATATTTATGACATATTTGAATGTTTTTTATTTTTATGACATATTTGAATGTTTTTGATCTTTATGACATATTTGAATGTTTTTTATTTTTATGACATATTTGAATATTTTTTATTTTTATGACATATTTGAATGTTTTTTATTTTTATGACATATTTGAATGTTTTTATTTTTATGTATGAAATACCTTCAAATGAATGATATTGAAAGGTTAAGGCTCTTCAACACCATTCAAATATGTGAGGCGGTATGCTCCAGGACCAACCTTCTTTGAAACTATGTAGGGTCCTATCCAATTTACCGCAAATTTGTCTTGCAAATGTGATGGTAGATTTGAGTTCTGCTAATTTTCTTTGAGCACAAGATCCCAAACTTTGAATTCTCTCAAATGGACTTTACTATTGTATGCTCTTGCAAGAATATTTTGATAAACATGGAGATGCTCCAAGGTGTTAACCCATTGTTCATCAAGAAGCATTAACTGATCTAGGCAGCCTTGCCACACGGCGTCATCAGTAATGAAGTCCTTTAATGCTATGTGCAAGGTCGATATTTCCAGTTCTAGGGGTATGATGGCCTCAGCACCATATACAAGTGAAAATGGTGTTACCCCAGTGGTCATTCGTACACTAGTCCTATATGCCCATAATGTTAGAGGTAACTGCAAATGCCAGCCCCTATGATTATCTCTCACTGTTTTCCTCAAGATGGAGAAAATTGTTTTGTTTGAGGCTTTTTCTTGCCCATTTGCTTGCAGATAATAGGGTGTTGAAAAATTGTGCTAGATGTAATATTTGTTCATTAAAGCATGCACATTTTTATTCTTTAAGGATGGTCCATTATCCGATATAATATTTGAAGGGACCCAAAAATGACTTATGATATTATGGAGTATAAACTCCACAATCCTTGGTCTAGTTATCAATGCTAATGGGATCGCTTCGACCCATTTTGTGAAATACTTAGTGGTCGTTATGATAAATGTGTGTCATATTGAAGATAGGGGAGATATCTTTCCAATCAAGTCTAACCCCTACTACGAAAAGGGCCATGCTGCCTGGATGGGTTGCAAGGATTGTGATGGCAAGTGAGTGAGGTTTGCATGATGCTAACACTTGATGCAGTTCTTGACATACTCACAACATTATTTTTCTATAGTGTGCCAATAGTAAACCATCCTCAAAATACGCTTAACAATGGCCATGCCACTGAAGTGACCGCCACATGTACTGTCATGAGCTTGAGAAATTGCCCAAGATGCTTCCTAGGGTTCAAGACAATGAAGGAGCATTCCATCATAACCCCGTATATAAAGGATCTCTCCTAACATAATGTATCTAGTCGCCTTTTGTTTAAATATTCATCTTTCAGCATGCGATAGACCTTGCGGTACTATTCCAATATTTAGGAAGTCCTGCAATTGAGAAATTCAATCCTAATAAGCCATTGCTTCTATGGATAAAACGACATGCTCTTCTTGTAATCCAACATTTGTGAACATTGATTGGGAAACAACCCTATGATGAATGGTTGTTCCACATTCTATGATGAATGGTTGTTCCACATGCTTCGTGTTTTTGTTTGTGCATGGCAAGTCTATCTTGAATGATAAGGGTAATGGAGAGCCCTACAGTATGATAAAGACTATCCTTGCTCTGCCTCCTTGCTCGCACTTTGAACCATAGAAGAACAATGTCATGTCTCTTTGCTTCTTAGGTTATTCATGTTTCAATGGATCTGATAATGTGAAGACTGCATCATCAGACAATTCTATTGTGAGAGGCTTGATATCTTGAAGAGGTGCCTCTGCTAATTGATCTGCTATGACTTGTCCCTTTATGGAATTTTGGCTTATGAATTGTAGATCAAATTTTATCAATAGCATGATCCACTTTGTAGTACTTGTATTGTGAAATATCTTGTGCATCATATATTGCAAAGGATTTTATTTTGATATGACGTAAGTCGTATGGCTCAACATGTAGTGTCACAACTTTTTGGTTGCAAAGACCACTTCTAAGCATAACTTTTCTACATATGCATATCCTGGCTCATAGGTTACCAAGGTGTGACTTATGTAATATACGACTTGCTATTTGTCTTGCATGTTCTTTTGGGACAACATGGTGCCCAAAACAAAATTAGTAGCCGATATGTATAGAAAAATTGGTATGTATGGCCTTGGTGGAGCTAGCACTTGCGACGTAACCAGGTATGTTTTGATCTCTACAAAGGCTTATTGGAACTCTTCATCCCAATGAAATGGGACATCCTTGTGTAGCAACTGATTCATGGGTCGACACTTGTCTATAACTATGCGATGAACCGTGTGATGGATACTACCTTGCCTTGTAGACTTCTTAATTACCTAATGTTGGTAGGGGTTGACATCTCCGTTATAGCTTCTACTTTTGCAAGGTCAAAATCAATGCCTCTCATGGAAACAATGAAACCTAAGAGCTTACCAAAATTTATGCCAAACATGCACTTCTTAGGATTCAATCTGACATTGTGCTCTGTGAGGCGATCGAAGACTTTTGTAAGGATGTTAGCATTCTCTTATTGTACCAAATATTTTGCCAGCAAGTCATATATGTAGTCTTCCAATATTGTGTGCATGTAGTCATGAAATATATATGTCATGGCCCGCTGGTATGTGGCACCAACATTCTTTAGGACGAATGACATCACTTTGTAACAAAAATTTCCCCAGGGTTTTATTCAAATTTGATTGTATCTAGAAAACCCATCCATTAAGGATAGCATCTCATGTCCTACAGTGGCATCTACAAGAGCGTCTATGTTTGGCAATGGGAATGAATCCTTCGAAGTTGCCCTATTTAAGTCCCTCAAATTTGTGCAAATTCAGACTATTTCATCTGGTTTTCCTATGGGTACCATGTTCGGGACCCATTCAGGATAGTCGATGGGAACTATGAAGATTGCTTCCAATAGCTTTTGTAACTCGTTCTTCACCATCAAAGTGACGGTTGGATGCATCTTCCTCAATTTTTTCTTGATCGGCTTCTTTAGGGGATCCAATGAAATATTGTGAACAACTAACTTTGGATCAATACATGGCATGTATTTGTAAGTCCAAGCAAATAGATTTGGTTTCTCTTTAACGAGAGGGATTATGATGGCTTGTTCCTCTGGAGACAGACTTTTTTCAAATTTGACTTTCTTTAGTTGAGTAGGATCATCGTTGATGTCCACCTCAAAATTTTCTTCTATAGCCATATGTGACCTGTCCTCCAATTGGTGAGGCGTAGGTATCAAGTGAATGTCATCGATGGGATTTACAAGTCCTACTAACTTAGGATCTAGACCAGCATGGAACACATCATATGTATGGCCTAATGAAAAATGGAATGATTGTAACGTATCTTCATTAGATAAGATATCTCCAGGATCTATGGGTGAATCAGTGCAATCCTAATCAATGGCATGTGTATCGAGACACAAAGGTTTAGTGGGATCTGCTGGGTTATGAAGTGGAGTGGTCAAATTAATGGAGATCATGTTGATGTATGGAATGAAATATCTAGGACCACATGGTTGAAATATTGTCTCAGAGGTTTCCTTCCTATACTCATGATGAGGCTTTGGGAGAGAAGGAATATTTGGATCTAACCCATGATCTGGTCGGATAATAGGATCATTGGGTTCTAAAAGTTACCTGAATGTAGGTGGAGGGGGATTAACCATGCGATGAATGATATTCATGTCGATAGGTCTCCCCAAAAATTGCAAGCCAGGATCTATGGCACGAAGTACCGCTTCTATTTCTACTAACATGTTGACTTGTCGCAAGTGGTGAGGTTCGAGATAAGACATCTCAGTTTCATCCTCAAAATCATCATAACTTATCCAAAAACCATTGTCATTGGTATGCAGACCCAAGGTAAGGGGTACATATCTTGGTCCTAAGTAAGCCATCTCTGTCTCATCCTCATATTATTCATCACTTATAAAGATACCATTTGCATAGTATGTTGTCCCAAGTTATGGGACCATTACCTTGTTTCTAGGTAGGCTCTCTTTGTTGAGTCCTCTGAATCATAGCCACTTTCGTTTGATATGAATCCACTCTCATTGTGGATGGACCAGGTAAACCTGTGTAAATAGTGAGGTCCATGATAGGCCAAGCCCGCTTGTGCTTCATTATCACTTACCACATATCCATTTCTTCTTTCTCATCATCCCATGAGTTGTATCCTGTTGGGGTGGCATCAATTGTGGATATCGGATGATAAGTCTCAAGAGGTGGTATGCTTGCCCTAGCCACTTGTCCATTGCTCGGATGTCTTGCACTTGGTGGATGATAAGGAATAAAATCAATGTCTTCTCCTAACCCCAAGGTTAATTTGTCTAATGTTTCTACTAGAGAGTCATCTCAACCTCTGATGTGGTAGCTGTTGGCATTTTTGCCACATTGATTCTCATTGATGAATGCATTGATGTATTGTTGGGGATCTGACCTTTGATTGATGCAGCTTGGGCGAAAAAAGGAGAAAAATTGAGCAAAAAATGGCTAAGTCTGAAAATTGCAGCGACGCGCTGACATGTTGCGTAATCGCGGTCAACGCAACCAACGCAGTGAGTTGGCGGAACCGTCGCGATATCGCGACGTGTTCCGAAATCGCGGGTCGGCGGGCATAAAAAGCACTAAGTCTGAAAACATGCAGCGATTCGCTGACATGTCAGCGAATCGCGACCCGGTGAGCGTCGAAGGCAAAAAGTGAAAACTTGCAGCGCGTCGCTGACATGTCAGCGAATCGCGACCGAAAATGGCGATTGATGCGGAGAGAAGGAACATGTAGCGAAATCGCTACGTGTTCCGTTTTCGCGGGGCAGAGCGCAGGGAGGAGCGAAAGGGAGCCGGACATGTAGCGATATCGCGACATGTTCCGGAATCGCGGGTCTTCAGCAGCGAAGCGTACGGCGTAAAATCATGTCGCGATTTCGCGACCCGTCGCGTTTTCGCGACCTGCGCAGTTTTCCCGCCAAGTGCAGTATGAACGGCCGAGAGGGTTTTTTCCGATTTCCGATGATTTAATGATGACCCGAATTAAATAATTTGCGGATTTCCAATGCGGTTAAGGTCAAAGAGTGCCCGTGCTACCAAAATTAAAGGGTTTATTGGTTCGAAGTTGCCGTTCGTGGATTAATTCAACGTTTTTTTTATGCACATATTCAAAGAATCGAATTTAATGAAGGGCCGCAAGCGTTTCATGGAATTTAATTTTTATTTCTTCGAGACTCGCGATTAAGGGGATCATGTTCCTCGTTTCCTTCGCATGATTGTAGATCACGAGGAAGTTGGTTTTAATTATTTAATGCCGCAAAGAGGACGGACCTCTATAAAAACCAATGTAATTCTCATTTCAAAAGGTTGGAAGTTTTGCTAAAAACTGGAAGTGCATTTGCAAGAATAAATTATTGGCTTCAGATTTTTCAAGCAGTTGTTTGGGTGATTGTCTTTTCTGTTCGTTGCATTTCTAATCAAATTTATATTCCTTAAGTGTCGTTACATTCAAATTCTCGCATATTGGATTTGAATATTGCTTATAAGGATATGATTCTTGGAGTGTAGTCTTGGAGAGATTTTCTCGCATACAGCTTGTGTGGGAGTTGAGTCATTATATTCTCGTTGCTTGCCGTTGCCGCACTTTAAGTTTTCTCGCCGTTGTTCTTCCGATCCCATAACTTTGGCTTGTGGCCATATTTCTATTTCTTTCAGCAACTTTTAATTTCTTTCCAAAAACCCTTATCTTCAAACAGAAATTTAGAATAGTAAAGGGAACCAGCCCCACTCGAGATTGGTCCTGGGAGCCATTTCTTGCTTCCAGCTCTTTCAATGTTGGCCAGGTCTAGGGTGCACTTGTAAAATCCTTTCCTGTGGCAGATTTTGGACCAACAGTTTTGGCACGCCTGGTGGGACAGACTTCTTTTGTCTCACAAAATCCACATTTGTTTTAACACCCGGAGGTCTCAAGATTTGATGAGCCGTCTTGGCCTCATAGCGGAGATTTGTAAGTTCATCCGGCGACTTTGCCGAGTTGAAGATCCGGATTTTTGATCGTGGACGCCCGCTCGTTATTTGGTGACCGTGTCGAACTCGTAAATACTTCATGATCACAAGATCACAGCCAAAGAAATTTGGCGATCTTGTTCAGCTTTTTTGAACTTGATAGTTCGAGAAGTGGTGAGCATTCTAGATTAGTTTCCTCGCCTCTTCCATCTTCTCGTCGTACAAATACCCAGAGATTGTTGCTAGTGTTGCACCCCTACAAGTTCCACCAATGGCACAATTTCCTCCACCCATAAAATTCTTGGCATGGAACAAAGACCGGAGCCTTGAATCTCGCAGGCTCGTAATCCAAGCACCACAGCCGCACCGAAGGCTTTGCCCACTTACGATGGTACCGGCAAAACAGCCTTATGAGCACATAAATGATGTGGCTTCTCCGGGTCGCTATTCATGACATTACCGATGAAGATGTAATGATCAAATTGTTAGTGTGTTCATTGAGAGGTAAACCGCTGTTTTGGTACAGTAACTCGCCTCCCGGCACCATAACATCATGGGATCAATTGGGTGATTTGTCGGTGAAACATTTTCATGAACAGTCGACCCTTTCTCATTGTTAAATCCGCTCATCGTCATACGGAGACATCCACAAGAAGAGATACCCGATTTTAATGTTCGGTTTACTGTAACTTGGCAAAGGATTCCCGATGGTATTCGACCCGTCGATGAATTAGTCGCGATGTACTACCTCGTAGCGTTTCACTCGGATATCGGATGGGCGGTTCGGCAGCCTAATGTGGTGACGTTTCCGTAAATCTTTGAACAAGCAATTAAAGCGTGAGCTGATCTGGTTGCTGTAGGAAGACTGCCTCCAAAGGTAACTATGCCTCTTATTCCGGATTTGCCTCAATATTTATATGGTTCACAACCACACCCCATGCCAGCTATGTATCCTACACCATCATGGAGTTCTAAAGCACCTCAGGTTGCAACCGTCCCAGCCTCCTCAATTGCCTCGCTTTAACTCCTTTACCGCTCCCCCGCACCCAAGCATTCAACCATCTCCCGTTTCCACCGCATTTCCAGCTTTGCCAAGCACCACCAGCCTCCTTTGCCCTTACCAAAGACTTCCTCGCACCCGCAAATCCCGATCCATATACAGCATTATTGCAAGAGGTTAAGTCCGCAAATTCTGCTATTAGAACCATGGGAAACAAGATCACACTCATTGAGAGGAAGCAAGCCGAGAGAGATTTCCACCAAGGAGATTTCAACCTCCTCAAGTTACTAGAGATCAAGTCGCCTCCACAAGCAAAGCACCCGAAAGGGGCTTAGCCGTTCTAGCAAATGAAGATGCAGCCCATGCAGATGGAGTATATTGGTGCTCGACTTGTAATGATCCTCACGGAGAGGATACATGTATGGTCCACTTAAATTATGTGCAGACCTTGGCGGCCAAGGACCTCGGTGACCATGTTAATATGATCTCGTAAGTCGGTTGTAATTTGATGACCGCAGTGGAAGATCAAGTTTCGGCTTCTAACAAGGACTCGGAAAGAAGCCTATGAATGTTGATCCTACCGACTTAGAGCCGTTAAGAGTACCGACTGAAGTGAAAAGGCCAGTGAAAGCTCCCGTGCTAGCTCCAAAGCCTTTGCCCAAAGATCCAACTTTTAACAGAGTTCAAGAAAAGGCAAGCAACTGCACCAAGGAAGGTCGAAGCGCGAGGAGCAGCACGTGAAAAATTGAAGTATCCATCACCGACCAAGAGGTTGAGAGTGGAAGCTACACAACAAGACAGACTAGATTTGAGCAACCCGCCGAGATGAAAATTCTCGTTGCGCTTCATACAACATTGTTGATGATCTTAAAAAGACTCCCGCTAAGGTAAGCCTTTATGATGCTTTGCAATTACCTCGGTCAAGTAGATTTATTACAAGAGTCATTGAAATCTGTGAAGGAGAGTGAAATAGGGCCTACCTAGACCATCTATGCCCAAACTTTAACCACCTCTGTTACTGGCAAGAACAGACCTCCTCCTTTTTACTTGTCATTGCAAATAGAAGGTTGGGTTGTACACAATTGTATGATTGATTCTGGAGCTGCAACCACTGTCATGCCTAAGGGAGTCTGTGAAGCCATGGGAATGGAGTATACCCTGAGTAGTCCCGGAGTTCTCGCAATTGGATGGTACGCCCGTAAAAATAGTAGGTGTCATTAAGGATGTACCCATTGTCCTGCATACAATGCCCCAAATCACCATGATTCAAGAAATAGTTGTAGTAGATTTAGAGCCCTATTTTAGCATGTGTTTATCCAGGGAATTTACCGCAAAATTAGGGGGTTATCCGGCATTGGATTATTCTCATCTCGGAAATTCCTTTTAAGAATAGACGTCTCGTAATACGTAATGAAAAGCCTTCCCCTTTTCACATTGAGAAGTTGGAAGATGTTGGAAAAGACATGCAACAATCCATATGCTCACCGAAGAGTCTCGAAGATGCCGTGTTAATGAGTGAAGTTTTAAACAATCTTCAGCTTGGAAGACCAGTTTCAATGCTTAACTTCAATGCCATGATGGAAACAGAGATTGGCCGCTATGCCATTCGAAACCCGAGATTAAGACAAAGCAGAAATTGTCTAACCCAGCTTGATCGGACCGAGGTTATAGATCAGCTTATGGCAACCGGTATTTCGATGGAGCTAGATGCGAGAATGGTGCCGGAGCAGGTATTGTGTTAATTTCTCCTTCTGGTGTACAGAGAACTTATTCATATCGACTTACATGGAGTTGTACTAATAATGCTGCTGAATATGAAGCATTGTGCTTGGGTCTGAAGAAAGCGAAGAAGTTAGGAATAGAACAACTCAATATTTTTGGTGATTCCGAGCTTATTGTAAACCAGTGTCACAAATAGATGCATCTCAAAGCAGCATTATCTCGAAAGCATATCGTAATCGTGTTTGGGATTTGTTTGAACTTTTCACCGCGCTTAATATTCAAGTCGTTTCCAGAGAGATGAATAAACATGCCGACTTATTAGCATCTCTTGGAGCGAATTTTTCTCCCGCTCGATCAAGTTGTGAACAAGCCCAAGACAAGTGAGAATGGTATACTGCACTCAAGCGTGCCGTATAAGGAAAATTTTTGGAGGTGTCTTTGAAACAGATGAGCAGATTGTGAATTTCCCGATACATGAAGTTGCAACTGCTGAAGGCAGTAACTTTGGAAGATGAGGAAGTCGAAGGTCTTATTCAATTAAGGAATAACCATATTCCAAAGGGTCTAATAACTCGGAGAGCTTGTTTGACCAACATGATCGTTCCGTAAAGCCTCGAATGGAGATTGATAGAAAGGAATTCATGGAGCTAGAGCTTCACCTGACAAAGTGATTAAGGTTGGCACTGACTCAACCCCAGAAGAACTGCAAAAAATCAGGCAGCTCTGTAAAGAGTTTTCTGATATTATAGCTTGGAGCTATAAAGACTTAAAGGGTTATAACAAGCAGATTATACAAAGATACAATTGAACTAGAAGAAGGAGTTAGGCCTTTTCGGCGTAAGGCAGACCCGTAAACCCAAAGATTGAGGCGTTGATGAAGGCTGAACTCGTTAAAATGCTGCAAGCTAAGATCATTTATCCGATCAAGCACTCCACATGGGTCGCCAATTTGGTCCCCGTCCGTAAGAAGAATGGAGATATTAGATTGTGCGTTGATTTCAGGAATTTGAACCGTGCTTCATTAAAGGATCATTATCCTTTGCCGAGAATAGATCAAATATTGCATGTTGTGGCTGGTGCACAGCGTTTTTCCTTGCTGGATGGATTTTCTCGGGTATAACCATATCCGGGTAAAAGATGAAGATCGCTTTAAGACAGCATTCACCACGAAGTGGGGTACTTTTGCATATCAACGAATGCCCTTTGGGCTGTCAAATGCTGGAGCTACCTTCCAAAGAGCTATGGACATTGCTTTCAAGGATTTGTTGAACAAGATCATTGTAATATACCTTGACGACATGACAGTCTTTTCACATAGAAGAGAAGACCACTGTTCTCACCTGAGGCTGATTTTTGAGAAATGCAGAGAATTCGGAATCTCCATTAATCCAAAGAAGTCTGTGTTTGCTGTAAAAGAGGGTAAGCTTCTGGGTCATGTGATTTCTGAAGATGGATTAGCAATTGATCCAGCCCGTGTTGAAGCCCCCGAAGAAATTGTCACTCCCTCGCAAACAAGAAGGAACTTCAATCTTTCTTTGGACAGATTAATTTCATTAGAAAATTCATCGCTGATTTTGCTCAGTGTTGTTAAACCAATGACCGAATTGTTGAAGAAAGATGCAGCTTTTCCAATGGACAAACTTCAAAGAAAGGAAGCATTTCAGGAGATCAAGGAAAGAATAGTGCATGCCCCCGTCCCGATTAATCCCGACTACTCCAAGGATTTCATCTTATATGCAGCTTGGAGAAGATGACAGCTTATGCTGCAGCTTTGACGCAAAAGGGAGATGATGGGAATGAAAGGCCCATCGCTTTTCTCGAGCCAAGTTATTTTACCTCACGAAGCAAGGTACAATTTTATTGAGAAACAGTATATGTCGTGGATGAAATCCCCGAAGAAATTCAAACATTTTATTTCCCGAGAGCAGGACATTTGTTCATGTGCTTCACCAAGACGTGAGAAATTTCATTCTTCAAGGAGAATTGGGTGATAAACGTGCTGGCTGGGTCACCAAGATCCAGGAATTTGATGTAGAAATTCACCCAGCCAAATTAGTGCGTGGTAAAGCTCTGTGCCAGCAGTTAGCAAAGATAGCAGCATTTGATGTATGCGAAGATCAGGGAGAAGCTCTTGCTGGTAATAACAATTTAATGAATTTCTTAATTCTGGAAAAAGATTGGACAGAGGACCTGATTGATTATTTCACAACTGGAAAATGTCCGTCACAATTGACTGCTTCTCAGAGAAGGAGATTTCGGTTGCAAGCTCTGCGGTATGTTTTGTTTTCAGATGGTTTGTTTTTTAAAAATATTGATGGTGTTCTTTTGAAGTGTGTTAAACAAGCAGATAAGGATAGGATCTTGGAAGAGTTCCATTCCGGTCTATCGGAGGACATTTTGCAGAAGACCGATGGCCTTGAAAATCATTCGAGCCGGTTACTACCGGTCGACCCTCGTTCTCGCATTCCTTCAAGATTGCACAAGCCTCGTGATAAGTGTCAAAGATATGCAGGAAGAGTAAGGAATGCAGCTCGCCTTTGCATCCAGCTCAGAGTTGAAGCACCCTTTCAAAGAATGGGGGTTAGATTTTATTGGAATAATTGATCCTAATTCCTCACCGGTCACGTATACATTTTAACAAACATAGATTATTTCACCAGGTGGTCTCGAAGCCATACCTACAAAGATGGCCAATCAATCAGAGTGATTTCTTTCGTTGAAAGTTTAATTACACGTTTTGGTGTTCCGTATGCCATCATTACGTATAATGGGACTCCATTCATTGGAGCTGAACTGGCCGAGTTTGCTAACAAGTTTGGCATTTTCCTTAAGACATCTTCCAATTACTATCCACAGGGAAATGGCTTGGCAGTAGTCAACGAATAAAAATTTGCTCGTAATTTTGAAGAGGTCATTGGGAGAGAACAAAAGATCTTGGCACTTGTTACCGAATCGTGTGTTATGGGCGTACAGGATTTCCGTTAAGAAGTCCATTAAAACCTCACCATATGCCCTAGTCTATGGCAAAGAAGCAAGGTTGCCACCCATCTTGAGTTGCCGAGATTACAGATAGCTTGCAGCCTTTTCAAGATGATGAGACAGACCTGAGTTCCTTGGATCTGCGAATAGCACAATTGTTGGAATTAGAGGAGCATCGTTCCAAAGCATATAATGAATTTGACAAGCACATACAAGGGATTTCGAAGTGGTTTTATAAGCATTCTGCATCTCGTCCATTCAAGACAGGAGATTTGGTGCTGAAATGGAATGAGAATAAAGCTAAACCTGGCAATCATAAGAAGTTTGATGCATTCTGGGAGGGTCCGTTCCGTATTTCCAGTACTGGTGCAGCTAATTCTTTCTATTTGGAAGAGATGGATGGTAGCCCACTTCCAATTTCAGTTAATGGCTTTCATTTGAAAGCCTACTTTTCATGACTTCGCAAGTTCAATTTGAGTTTGTATATAATATATAAAAAAAAAAAAAAAAAAGTATGTATATATGTGTTGCCTTTTATTGTCACCTTGGCTCTTGTTGCTTGTGGGCTGTAGGTGTTGGTTTCCCTTTTTGTCTCCTCCTTTCCCAAGCAGCTTGGTGGCTTTCTTCTTTTCCCTCCCCTTTTTTCTTTCCTTTCCCTTCTTCATCTTCCTTCTTTTACTTCTTTTCCTTCTCATAGCTACGTAATAAGCCACTACCGTTGTTTCTTCTCCCCTTTTCTACTTTTCCCATGTCTTCTTATCCCTTTCTTCTCGCTTTAAAAAAAAAAAAAAAAAGGCATTTCCTTTCCAGCTTAGTTCATTTTCATTTCACGCTTCAAAACTTCCACTTATGTTCCATCCATTCGTTCATTCCATCTATTGCCGCTGGTAGTGTATCAACATGATGTTGTTATGTCTATCTCATTCATCACTTGCTCACTTCCACATCACTCCATTGCAGTCACCGCTTGCGCAATCGCAGGAGCTCACTCCACCATCACATTCCATTTCTTCAGTTTATAACCGCTTCTATGCAGGTTCTTCCAGTTCTAGTTTTCCGTAGCAGAAGAAGTTTGGCAGCAGTCCCCTGACATGTTTTGCAGCAGCTAGTTTACAGCTCCAATATGACTCGTGCCCAATGGACTAAGGCTCGGATTCTTGCATACAACCGAGCTGTATACCCCGCGAGCCGCCAAGAATGTTGGCATTTTTGCCACATTGATTCTCATTGATGAATGCATTGATGTATTGTTGGGGATCTGACCTTTGATTGATGCAACTTGGGCGAAAAAAGGAGAAAAATTGAGCAAAAAATGGCTAAGTCTGAAAATTGCAGCGACGCGCTGACATGTTGCGTAATCGCGGTCAACGCAACCAACGCAGTGAGTTGGCGGAACCGTCGCGATATCGCGACGTGTTCCGAAATCGCGGGTCGGCGGGCAGTAAAAGCACTAAGTTGAAAACATGCAGCGATTCGCCGACATGTCGCCGAATCGCGACCCGGGAGCGTCGAAGGCAAAAAGTGAAAACTTGCAGCCGCGTCGCCGACATGTCGCCGAATCGCGACCGAAAATGGCGATTGATGCGGAGAGAAGGAACATGTAGCGAAATCGCTACGTGTTCCGTTTTCGCTGCGCAGCGCAGGAGGAGCAAAAGGGAGCCGGACATGTAGCGATATCGCGACATGTTCCGGAATCGCGGGTCTTCGCAGCCGAAGCGTACGGCGTAAAATCATGTCGCGATTTCGCGACCCGTCGCGTTTTCGCGACCTGCGCAGTTTTCCCGCCAAGTGCAGTATGAACGGCCGAGAGGGTTTTTTCCGATTTCCGATGATTTAATGATGACCCGAATTAAATAATTTGCGGATTTCCAATGCGGTTAAGGTCAAAGGGTGCCCAGGCTACCAAAATTAAAGGGTTTATTGGTTCGAAGTTGCCGTTCGTGGATTAATTCAACGGTTTTTCATGCACATATTCAAAGAATCGAATTTAATGAAGGGCCGCAAGCGTTTCATGGAATTTAATTTTTATTTCTTCGAGACTCGCGATTAAGGGGATCATGTTCCTCGTTTCCTTCGCATGATTGTAGATCACGAGGAAGTTGGTTTTAATTATTTAATGCCGCAAAGAGGACGGACCTCTATAAAAACCAATGTAATTCTCATTTCAAAAGGTTGGAAGTTTTGCTAAAAACTCGGAAGTGCATTTGCAAGAATAAATTATTGGCTTCGGATTTTTCAAGCAGCTTGTTTGGGTGATTGTCTTTTCTCGTTCGTTGCATTTCTAATCAAATTTATATTCCTTAAGTGTCGTTACATTCAAATTCTCGCATATTGGATTTGAATATTGCTTATAAGGATATGATTCTTGGAGTGTAGTCTTGGAGAGATTTTCTCGCATACAGTTGTGTGGGAGTTGAGTCATTATATTCTCGTTGCTTGCCGTTGCCGCACTTTAAGTTTTCTCGTCGTTGTTCTTCCGATCCCATAACTCCGGCTCCGTGGCCATATTTCATTTCTTTCTCGCAACTTTTAATTTCTTTCCAAAGAACCCTTATCTTCAAACAGAAATTTAGAATAGTAAAGGGAACCAGCCCCACTCTGGAGATTGGTCTGGGAGCCATTTCTTGCTTCCAGCCTTTCAATGTTGGCCAGGTCTAGGGTGCAATTATAAAATCCTTTCCTGTGGCAGATTTTGGACCAACAGTTTTTGGCACGCCCGGTGGGACAGACTTCTTCTGTCTCACAAAAATCCACATTTGTTTTAATACCCGGAGGTCTCAAGATTTGATGAGCTGTCTTGGCCTCATAGCGGAGATTTGTAAGTTCATCTGGCGACTTTGCTGAGTTGAAGATCCAGATTTTTGAGCGTGGACGCCTGCCTGTTATTTGGTGACTGTGCTGAACTCAGAAATACTTCATGATCACAAGATCACAGTCAAAGAAATTTGGCGATCTTGTTCAGTTTTTTGAACTTGATAGTTCGAGAAGTGGTGAGCATTCTAGATTAGTTTCCTCGTCTCTTCCATCTTCTGTTGTACAAATACCCAGTATTGTTGCTAGTGTTGCACCCCTACAAGTTCCACCAATGGCACAATTTCCTCCACCCGAAAAATTCTTGGCATGGAACAAGACTGGAGCCTTGAATCTGCAGGCTCGTAATCCAGCACCACGAGTTGCACCGAAGGCTTTGCCCACTTACGATGGTACCGGCAAAACAGCCTATGAGCACATAAATGATGTGGCTTCTCCGGGTCGCTATTCATGACATTACCGATGAAGATGTAATGATCAAATTGTTAGTGTGTTCATTGAGAGGTAAACTGCTGTTTTGGTACAGAACTCTGCCTCCCGGCACCATAACATCATGGGATCAATTGGGTGATTTGCTGGTGAAACATTTTCATGAACAGGCTGACCCTTTCTCATTGTTAAATCATTTTACTGTCATACAGAGACATCCACAAGAAGAGATACCTGATTTTAATGTTCGGTTTACCAGAACTTGGCAAAGGATTCCTGATGGTATTCGACCTGCTGATGAATTAGCTACGATGTACTACCTCAGAGCGTTTCACTCAGATATCGGATGGGCGGTTCGGCAGTCTAATGTGGTGACGTTTCCAGAAATCTTTGAATAAGAAATTAAAGCAGAAGCTGATCTGGTTGCTGTAGGAAGACTGCCTCCAAAGGTAACTATGCCTCTTATTCCAGATTTGCCTCAATATTTATATGGTTCACAACCATACCCCATGCCAGCTATGTATCCTACACCATCATGGAGTTCTAAAGCACCTCAGGTTGCAACTGTCCCAGCTCCTCAATTGCCTGCTTTAACTCCTTTACCGCTCCCTGCACCCAGCATTCAACCATCTCCCGTTTCCACTGCATTTCCAGCTTTGCCAGCACCACCAGCTCCTTTGCCCTTACCAGCACTTCCTGCACCTGCAAATCCTGATCCATATACAGCATTATTGCAAGAGGTTAAGTCTGCAAATTCTGCTATTAGAACCATGGGAAACAAGATCACACTCATTGAGAGGAAGCAAGCTGAGAGAGATTTCCAACCAAGGAGATTTCAACCTCCTCAAGTTACTAGAGATCAAGCTGCCTCCACAAGCAAAGCACCTGAAAGGGGCTTAGCTGTTCTAGCAAATGAAGATGCAGCCCATGCAGATGGAGTATATTGGTGCTCGACTTGTAATGATCCTCACGGAGAGGATACATGTATGGTCCACTTAAATTATGTGCAGACCTTGGCGGCCAGCACCTCAGGTGACCATGTTAATATGATCTCAGAAGCTGGTTGTAATTTGATGAATGCAGTGGAAGATCAAGTTTCAGTTCTAACAAGGACTCGGAAAGAAGCCTATGAATGTTGATCCTACTGACTTAGAGCCGTTAAGAGTACCGGCTGAAGTGAAAATGCCAATGAAAGCTCCTGTGCTAGCTCCAAAGCCTTTGCCCAAAGATCCAACTTTTAACAGAGTTCAAGAAAAGGCAGCAGCTGCACCAGTAAGGTCAGAAGCAGAGGAGCAGGCACGTGAAAAATTGAAGTATCCATCACTGACCAAGAGGTTGAGAGTGGAAGCTACACAACAGTACAGGACTAGATTTGAGCAACCTGCTGAGATGAAAAATTCTGTTGCAGCTTTCATACAACATTGTTGATGATCTTAAAAAGACTCCTGCTAAGGTAAGCCTTTATGATGCTTTGCAATTACCTGGTCAAGTAGATTTATTACAAGAGTCATTGAAATCTGTGAAGGAGAGTGAAATAGGGCCTACCCAGACCATCTATGCCCAAACTTTAACCACCTCTGTTACTGGCAAGAACAGACCTCCTCCTTTTTACTTGTCATTGCAAATAGAAGGTTGGGTTGTACACAATTGTATGATTGATTCCGGAGCCGCAACCACCGTCATGCCTAAGGGAGTCCGTGAAGCCATGGGAATGGAGTATACCCGGAGTAGTCCCGGAGTTCTCGCAATTGGATGGTACGCCCGTAAAAACAGTAGGTGTCATTAAGGATGTACCCATTGTCCCGCATACAATGCCCCAAATCACTCGTGATTCAAGAAATAGTTGTAGTAGATTTAGAGCCCTATTTTAGCATGTGTTTATCCAGGGAATTTACCGCAAAATTAGGGGGTTATCTGGCATTGGATTATTCTCATCTGGAAATTCCTTTTAAGAATAGACGTCTCAGAATACAGAATGAAAAGCCTTCCCCTTTTCACATTGAGAAGTTGGAAGATGTTGGAAAAGACATGCAGTCAGTCCATATGCTCACTGAAGAGTCTGAAGATGCTGTGTTAATGAGTGAAGTTTTAAACAATCTTCAGTTGGAAGACCAGTTTTCAATGCTTAACTTCAATGCCATGATGGAAACAGAGATTGGCTGCTATGCCATTCGAAAACCTGAGATTAAGACAAAGCAGAAATTGTATAACCCAGTTGATCAGACTGAGGTTATAGATCAGTTATGGCAACTGTATTTCGATGGAGCTAGATGCAGGAATGGTGCCGGAGCAGGTATTGTGTTAATTTCTCCTTCTGGTGTACAGAGAACTTATTCATATCGACTTACATGGAGTTGTACTAATAATGCTGCTGAATATGAAGCATTGTGCTTGGGTCTGAAGAAAGCGAAGAAGTTAGGAATAGAACAGCTCAATATTTTTGGTGATTCCGAGCTTATTGTAAACCAGGTCACAAATAGATGCATCTCAAAGCAGCATTATCTGAAAGCATATCGTAATCAGGTTTGGGATTTGTTTGAACTTTTCACTGCGCTTAATATTCAAGCTATTTCCAGAGAGATGAATAAACATGCTGACTTATTAGCATCTCTTGGAGCGAATTTTTCTCCCGCTCGATCAAGTTGTGAACAAGCCCAAGACAGTGAGAATGGTATACGGCACCCAAGGTAGCGGATAAGGAAAATTTTTAGCGGGTCTTTGAAACAGATGAGCAGATTGTGAATTTCCTGATACATGAAGTTGCAACTGTTGAAGGCAGAACTTTGGAAGATGAGGAAGTCGAAGGTCTTATTCAATTAAGGAATAACCATATTCCAAAGGGTCTAATAACTCGGAGAGCTTGTTTGACCAACATGATCGTTCCAGAAAGCCTCGAATGGAGATTGATAGAAAGGAATTCATGGAGCTAGAGCTTCAGCCTGACAAAGTGATTAAGGTTGGCACTGACTCAACCCCAGAAGAACTGCAAAAAAATCAGGCAGCTCTGTAAAGAGTTTTATGATATTATAGCTTGGAGCTATAAAGACTTAAAGGGTTATAACAAGCAGATTATACAGCATACAATTGAACTAGAAGAAGGAGTTAGGCCTTTTCGACGTAAGCGAGACCCGTAAACCCAAAGATTGAGGCGTTGATGAAGGCCGAACTCGTTAAAATGTCGCAAGCTAAGATCATTTATCCGATCAAGCACTCCACATGGGTCGCCAATTTGGTCCCCGTCCGTAAGAAGAATGGAGATATTAGATTGTGCGTTGATTTCAGGAATTTGAACCGTGCTTCATTAAAGGATCATTATCCTTTGCCGAGAATAGATCAAATATTGCATGTTGTGGTTGGTGCACAGCGTTTTTCCTTGTCGGATGGATTTTCTGGGTATAACCAGATCTGGGTAAAAGATGAAGATCAGTTTAAGACAGCATTCACCACGAAGTGGGGTACTTTTGCATATCAACGAATGCCCTTTGGGTTGTCAAATGCTGGAGCTACCTTCCAAAGAGCTATGGACATTGCTTTCAAGGATTTGTTGAACAAGATCATTGTAATATACCTTGACGACATGACAGTCTTTTCACATAGAAGAGAAGACCACTGTTCTCACCTGAGGCTGATTTTTGAGAAATGCAGAGAATTCGGAATCTCCATTAATCCAAAGAAGTCTGTGTTTGCTGTAAAAGAGGGTAAGCTTCTGGGTCATGTGATTTCTGAAGATGGATTAGCAATTGATCCAGCCCGTGTTGAAGCCCTGAAGAAATTGTCACTCCCTGCAAACAAGAAGGAGCTTCAATCTTTCTTTGGACAGATAAATTTCATTAGAAAATTCATTGCTGATTTTGCTCAGGTTGTTAAACCAATGACTGAATTGTTGAAGAAAGATGCAGTTTTCCAATGGACAGCTCAAAGAAAGGAAGCATTTCAGGAGATCAAGGAAAGAATAGTGCAGGCCCCTGTCCTGATTAATCCCGACTACTCCAAGGATTTCATCTTATTTAATGCTGCAAAGAGGACGGACCTCTATAAAAACCAATGTAATTTTCATTTGCAAAGGTTGGAAGTTTTGCTAAAAACTGGAAGTGCATTTGCAAGAATAAATTATTGGCTTCGGATTTTTCAAGCAGTTGTTTGGGTGATTGTCTTTTCTGTTCGTTGCATTTCTAATCAAATTTATATTCCTTGAGTGCTGTTACATTCAAATTCTGCATATTGAATTTGAATATTGCTTATAAGGATATGATTCTTGGAGTGTAGTCTTGGAGAGATTTTCTGCATACAGTTGTGTGGGAGTTGAGTCATTATATTCTGTTGCTTGCTGTTGCCGCACTTTAAGTTTTTTGTCGTTGTTCTTCCGATCCCATAACTCCGGCCTGTGGCCATATTTCATTTCTTTCTGCAACTTTTAATTTCTTTCCAGCAACCCTTATCTTCAAACAGAAATTTAGAATAGTAAAGGGAACCAGCCCACTGGAGATTGGTCTGGGAGCCATTTCTTGCTTCCAGCCTTTCAATGTTGGCCAGGTCTAGGGTGCAATTATAAAATCCTTTCCTGTGGCAGATTTTGGACCAACAGTAGCCTACCCCAAATCTATCAAATGCGAGTCGGTATTGCAGCTCGAATGGCCACCTTCGTCCCTATTCATATCTACCAAGACTATAACCATGCCAATGGCAATGCTCAAAATAGGTTAGAGCAAACTCAGGATTAGAGAGGTAACGAACATTGTCTGTGAATAAATCATCATTGTCTTCTTCTATATCCATAGATTTATGGGTGTAGTCCAAGCCAACATAGATGAAATTTTTCTGGTTGGGAGGGATTCCAAGTGGAACCACCATTCCTACTGGAAGTCTTAGATCCTTTAGATATCCCCTGTCTTGTGTAGACTCTATGATAGGCATAAATTTTATGTTTTGCACAAGATATTCTCCTATTCTCGTACTTACCAAGTGTATTGTCGCATGTGACGTGGATGATCCTACAGACAAACATGGCGAAGCGAGTTCTAATATCTCCTCAACTTGATTTTTGAGATCTTCCTCCTCCATGGGAGTTGGAATCTTATTAATTTTTATGATTAGCATTTTCTTGGGCTCTCTTTTCTCAACCATGGATGCCTTTAGCTTCTAATTTTATTTTGGTTTAGACATTGATGGTCTATTAGAAGCATTAGTTACTTTGTTTGCAAGATGAGATGTTGATGCAGATGGATCCTTTCATGCCCTTGTGTCTTTGTTATCCAGTGGAGTAGTTGGAGATGATGGTCCTACAGACAAGTGGGCAGAAGGAATTACAAATTCTCTTGGATAATTCACCTGATGGACATACTTGAATGGGTATTCATTGGCCAACACCATGTAGACTTTGTTATCATGCACATACTTAACACATTGGTGTAATATCGAAGGAACACCTCATATCCCTTATCCAAGGTCTCCCTAGGAGGATGTTGTATTACATAGCTACTTCCAAGACATGACACATCACGGATATGGTCTTATGTCCCACCTTTATAGGTAGGACTATTGTTCCCATAGTATTGCATAAAGCATCATTGAAAGCCCTTAATGTATAGGCTCCTGGAACGATATTGAACTTGGGGATCTTAAGCTTTTCTATTGCTATTGTTGTGATGATGTTGATTGATGAGCTTGTATCAATCAAGACCCACTTAAATGATAAATCATTAACTAATGCCATGATGTGCAATGAAAGGTTTGGTAAGGCAGTATATACAGTCTTAATTTCATGATCGTAGAATCAAATTACAGGCTCTTGATATTCTTATACTTATCCCAAAAAATGAAGAACACAAGCTTATACTGAGAGGGGGGGTGAACAGTATAAGACCACTTTTAACTTTATCTATCAATACAACTTTCAAACCATTAACATGTAGAATAAGATAGCAGTAATAACAGCAGTAAAACAATGCACAAAATGCAATCCACAAAGAGACACAACAATTTACGTGGTTCACCCAAGGTGGGCTACTCCACGGATAAAATTTTTCTTCTAAAAGTTGTATCAAAGTCCTCTGGGAATCCTTCCCGATTACAATGTTTATGAGCCTCAGCTCAAAGGAGACACCTTCCCCTAATTCTGCTTTGCTGGTGATCCTCTAGAAGACCTCTATCTCCTTTGCCCTTAGCAAGTGGAACTCTATCCATAAAAGACACTTGTCTTCCCTGCTATGGTTGGAGATCTCTGTCCTCAACTCTATCACTGCAAATCTGGTCCTCTTATCTGCACCAAACACAGTCCTTCGGTCTAGCACAATTGTCCTCTTCCTCTGTTCTTTTCTACACTTGGTTGAAAACAACTTTTCACTGTCTGCGCAACTACAGCAGCATAGTCTTCTCAAATTTATAGCAGCACTATCTTCTCAATTTTTGCACAAACACAGAAGTGCAATCTTCGCAAAATGTAGCAGCACTATCTTCTCAACTTAGCTTCTGCTCTGTTGCACATCCACCACAGTGCAGTCTTTGCACACTCTGCTTTCTTTACATAGCCTGTGTAAATACTGCAATACTCGATCGCACAGCAACTTATGTGCCTATGTGCAGCCACTACAGCACCCTCTTCGCACAGTCTGCTTCTCCTCGATCGAACTTCTTCCTACACTCTGCTTTTGTGAATGTCACACTTCGAACGCACAATTTGATTGATTTGATACGACTGCTCTTTGCGCACAGCAGACTTCACTTGTGCAAACTCGACACGCACATTCGATACTTGAAACTCGAAAACAGTCCTCCTTTTATAGCAATAATTCATGATTAAATTCATGATCTTAGTCGGCTATATTTCCTTAAAATAATCATCAGCTGCACAACCTTACACTTCGTTGGCAAAGGTTAACTTCGTCGACTTCAATCGCCTCTGTTGTTCTGTAGCTTTTCTAGCATGAAACTCAAACATGTCGTGATATCGCTACGCCTTTATTTGTCGTACACCTTGTATTACTTGCTATCGCAAAATCATGACACTATTGCCTGTCGTGCGCCTTCTTTGGTTTGTTGTCACGAAATCGCGACACTACAGCCTGTCGTACACTTTCGCTAGCTTGTTGTCACGAAATCGCCACACTGTAGTCTGCCTTACGCCTTGCTTTAGCCTATTGTCATGAAATCGTGACACTCCTTGACTTTGCTGATGTCATCATGAATCTTGTCACGAAATCATGATGCTTTAGTCTGTAAGGCCTTCTTCTTTGCTTTTGTCATGAAATCATGACACATCTGCTTTTGCTGACGTCATCAGCAACTCTATCACAAAATTGTGACACTTCTTGCTTCTTCAACCTTTCCTTGGTTTGCACTAGCGAAAATGGAACATGTCGCAAAATCACGATGCTTTTGCTACCTTAAGCTCTTTTCTGCCAACTGCTCGCAAAACTCGAACATGTCACGAAATCGCGACGCTTTCACTGCCTTAAGCTCTTTTCTGCCAACTGCTCGTGAAACTGGAACATGTCATGAAATCGTGACGCTTTCGCTGCCTTAAGCTCTTTTTTGCCAACTGCTCACGAAATTGGAACATGTCACAAAATCGCGAAGCTTTTTTTGCCTTAGGCACTTTTCTGCCAACTGCTCGTGAAACTGGAACATGTCACGAAATCACGATGCTTTCGTTGCCTTAGGCACTTTTCTACCAACTGCTCGCGAAACTGGAACATGTCACGAAATCGTGACACTTTTGCCACCTGCAAGCTGCCAACTCAACCTGTCTCGAAATCGTGACACTTTCTGACATTCGTACAACTTCATTGAAACTTGTCACGAAATCACGAAACTTCCTGCAACTCAACTCTGCCAACTCAACTTGTCGCAAAATCATGATACTTCTTGCAACTCAACTCTGCCAACTCAACTTGTCATGAAATCGCGACACTTCCTGCAACTCAACTCTGCCAACTCAACTTGTCACGAAATCATGACAGTTTTTCCTAAACTTTCTCTCTCCTCAAATATGTCACGAAATCATGACAGTTTTTCCAGATTTGCCTCTGCCTTTCAGCATGTCGTGAAATCATGACAATTTTGCCAAAACTTTCTCTCTCCTCAAACATGTCACGAAATCGCGACAGTTTTTCCAGCAGCCTGCAAACTTTTTCTAACTTATATTTTTTTGGATTTTTGGCAACTAGGCTACTTTGATTTTCTTGGAGACTTACTGACCAGCTGAAACCTTCATAAAAACACATACTTAGACAACTAATCAAATTGCTTCAAGAACTCCTTGACATCAAAGACAACAACTACCAAGAGCTCCTTTGACATCAATGACAACAACTATACTTGAGCAAAGGCAATGTACTCAAGGTATCCAAAATTGCCAACAATCTCCCCCTTTGTCATTGATGGCAACCCTTAACTAAAAACATATCTCAAGAGCCAAAACTGAACCAACTGATCCAACAACTGAGAATCTGTATTTGAAGTTTTTGCTCCCCATGACTTGAAGCTCTTCTCTTCACTTGAAGCACTTCTCTTCACTTGAAGCACTTCCCATTACACATATCTCTCCCACTTACTCAAATCTCTCCCCCTTTGTCATCAATGGCAAAGGGTCACCTTTGGGGTTTGGGACTAAGAATGAGTCTCTTAGCTTAGTCCCTCCCCCATCTTCTATTAAGGTGATTTAAAATAGGGTTGGGAGTGAAACTCCCATTAGACACTCATCATCATTAATGTCTACTATTTCTTTGTCGAGCCTTCTCTTGAATTCTTTTTCCACATTGTTGTTCTTGTTACTATTTTGATCCTCGGACCTGTTCATACTATTGTTCCTATTCCTTTCATCATTCCTATTTTTCTCCATACCTTGATCCTTGAATCTATTCATATCACTTTTTCTATTTTTGTTGTCATTCCTGTTCTTATCCATGCTTTGATCCTTGGACTTGTTCATACTACTGTTTATGTTCTTGTATCTCAAAATATCAGCTCTACACTATCTAGCTAGGTGACCTTCATTGTTGCACTTATAGAAGGTAACAACATTATTTCTTTCAGGCATGGCTGTTCTTTGAATTCGCTTGTTCAGACTAACCCAGTTCCTGTTATTTGCCTTGCAGAAAATTGCCTTGTGCCCGAATTGTTGACAAGAGTAGCAATACCCTTGAAATAAATTACGTCTCCTAAAACTATTATTTACTTTCTTCACTTGAGTCATGCAATGTACAACCATGTGACCAAATCTGTGACACGCAAAACATGTGTCATGAAATTTTCTTTTATTCAACTTCATGGGTCCTAAAAACTTCTTCTCAATCTGAATATCATTTTCTATTTCTGCGTATCTATCACTTACGGACTCATGATCTGAAATACTTTCTTCAACAGAACTCTCTTTCTTTTGAAATCTCTTGCTAGATTCCCCAACCTGTTCCTTGTGCGGCTCAACAAAACCGAGACCTGTTTTATCTGTTGGTTTTCTTTGTCCTTTGATGAGAAATTTAACCTTCTTGGAGCTATCTTGAAATCTATAGAGCTTATCCTTGTACTCTTTATTTTCTTCTTTTAAAGAAGCCATTTCCTGTTCTAACTCACTATACTCCAGAATTTTAGAATCCAACTTATTCCTGAGTTCTTGTGACTTAGCCATAGAGACTTCAAGATTTTCTATAAGTTCATCTCTCTCCATACAACATTCATCTAATTTAATCTTGAGTCTATCATTCTTCTTTCTTTCCTTTTTCAAAACACTAAGAGCATTATTGAGTTCACATTCAAGATCCTCTATTTGATGGCACTTTGAATTATCATGGCCTTTTTCAGATTTCTTATCACTAGAGGTGCTACCTTTTTCAAAAACCATACATGCATCTTCATTGTAGTTTTCTGAAGCATCCTCATACATACTAGCAGCCAAATCATTATTTTTGCAATCATCCTCAAGGTGCCCAAAATTTCCACATCTAAAACATTTCATGATAATGAATTTATGTTTCGATTCTTCCTCTTTTTTTGAAATGAACAACATCTCATTTTCATCATCACTAGAAGAACTTTCACTATCACTGCTAGAAAACTTACTTGCTTTGTCTAAGTAGAAGCTTTTCCTATTCTTGTAAGAATGCCTCTTTCCATGATTGTTGTACTCATATTTGCTTTTCTTGTGATTGTTGTACTCATCTTTGCTCTTTTTGTAATACCTGTACTTTTCAGAATCCTTGCTCTTAACATCCTGTATATCTTCATCACTTTCATTTTTGGAAACAGTACAGTTAGTAGCATAATGACCAAATTTTCCACAATTGAAACATCTTATATTTTTCTTGCTTTTGTGCTTTCTAGAAAACTTGCCTTTCTTGCTGTAATATGCCTCTTCCTCACTAGAAGACTCATCACTTTCTTGAATCTGTTTGCCCTTTGATTTCTTGGTAGCTTTGAAAGCTACCTCTTTCTTTACATCAACTTTCACTTGAGTTCTCAACTCAAATGCTGCAAGAATACTATGGAGCTCATCCTTTTTCAATTTATCTAAATCTTTAGCTTCCTCAATAGCATAAATATTTTCACTAAATCTATTAGGAAGGGATCTTAAAATCTTATCACACACATCATTTTCAGCAAGTTCAAGACCTAATTCTTTCATAGAATTAACAACTTCATCCATCCGGAGCATGTAGTCACTAATATTTTCATCATCATTCATCTTGAGTTGTTCAAACATACCTTTAAAATGTCTCAACTTGGCCTTTCAAACATTTGCATCACCCGTATGAACAACCTGCAATTGTTTCCACATTTCACTAGCTGTCTTGCAGTGAATAACTTTGGTGAGATCTGCCTTTTGTAAACCCTTCAGGATTGCATTCATGGATTTTGAGTTGTTGTGATGTAGAAGCCTATCTTCTTTAGTGTAAGGACCATTTGCAAGAATGGTGTACCCATCTTCAATAACTTCCCATACCTCATTACCAAGTGCCATTAGATAGACTTTCATTCTTGCACTCCACAGGCCAAAATCTGATCCATCAAGAATAGGTGTTGCATTGCCACTTGAGTAGTCCATTGTGTTCTTTGCAAACTTTTCCTTCAAGCTGTTAAACTTTTCGAAGGCACTGGCTTTGATACCAATTGAAGAACACAAGCTTATACTGAGAGGGGGGGTGAACAGTATAAGACCACTTTTAACTTTATCTAACAATACAACTTTCAAACCATTAACATGTATAATAAGATAGCAGTAATAACAATAGTAAAACAATGCACAAAATGCAATCCACAAAGAGACACAACAATTTACATGGTTCACCCAAGGTGGGCTACTCCACGGATAAAACTTTTCTTCTAAAAGTTGTATCAAAGTCCTCTAGGAATCCTTCCCGATTACAATGTTTATGAGCCTCAACTCAAAGGAGACACCTTCCCCTAATTCTGCTTTGTTGGTGATCCTCTAGAAGACCTTTATCTCCTTTGCCCTTAGCAAGTGGAACTCTATCCATAGAAGACACCTATCTTCCCTGCTCTGGCTAGAGATCTTTGTCCTCAACTCTGTCACTACAAAGCTGGTCCTCTTATCTACACCAAACATAGTCCTTCGGTCTAGCACAATTGTCCTCTTCCTCTATTATTTTTTGCACTTGGTTGAAAACAACTTTTCACTGTCTGCGCAACTACAACAGCACAGTCTTCTCAAATTTACAACAGCACTATCTTCTCAATTTTTGTGCAAACATAGTAGTGCAATCTTCGCAAAATGCAGCAGCACTATCTTCTCAACTTAGCTTCTGCTCCGTTGCACATCCACCACAGCGCAGTCTTTGCACACTCTGCTTTCTTTACACAGTCTGTGTAAATACTGCAGCACTCGATCGCACAGCAACTTATGTGCCTATGTGCAGCCACTACAACACCCTCTTCACATAGTCTGCTTCTCCTTGATCAAAATTCTTCCTACACTCTGCTTCTGTGAAAGTCACACTTTGAAAGCACACTTCGATCGATTCGATACGACTGCTCTTTGTGCACAGCAGACTTCACTTGCGCAAACTTGACACACACATTCGATACTTGAAACTCAAAAATAGTCCTCCTTTTATAGCAATAATTCATGATTAAATTCATGATCTTAGTCGGCTGTATATCCTTAAAACAATCATCGACTGCACAACCTTACACTTCGTCGACAAAGGTTAACTCCGTCGGCTTCAATCGCCTCTGCTATTTTGTAGCTTTTCTAGCGCGAAACTCAAACATGTCACGATATCGCTACGCCTTTGTCTGTCGTACACCTTGTATTACTTGCTATCATGAAATCATGACACTACTGCCTGTCGTGCGCCTTCTTTGGTTTGTTGTCACGAAATCGTGACACTACAGCCTGTCATACACTTTCGCTAGCTTGTTGTTGCAAAATCGTGACACTGCAGTCTGCCTTACGCCTTGCTTTAGCCTGTTGTCGTGAAATTGTGACACTCCCTGACTTTGCTGATGTCATCATGAATCTTGTTGCGAAATCGTGATGCTTTAGTCTGTAAGGCCTTCTTCTCTACTTTTGTCGTGAAATCACGACACATCTGCTTTTGCTGATGTCATCAGCAACTTTGTCGCAAAATCGTGACACTTCTTGCTTCTTCAACCTTTCATCGGTTTGCACTAGCAAAAATGGAACATGTTGCGAAATCGTGACGCTTTTGCTGCCTTAAGCTCTTTTCTGCCAATTGCTCACGAAACTAGAACATGTCGCGAAATCACGACGCTTTCACTGCCTTAAGCTCTTTTCTGCCAACTGCTCGTGAAATTGGAACATGTCACAAAATCACGATGCTTTCGCTGCCTTAAGCTCTTTTCTGCCAACTGCTCGTGAAACTGGAACATGTCATGAAATTGTGATGCTTTCGCTACCTTAGGCACTTTTTTTCCAACTGCTCGCAAAACTGGAACATGTTGCAAAATCGTGACGCTTTCGCTGCCTTAAGCACTTTTCTGCCAACTGCTCGTGAAACTAGAACATGTCACAAAATCGTGATGCTTTCGCCACCTGCAAGCTGCCAACTCAACCTATCACGAAATCATGACACTTTTTGCATTCGTACAACTTCATTGAAACTTATCGTGAAATCATGACACTTCCTGCAACTCAACTTTGCCAACTCAACTTGTCACAAAATCGCGACACTTCCTGCAACTCAACTCTGCCAACTCAACTTGTCGTGAAATCATGATAGTTTTGCCTGAACTTTCTCTCTCCTCAAACATGTTGCAAAATCACGACAGTTTTGCCAACTTTGCCTCTGCCTTCCAAAGATGTCGCGAAATCGTGACAGTTTTGCCAAAACTTTCTCTCTCCTCAAACATGTCACGAAATCGCGACAGTTTTTCCAGCAGCCTGCAAACTTTTTCTAACTTATCTTTTTCTGGATTTTTGGCAACTAGGCTACTTTGATTTTCTTGGAGACTTACTGACCAGCTGAAACCTTCATCAAAACACATACTTAGACAACTAATCAAATTGCTTCAAGAACTCCTTGACATCAAAGACAACAACTACCAAGAGCTCCTTTGACATCAATGACAACAACTATACTTGAGCAAAGGCAATGTACTCAAGGTACCCAAAATTGCCAACAAAAAATGGGTGAATGCATTTGGATCTAGCAGTTGGAGCTCAATTGACCTTAAAATCTCCATCAAGGTATCCCTGTACTTTGGGGATTGTTGTATGAGCTCATAGATTGATAGCTTAGCCAAAGTCATTTGTAAATTTTGCCCGAGTCTACTCCGAATGGTTATCATAGGTCGAATTGGTGGACCTGGAAGGTTATCTTACCCATGCCTCTTCCTAGGTTCAACTAGGACATTAATGGGAGCTGTAGGAGGTTGCATTTGATCATACCATCTAGTCCTAGTTGCTATATTGACAATTTTAACCATCCCAACATACCCATGGGTAGGCGTATCAATTCAAACTTGATTGACTTATGCACCTTGCCCTCTAGGGACCTCATGGTTTAGCAGTGGGTTTTTGTAGATGCCCATATCTAGATTGTCAGGGTCCAGTGGGTTTTCCACTTTAAGTTCTTCTGCCTCAATCATGTTTTGTACTTGGTGCTTGAAACCAACGCAAACCTCAATATTATGCCCCGGTATCCTATGATAAGGGTAAAATTGATCTTCCCTATATCGTTTTGTCTTAGGATGGTTGGGATCTATAAGAGGTATGTCAAGGAACCTGATCTTTCTTGCCTCACTCAGTTGGTTGAAGATTGATTGCATTGATTCTGCCAATGGTGTGAAATAGCGAGGGGGTTTGCACTCTTTTTTCTACCCCTGATTGTTATTTTGATCATAGTTGGTTGGTGGGGGTTGTGCTTGATAATTATGGGGTTGGTGCACATCCCCATCCTTAGGCATAGCCAATACCACTTGATTAACTAGAGCAGGGTTTGCCTGCTTCTATTTGTATTTGCTAGTTTTGTCATTTTTGTTCCACTCCTTCTTGGTTCGGAGTTTTATAGTTCCATCGTCCACTTTTATATCCTCAATGAGTTTGGCATATGCTAAAGCTTCTTCAAAGGAGGTGTACTATTGGATTTTTAGCAAGAGGGAAATGTGTTTGGAACAACTCTTGGTGAACATCTGGATGATATATTCTAGGGGGACGGAGAATGATAATTTTGCCATGACTCTCCTCCATCTATTCCCATAATCCGTTACTGGATCATTATCATAATGTTTAATATTTGGCTAGGTCAAAAAGTTTTACTTTCCTATTAGCACCAAAATAGAAATGCTTCAGGAAAGCGTTCACTAGTTGTTCAAAATTGGCTATGCTATGCTTGGGCAGTTGGTTGAACCATTGGGTGGCAACACTCACAAACGTCATAATGAATGTCCTAAGAATGAGAGCATCATTGCATTCAAGATGAAAATATGCATTAATGAAATTAGTAACATGCTTTTGTGCATTCTCTTCACCCTTAAACTTTTCTAACCTAGGCATCTCTAAGTACTTAGGGTATACGGGGCTAGGGACGAATAGACATAATGGTTGATTGTGTATCTTGCTCAATTTCGTTTGGCTACCAACCGTCTATTATTTTTCAAAGGATTTTATCTTTTCAGTGAGTGCTTGGAAAGAATTTAAGACAAGGAGCTCTTCCTCTTGTATACCCCCTCTGCGGTGGCAATGGAGGTAACACTCTATCCATTTGATTTACTCCATTTTCTTCCCTCCTATGAGGGGATCCAGGATATGCCTGATCCTGATTTATTATGTCTACCATTTCCCCCCTAGTTAGATTTTGTTCATGATTTTAAGGGTGATTTTTTTACAAGGTTCCTTCTTTTCTAGTGTGCTCCTCTCTTGGTGAGTTAGCGTGTTGATCTCTTTGACGATCATTTCTATTTGTTTGTTGGTTGCTTTGAGCTAGCTGCTCAGCTTGCTCTCTTAAACGTTGCTCATGTTGGTGCAACAACCGTTCTCTCTATTTATTATGTTCAAGAGCATCTACAAGCTCTTGTTATCTATGCAAGACATTTTCTAACCATCACACGTGGTTAACTTGCATAGTCATAGAAGACTCATGCTTATCTGAACCTATCCTAGTGGTTTTGATTCACAGATTTCTCGAAGAGGTTTTTGTTGTTTCTTTTCTTTCGCTAGCTAATGTGACTTGTTCAGTATATTGTTGAGTGTCTCTATGACTAGAATATGTATGCTAACTACGAGATGACCTTGAGGCACCTCCAATTTGAGAAATGGGATTAGAAGTCACGGTTCGTGAACTTCTAGATGCATAATTCTCTATGGCTACCATTCTGGGAGGTGGCCTCGAATGCAATCGATCCAACTCATCCAACTATCTTGTTTTCCATGGTTGATCCTATGGGGTACCATTTTCTCTGGTAAGGTCATAGTATAATGGAATTCTCCCTCTTTTTTGAAGGATATATTCTGTTTGTTGTCTTTGACTAGAGGTATTTCTAGTTTCTTGCCCCTCAGTAGGCTGATCTATTCTAAGTGTCTCATGTGAATGTTGAGATGTTGAGAATATTGTGTGTCCTTTTGGTGATGAAGGTTTCGTGGCCCTATCTACCCTCCATGAGGATGGATATGGGGAAACTTCATCATCCCTGTGTGAAGAACGGGGTCTAGAATCCTCTTTATGTCTATGTAAGGAGGAAGCCCTTGAAGCCTCCTCATGGCTCTAAGAATTTTTTGTGTGTTTAGGGGAAGCCCTTGAGGTTTCCACAGGTCTCCTTGATGATGATGGTCATGAGGCCTCTTTGTGTTGATGTTATGTAGTTCCTAGATTTGGTTCCCTATTTGGGGTTTCTTGATGAGATCCTAAAAGGGTTGAGTTATCACCACTTAGACTCACAGAACTACGTCTTACGATCTTCTGAGTGGGTCTTCCAATGTTACTATGACTTCACCTAAGGGTATGAGTTGCTTTAGATTTTCATTTGGTATCAGACCGAGGGTGTTTACTTCTTGTTTTGACCATTCTATTTTAGGACTTAAGTTTTTGTGTTGCACTTAAATATGACCAAGTAATATCACACAAATGTTTATCTTGATTACAAATTTAAGTGTGCCCTAATATTTTTTGATGTATTTTTTATGTTTGGTTGTTTCTCGTTTCTTGTTGTTGCTTTGGATTTGGAATGAGGAGACTCATCCATAGTGATAATTAAGAACACTCATGCCAAACATGATTTCTCAAAAGAGACTAGGGTATATCGCTTAAATCCCAGTGGGGGGTTTGCCTAGCTCTTCAAATCTGAACCAATTGATTATTATAATAGTGGGATACAGTATGAACACAAATACCTTAGTGTCACTATAAGTAAGTTCTTCAATCTATTTCTATGAAGCTCTCGGGGGAAAATCAGTGGGAGGAGATGAATGCCAATGTCACTGGACTGAATTGAGGGTTGGTGATGAAATCCAACTCCTAATATTTAAAATAAACGTGTGTGTGGTTCATTTTAAGTTTTGCATGAATAAGAATGCATCATATAGCAGCAATGAACTTTCCCTATATTCCTAATGTAAAATGCGTTTCAATTTCAGAAAAGTGCATAACTACTATGAGATTAATAAATGCACTCTATTAGGTGCAAGTATGGCCTTTATAAAGGCCCCAAAATAAGTAAACCAATCACACAGTATCTAGAATGTTATATTCTAGGGCTAAATTTATAGATAGAAGCCATTGTTCCTAGCAACACCTAGTGGAAAATCTAAAAAGAAACCTAGGATGTGCAAGATACAAGTTCTTTCTCTTTCATTCTTTTAGTTTTCCAAATTGAAATATTTCTTAATGATCACTGATTTTTATGGAACATAAATAGACATAGAGCTATAAAGTGTTAGAGAAGTTGTACCGACCTTTAATCCAACTCGGAGAGTTAGTTTTTTGACCTCTGCTACACTCCAGCTCTAGTTGTTATTGACCAGAGCGACTGACTTATGTCTATTGTTGACAAGAGTGGCTGACCTCTAGCCACTATAGACCAGAGCAACTAACTGTTGGCCACTGTATATTAGAGTGACTGCACCTATATACAAAACCTAAGTCAGTAAAGGGGCAAAAAATACAAATAAGCTAAAGAAATGGATAGGGGTCCCACCATGATTGACATCTATAGCGACCCCGGGGAAGTGATGCACCGTCCACCAGACTACTCTACTTGTGATTTGATTGAATCCTTTGATACTAAATATGCAACAAATGAAAGGTACAAAGCAGATATAACTAGAATGCAAAGAAGTAAATGAATGAATGCTTTTATTATTGATATTCTCTAGATTAGGTTACAAATGAATCCCTCTGAGGGATACCCTTCATTTGATACATGATTTTACACACAAAAGAGGGCAGCAGGTGTATGAAATATCCCCTCGCATAGGGGGTACACTTTATAAGGCTTATCGGTGATGCACACAGAAATGTATGAGGGCTTACAAATGCCTCCTTCTCTAGGTCTAAATGCTAGAGGGATCTTCTTGTACTTGTATGTCACAGATTTTCTTGATTGAACCTGTAGCCCTTAAATCAATGAAACAACAACACACGCTTAGATGCCCGAGATTGCCTCCCTAGATGAGGCTATTGTTAGCATAACTATATTTTATTCCATTATTTCATTATAGGGCATATTATTAGTTTTGTTACAACCATCGTAACTTATGGGCTATTTCAGAGCCTTATTAGTTTCGTAGGTTACAGCCTATTCTAAGGCCTAATTGTAGCTATTTATTCATGCTCATCAATATGAATTATGTTCGCATTCCTACATGCTATCATAGCAACGTTTGCTTGGGCATTCTTTTTGATATCTAAGGAGACTGGCGTAGATGCTAGCACATTTCTCAAGGTAGGGCTGGACCTGCTCGAGCATGCATCCCGAGGAATAGGAATTGGACCTACTCGAGGACACATCTCGAGGCATCGAAACTAGACCTGCACTTGGAACGAGGGTGGCTGGACTGGCTTGACCAGGCACAGATCCTAATATCTGACGACTGCGGTTGATTGGACATGGATCCTGAGGTCAATCCAGACTGGATCCGACTCGACACATTTCTCGAGGTCAGATCGACTGACACTAGACCGACATTGGACCTGACTGGACATGGGCATGGATCTCAAGGTCGATCAAAATTGGTTCTGACTTGGCACATTTCCCAAGGTCAAAATGACACCTAGATTGACACATGGTAGCTAATTGGACCGAAGTTGATTGGACAAAACCGCCATGTCGACTGACGTGGCAACTGACCGACGCTGGACTGGACTGGACCGCCATGTGGACTAACGTGGCAGCTGACTAGACGTTGAACGGACATGGCAGCGACGTGACCCAAACCTGACCCCTGTCGCATGGCGTGGCAAAATGGGTGTCGTGATTGCTCGAAGGCAATCACATATAAAGGGGGAATCTTCCATTTTATTCCCCCCGCATGCACCCCACGGGAGCAATGTGGGACTAAAGTCCCACAGTTTTTTTTTGCTCCCCGTGAGGGTCGCAAGGGAAGAAAGGGACAATTGTCTCTTTCCTTCCCATCGGGCGTGCTAACCCAGCCGTTAGGAGCGCCAGGCTAGTGCCTGTGATGTCGGGGGTTCAAACCCCTTCGACAGCCCCTTGAAGGTAATTATTTTTTTAATTATTTTTTGTTATTTTTCTTTATTTTTTTAGTATTTTTTAATTAATATACTAATATTTTTTGTGTTTAAAATAAAAAAATCATTTTTTTAATTAATCATATTTTTAAATTATGATTTTTCTTTTTTTAAACAAAAGTATTTTTATTATTAATTAAATTATTACTAAAATTATTTAGAAATTTACATTAAAATTAGAATATTTGCCATAGTAAAGGGGGGTGTTTTCTTCAAAACCTAAAGAAAAAGGGGGGGATGATGAGTAAATTTTTAAGGCAAATTGGCTTATTGTAAAGGTGCATTTTCGGCAGCACCCGACACCTAGTGGTTTATTTCTATGGGCACTTTTATGTTGTATGTTGCATTTTTTCTTACTTTGCACTACATCATTAAAAGTTAAAATCAAATTCACTCCCTAAGTCCCTAAAATAATTAAAACCCATCCGTGCAATTTATTGCACTGCAGTGTTCGATATTTGTGATACCTCTGGCCAGCACTTATAGGTAAAGCTATTGTGATTGCGCTACTATATCCATCGCCTAATATAGCTACCAAAATGATGTCTGAGCTTGTTCTCTATAAATCGTCGGGGAGAGATAAGTTTGCCATTTTGCTATTTTTTTACTCCATCCACTACCCTAATCGCTCTTGTGTTTAGGCATAAATACTGATGAGAGTTCTGACATCCACATTTTTTAGGGTAAGTTACGCCCCACGCATGAGGATTGATGAATTTCTATGGTAGGTGCCATCAACAAGTCGATTCCATTTCAGTACCGCCTAAGTACCACGTATCATATAATCTTTAAAAATTACCTATAGTCTCCCTCACGTAAGGGTGGGTAATTTTTTTTTATTTTTCAAAATACCTAGTCTCCCTCACGTAAGGGTAGGTATTTTGTATGGTATAATAGCCTGGAATTAAGGTATATAGAAAGGGTGACCAATTGGTGATATAAGGAACCTTCACTATGGCTTCTGCTGCAAAGTTAATGACTGATGCTCATCAGTTATTGAAAGGTCCTAATTATACACCATGGAAAAACAAAATGAAGGCAGTCCTCATCATGGAAGATTTATGGGATGTTGTTTTTGGAGCAACAACGAGACCTTCACCGACATCTGGATCCACAGCTCTCACTACTGATCAGATAACCTTTGATAAGAAAGATAGTCGAGCAAAAGTGCTCATTTTATTTGTTGTTTCAGATGAAGTTCAACCTCATATAGCTGACAAAGCAAGTGGTAAAGAGGCATGGGATGCCTTTCAAACCATTTATGAGGGAAAGAATGACTCCACCATTCTTCATATTCAAAAACAACTTCACAATCTAAGTTTGAGACAGGGTGAGACAGTTGAACTCTTTCTTTGCAGAGTGTCTGAATTGAAAGGTAAATTGAATTCTTTGGGAGATACAGTGGACGACAAACTTCTCACTTCAATAGTGATGAGAGATTTTCCTGATTCCTTTGATACGTTGATCACCTCCATTCAGGTGTCACAACGAAAATTTACCTTTATTGAGTTGGTCAATTTTCTTCAACAATAGGAAGCACGCCAACTTCACAGGGATGATTCTTCTAATATAGCCCTATACTCCAACCGACAGGGTTCTAAGAAGAAAGGTAATTTTTAGAAAGGAGGCAATTCTCAACAGGATTCAAAAGGAAAAGGGAAACAAACTCAAAAGAAGAAGAGGTATTGCAAAATTTGTGATAAATACAACCATGACACCATCAGGTGTTGGCATAAGAATAAGCAAAAAGGCCAGAACAAACCACAAAACAAGAACAAGCAACCCAGGGTGAATGTTGTTATTGAAGAATCTGACTCAGATTCTGAATGGGCACACAAGGTGCTCATGACTACCACAGCCTCCAAGGAGAAGGATCCTGTATGGTATGTCGATTTTGGTGCTAGTAAGCATATGAATGGCGACAGATCATGGTTTGAATCATTTGTGGCCAAAGAGGGCAGACTTTTCACTATTGCTGATGACAAAACCTACAAGGTTTAGGGAGAGGGTACAGTTTTAGTCACTCTTCCTGATGGCAAGTGTCATATTGACAAAGTCCTCTATGTTCCAAGACTGGCTAACAATTTTTTTTCAGTCACACAAATACTGGATAAAGATATGGTTGTCAACTTTCATGTTGAGAATGGCAAGAAGTGTTGTTCTATTACCAAGAAGGGTAAGCAGATTGCAATAGCTTCATATAAGCATAGCTTATTTTCCCTAGATGCTATCTCTACTCCCCATGTTGCCATGACAGTCTCTACCAAGGAGGCCACTTCCCTCTGGCACAAGAGATATGGGCATCTTAGTTTTGGCTACTTATTTGAGCTTAGTAAGTATGAGATGGTAAAGGGTCTTCCTTCCCTTTCTTCCACATTGCCAGTGTGCTCTGACTGCTTGGCAGGAAAGCAGCATAGAGTACCTTTTGAGAATAGCTCAAAACGAGCACATAAACCTCTAGAGTTAATTCACACCGATCTGTGTGGTCATTTCACACCCAACAGTTGTGGAGGGAAGAGGTATTTTTAGTTATTTGTAGATGACTACTCTCGCAAGATGTGTGTTTTCTTTCTCCGACTGAAATCTGAGGCTTTCGCTTTCTTCCAGCAATTCAAGAAATCTGTTGAGGAGTCAGGGGCTTCTATTAAAACCCTCCGCTCATATTGATGGGGGGAGTTTACCTCTAAAGAATTTTTAGCATTTTTAACTGAGCATGGAATCACGAGATAGTTAACAACTGCCTATACTCCTTAGCAAAATGGAGTTGCTGAGAGAAGGAACCATTCTATTATGGAAATGGTTCATTGTATGCTCACAAGATCTACTCTTGGGCAACAATATTGGGCAAAAGTTGTCATATGCAAACCTCTATTTCAAGAAATAAGGTTCTGAGATAGTGTTTCTTGTACTCTATGTTGATGATTTGCTCATTACAGGGAGTTCAAAACCTATGATCTCTGCTGTCAAAAGTGACTTGTGTAAATATTTTGAGATGATAGATCTCGGACTTCTCCATTATTGTCTTGGTCTGGAAGTAAGCCAGAAGGAGCACTACATTAAGGTGTCTCAAAAAAAATATGCCAAGACACTATTAGAAAAATATCGCATGACTGATTGTAAGACAATGGCAACTCTAATGGAATCAGGTCTTCAGTTATCATGATATGATGATTCACCTCAGGTAGATGGTACTCTCTATCGACAGTTGATCAGGAGTCTCATATACCAATACTAGGCCAGATATCGTATTTGTTGTCAACTATCTTTCGAGGTTCATGCAGGAACCTAAGACTATTCACTAGAAAGCAGCAAAACGTGTTCTTCACTATGTCCATGGTACTATGGAATATGGCCTAGAATACAAGCGAAATGGTAAATTCTTCTTGCAAGGATACACGGACTCCGACTATGCCGGGTCGTTTGATGATCGTAAGTCAACTTCAGGAAATATTTTTCATCTTGGATCTGGTCCTGTCTCTTGGTACAGCAAGAAGCAACAGGTAGTTTCTATCTCATCTACAGAGGCAGAATATCACGTCGTACGTGAAGCTATGTGCGAAGTGATATGGTTACGTCGCATCCTGACAAGTATGGGGCTTCCATCCAAATATCCAATCCACTTGTTCTGCGACAACCAGGGTGTTTTGAACCTTGTTAATAATCCATTGCATCATGAGAAAACCAAGCACATTGATACACAATACCACTTCATTCGATACGAAGTTCCAAGTCATCGAATTCAGCTTCAGTACATTCCCACCGATGCTCAAGTTGCAGACATTTTCACTAAGGCACTTGCACGTGTCAAATTTGAATTGTTTCACAGCTCTCTTTGTATTGCAAAATGATGTAATCAGGGGGGATGTTAGTATAGCTAGTAGTTATCCTATTACCCAAATAATGTAATAAGGGGGGATGTTAGCGTAACTATATTTTATTCCATTATTTCATTATAGGGCATATTATTAGTTTTGTTACAACCATCGTAACTTATGGGCTATTTCAGAGCCTTGTTAGTTCCATAGGTTACAGCCTATTCTAAGGCCTAATTGTAACTATTTATTCATGCTCATAAATATGAATTATGTTCGCATTCCTACAGCTATTAGCAAGAATAATCTTAATAAATGCAATGAAACTAGTACTATACAAGCAAATGATTGAAATAAAGTTTATGCTACTGAAATGAGAGATAAAGCAGAATAAAATAAACTAAACCCTACGCTAGGTTGTGGGTCACTGTCCAGGACAACGGCTGCTAAGGTGAAATCTCACTCTCTTGATCCAAAGTCTATGGGCTCAAGTTCACTTATAATGTTAAAAATGGTTACCTTATGTGTTTATATTTGCCCTCTAATCTGACAGGGCTCCACTACAAGAATCGATCTCCAAGGGAAGCTCTCCAAGTCTCTAGAAGCTCTCCTCAAAGATCCGACTTGTTTAAAGTTCTGATGTATGATGCTCTCCCTCTCTCTCTGATTGAAATAAGGTCCAAGAATGTCCAAGAAGCTCTATATCTCCTAATTGATCAAAATAAGGTCCCCTAGTGCTTTTAGGTTTACTCCTTATAAAGTGTTTTGAAGCCCAAGGTCAATGTTCAACCCTAGGACTGAATCCCACATGCATACTAGGTGTTAGCATGAGAAGCTCTCTATTTTACTATATTTAACTGAAGTCTAAATCTAGACTTTGAGTCTTCCATGTAGACTGGTTGTGAGGAGAGATGCAAAGTTGCCCATGCTCGCCCTTATTGCATGCAGACTGCCACTTCCAACCAATATTAGGCTAGAAGAGTGACAAAATGTATTTAAAGCTTAGCCGTTGTCATCTGCAGTGGCTAATGTTTGTCCGCTTTGAGCTACAATGACTGGGTTTTGTCAGCTCTGGTCTATAATGACCAAGCTTGGATGAGTTGAAAATGCCTCAAATGAGTGGTAAAAATCACTTTTGACACTTGGAAGGTCCCAAGGTTTAGTCACATGACCTATGGGTGTACCCATGTGAGTAGTCTTCCTGAACATGGCATATTTTAGGTGTCTACAATAGTTATATGACCTTGGGCATTGGGGGTTTCTAAATTATAGGGCAACATAGCTTTTGGAGGTAATCTTCCCACATTAATAAGGATATTTTTTGCATGAAAAACCACATTGTAGACCTGTGGGAAGGTGTATACTCCAAATTGTTGGGTTTGTAGACCTAAATGTGATTCGGGGGCTCTGATATAATACATGAAAGTGAGGCTTGAAGCTAGTCTAGATTCAGAGGGATCCTCTTCCAAGTCCTACTAAAACTCAAGTTGAAGTCTGAAATAATTTATTGCTGATGGTTTTGCATGGATGTAAATTGATTAAGGACGAAAAAAGGATCAACGGATTCATTGAATTCTTCCACAAAGGGTTCATCTAATGCTACCCATGAGGTAATGGTATTGTCTTCAAGGGTCCTGAACCCATGTAGGATTTTTCCTCTTATGGATAGGGCTAGGATTTTGATAATAACATCATTTTTTATATTGCGTATTACTGCTAGATTCAAAATATCTTGGTAGTGTTCATATGCAATTTTACAAGATCCATCATAGGTAGGGATGGCCTTATACATAGCTTATATAATATCATGCATATGGGCCAGTATAAGGGGACCAGTTATATTCCATCTAGGATATTTTTGTAAGGGTTTATGTGGAACTACATTTTGATTCGGGTTTTGGGCCATGTTCCCAGGTGTAGCTCTTGTTGGAGGTGGTCTTGGGTGTACTGCAAGATGCACCTCAGGAGGTATTTCATCTGAATGAAAATCCTTATTCAAGTCACTTATGATAGTAGACCCTCTAAAAGGTAGCTCACTGTAGAAAAAATATATATACAAATGACCTAGTATTCATGAAAGAACTACGAGCTACAGGGATAACTTTTTTGGTTCCGCAAACTAGGGAGATTCCAGGTGAATTTGCTACTCTCCAGTTAGCAATATCAAGACAATTCACCAAATCTTGATTTCTTTGAGAAAATATATATACAATAAAGAATAATATGGGTTCTAGTGTTTCTTGTAAATAAGTCCCATCAAGCATGCCAAAACTATTGGGATACAAATTGACATTAAGTAAACTTGATACTGCAACTTTCTATTTTCTAGCTTTCTAACTAGGCTTGCACCCACTAGAAACAACTTAGAACTCAACATTGGATAGACCAAAGACTGCTTCAGTCCAACCTCCAAAGTAGGCTTGTTCCTTGTCGACTGACAAAGTGTTGGCTCAATTAAGATCAATAATGGTTTTGAGATATGGGGTTAGAAAAGGGTTTAGGGTTAAGAAATTATGAGTAAAAAGTGGTCAGATAGGGCTAACAACATAGGCATCCATAGGGAAAACCTTTCAGCAAATTATTTCTAGTGTCCCACACTCAAGATTAGCAGCACCCAAAATAGAATAATCTTCATATAATAGAACAAAAAATAGAGATGTGCTTCAAGAAGTAATTTCAACATCTATGATACTAACAATATAATTTAGCAGAATAGATCAATATTTAGACTTAACAAAAATAAACTTCTTACTAGCACATATATAACTATGAATAGATTTCAATTGCCTTAAAACTAGTAATCCAATATAGGTGGAATAAACTAACCATAATAAATTTAACAAAAACGTAGTTCACCATTCGAACCTCTTAATAAATACACCGAATATGACAATTATTGAGTCAAAAATTTAAGTAATGCTCCTTCCATTAATTTGCAAAAGATATTACATAGTAGGGCAAGCAAACACTCTAAATCCGATCCTAAAAATCAAGGGTTTGACCTCTATATATAGTTTTTCAATGAAAGAAAATAGGTGGAACATTACAAGGATTTAAACTATGCCAGATTAGCAGAATACTAAGGTGGCATCATTTAATTCACCTGTAGGGCTCGAGGAATCCGCTTGATACTGAATGCCATGGCAACTTGGCTTTGCAACTTGTTGGTTCTATCATGGTAGTTAGACTCCATCCATTAGAAATAAGATCTGAACCATTTAGCTTTCATGAGGAATTTATCCTATCGTAGATCTACAACTACCCATGTTCTTGGTTCTTGGTTCCATGGATGCTTTGTCCACCTGCTTGAATTGACTGGTTCTCATTCACGAAGAATCTACCTTTATATACTCGTAAAAATGTTAGCATGATATCCACTGTTGATGCAAATTATGGACAACTATGATTAAACTTTAATAATTCTTTGTAGATGAGTGACATAGAACATGTCACCAATCCACTCTAAAATGAACGCTGATATCAACTTAGACAGCTTTGGCCATTGGATTGGAGAATTTGTTAGAAACACACTAAGTATCAGGCAGGACGTAACGTGTCACCAATCTGCTCTCTTCATACTTAAAACTATTTTATTTTCCTTTTGCATCCGTAGTGTAGAGCATACCATAATATGCTCCTCGATATCTGCTCCTCCAACTTTGACCTGAGTTGACTACAAAATAGAGCATGTTGCCAATCAACTCAAAAAGTAGTGTAAAATATCACTTTGTGTTGTTCCACTGCCTTGTACTTATCCTCAGGCATTTTAACCTCTTTGCCCAGTGACATAGAGCATATCGCCATTTCACTCTAGAATAGACATGGAATTCAGTGGCATGGAACATCTCTAGCACTTAGTCGCTTTAGTGCACGGGATGGGGTCATGTCACTAATCTACACTTTAGAAGATGCTTACATCACTTTGACTTGTTTTGACTGCAAATTGGAACATTTGCACCAGACTGCTGTAAAATACACTGTCTTCAGCAACGTGGAACACTTTTCTTATGCTACGAAAAAGAACTAAGTGTTGAGTGGATTGGAGCATCCTACTTTGGACCACTCTAAAATACACTATATCTTCAGTGGTTGGGAGCATCTTCATGCCTTAGAATATTTTTCAAAAATTTTCTAAGGATGTGGCCATTTTGGGCCTACAACTCTCTTTTATGATATTCAATGCTTCATAAAGTTTATTTGTAATCATGATTTTCATCTATAGATGAATTATTAACATGTGGATGCACTATGTTTGTTGGATCCATATTCAAGGGATGTTTGAGTTAGTTTATGTGCCTTTAGTAGAGCAAACTATAGATGTCCTAACTAAGGGCAAGGGCAAGAGTGTCTTGTGTAGGAGAGTGTCCCCTGAGATAAGAATGACTTGTAAGGGTCTCTCTCTATATCCTTCATTCATCGTAAAGAGAGATGTAAAATAATTGTCAATAACCATTTAAGGTTAGAATCAGTTATAATCATTTGTATATTTTCTTATTAGCCTATAATAATTTTGTTAGATGATTCAGTTATATTAAATTATTATTCATTAATCTATTTTTTATTTAAACATTAGATAAATTTTATTATAATAATATTTATTCTTCATTCTATCCAATTAATTTTCAATAAAATTATTTTTTAATTTATTAATATTTAAAATACTTTTCATATCTATATTTATTTATTTTCTGGATACATAGGGGATTTGATTACATCCACACTATTTTTAGTAACTACGAAGTGCGGGATTCAAACCATAGAGGCTACTCCCAACAAGCGTATACCACCTCATTATTGTTGATCCAATGTGATAAGGACCATCGGTCACTCAAGATTTGTACCATCATCGTTGATCTGGTGCATACTCAAAGGATTCAGATCATATTACTACCTTTGTAAACAAACAAGCATATCCCAAGGTTTGAACCTAGATCTCTTCTTGGTAAGTGCTTGGCTAGACAGACAACTACCAATCCACCTAGCCCTTAGGAACTTTTCGTATCTATATGTCATTTTATATAACTTATTATAATAAATTATATATTTATTTTGTTTGATTTAATGTATTATAATTTCAATCATTTTATATTATATGGTCAAATGAATTTCAATCATTATTGTGCATATTGCAACTTAAACATAGTAAAGGTAAAAGTAGTCCTCATACATATTTGGATGTTTATTTTGGCTGTACATAACTCCTTTATTTAAATTGTCAAGTGAGGGATATTGTAGTGTTATATTTTTGGGTTTTCATCCAAGAGATTTACGCTCAAAATCCTGGTACAAGGGGCTGGGACCCTTTCAAAAAAACATATTCTTTAACCTAAATTATATAGAGGTTTCCCTAAGAAAAAAAAAATGGCCATGGACTAGGGATTATAGAGAGGTTTCCTTAATAAAAATCAGCCTAGTGCTTGTCGATGGGCTGCCCTGGTTCGATTCTCTAGACAATTAGAATCTTGTTTAGTGGTAATTTTGCCCAATTGTAAAACCACACTCACACTTAGGTTTTAGGTTAGAAAACCCTCTCTTGCAAAGAAGTTAAAAACAAAAAACTACTCCAAGGTTTCTCTATATAAGCATTGCACATCTGTATTTGTAATCTTGTAAAGATGTGTTAGATAAGTGCTAGGAATACCTTAGTAATTTGCAAGTAACTATTAATAAGGTTCCTATGTTGGTTTATTTTATCATGCTATACTAATTATTATTAATGAAACTTAAAGAGGAAAACAAAATGTTATTGGCCCTCATATGACCATGATGTAAAGCCTTAGTTCCTTTTATCTTGAAGAATTTTAGATAAATTTTATCTTCCTTTGATTAAGAAGATTTTAGACAAGTTTTATCTTGCATTATTAAACCCTACTTTGAACATGAAAAAGAAGACTAAAATATATCCTTAGATGTGAATCTTAAATGGTAATTGGATTCATTCAATGTCGCTTCTATCATGAAGATAAAGATAGCCTTTGATATAATAAATAAATTATTTGAATAACACAAGCTTATACTAAGAGGGAGGGATGAACAGTATAAGACCACTTTTTACTTTTCTTTCCCAATCAATATTATGTAATATATCAATGGAAATATCAATAGAAATAATAAAAGCAATGCACAAATCACCACACACAATAGAGACACCAATTTAACGTGGTTCACCCAATGTGGGCTACTCATGGAGAAAATATTTCACTAATATTTTCTCAAAAAATATCTTGGGAATACTTTCCCTATTACAATTTTTATGGATCTCTATCCAAAGGAGACACCAATCCCCTAATCAAGTTCATGGATCTCTATCCACAGGAGAACTCCTTCTCCTCTGCTCTGGCTGGTGATCTTCTAGAAGAATTATTATCTCCACTACACTGGCTTATGGATATCTATCCATTGAAGACTCTTACCCTCACTTAGAATACCTTTCTTCACTAACCCGACTAATGGACCTCTATCCACTAGATATTGTTGTCCTCTATAATCTATCACCTCCAAAGCTTACTCTCAGCTCTATCTCAAATATGTACTAAACATAGTCCTTCGGTCTAGCACAAATCTGCTCAATCTCTATCCTCAAATATACACTAAACATAGTCCTTCATTCTAGCACAAATTTTCTCAATATTTATCCTCAAATCTGCACTAAACACAGTCCTTCGATCTATCACAAATTTGCTCAATCTCTGTCTCTAGTATGGCACAAACCTATCCTCAAATTTGCACCAAACTCTATCTTCAAATCTATCCTCAAGCCTTAACACAAATCTTATCTCAATCATAAATCAACTCTGCTATATCTTCCCCAAACCTTAACTCAAGGTTTGAACAAATTAATCTATCAACTCTGCTCACAAGTCTTCTTAAATACTTGCCTCAAATATGTCCACAAGTCCTCTCTAGAACTTACTCTCATTGCTCTCAAGTCTTCACCAAGACTTACCTCAAATTTTCTCAACAAGTCCTCACTAGAACTTGTCCAATCTGCTTAACAAGTCTTCACCAAGACTTATCTCAAATCTTCTCAACAAGTCCTCACTAGAACTTGTCCAATCTGCTTAAGAAGTCTTCACCAAGACTTGTCTCAACTCTGCTCAACAAGTCCTCACTAGAAATTATCCAATTTGCTTAACAAGTCTTTACCAAGACTTACCCAATCTGCTCAACAATTCTTCCTCAAATCTACATTGTAAGATTCCACAAAAGCTTCATTGTTAAGATCCTGCTATAAAATAAACTCAAATAACACACTCTCACATGATTGCTTGGAAATAAACTCACATAAACATCATATTAATATAACAAAAATTTGCATAAAGGAACAATCTCACAATAAGATAGAATCGCAGGCCTCTTCGAGGGGGCAACCTCCTTCAACACTTCATTAATTTGCAAAAAGATGGTTACATTGGTGCCTTTTCGGGTATTTAAGGAGTTTCCTTCCAAGGTTGGCTTACATGCAAAATGCCACCTAGATTACATGCATAATAACACCCGAATTACATGCATAGTGCCACTTTGAATTACATGCACAATGCCACTCGAATTACATGCATAATGCCACATGAATTACATGCACAATGCCACCTTACCTAACCTATCTACCATGTGTTACATAAAAAGGGTGCCATTTGTCATAGGCACTACCTAAGCTAAAACTTAGAACATTACAAAATATTAAGCATGGGTACTACCCACGTTCACTAGGAATTATTACATCGGGGAAGTTATTACATTAAGGGTTAGGATGAGATCCTAACATGCCCTTCTCCTTGAAGAAGCTTTGTCCTCAAAGCTGAAAATGAGGAAACTGTTGCTGGAGTTGATGGAGAGACTCCCATGTAGCATCCTTAGGTTGAAGTCCATGCCACTGAACCAGGACCTCTGTAATGGTACGGTTGCGCAGAGTGCAAGTTCGACGATCCAGCAGCTACTCCGATGCAAGTAAGATGGAGCCTTCTTCATCCAATTCAGGGAGTGTTGATTGAACCTGTACCTTTGTGCCCACAACTTTATTGAGAAGGGAAACATGAAAAATAGGGTGGATCTTGGAAGTGGGGGGAAGAGCCAATTTGTAAGCTGTTGGACCAATCTGTTGTAGAACCTGATAAGGACCATAGAATTTTGGAGCGAGCTTCTGACACCTACGAAGTTGTAGGGATGATTGTTTGTATGGTTGTAAGTGAAGGAAGACCATATCACCCACATCAAAGCTGCACTCGAACGATGTTGATCAACTTGTTGGCACATCCGATTCTGGGCCATGTTCAAATTTTGCTTGAGTTGGTGGAGGACCTCGTTATGTTGACTCAGAGCATTGTCAATGGCCTGGACCTTGGAGCTGCCTGGAATGTAGGAGGAAGGCGTGAGTGGAGGGAACTCATAAACTACCTCAAACGGTGTGAGTTTGGTGGTGGTATGATAGGAAGTGTTGTACCACCATTCGGCCAAGGAAAGCCATTTTTCCCAATGAGTAGGATGATCGAAGGCAAAGCAACGAAGGTAGGTTTCCAAGCATTTATTAACAATCTCTGTTTGACCATCCGTTTGCGGATGGTAGGCTGAACTCATTTTGAGTTGAGTCCCCTGCAACTTAAACAACTCTTGCCAAAAATTGCTAGTAAATGTGGGATCACGATTAGATACAATGGAGGTTGGCATGCCATGAAGGCGAAATATGGAGTCAAGAAAAATTTGGGCAATAGTGGATGTTGTGTAAGGATGGGTTAGGGCACAAAAGTGAGCATACTTTGAAAGGCGGTCCACTACCATGAAAATAACAGACTTGCCTCCAAATTTAGATAGCCCTTCTATGAAGTCCATGGAGATGTCATTCCACACCTGATCTAGTATCAACAATGGTTGAAGAGTGCTTGGAGAGTGCACTGTTTCCCATTTCATCCTTTGACATGTGTCGCAGTCCGCTACAAAAGAGCGAATGTCCTATTTCATACCTTTCCAAAGAAGGTGCGCTTGAGTCGCTCATAAGTTTTTAGGAACCCTGAATGGCCAGCAGATGGGGTAGCATGTGATTCCTTCATGAGGAGCTCTCGAAGTGGGGACTTAGGAGGAAGAACTAGGCGTTGATGGTAATGCAGATCCTGGCCATCCCAACTATATCCTGGTGTAGACTTTGGATCATCCCTAAGTGAAGAAACCAGGTATTTCAAATCTGCATCCTAAAGTATTTCTTGACGTAAGGGCTCAATCCATTGGGGCAATGGTGCAGAGATGGCACACAACATACTAAGGGTCTCAAATTGGCGAGAGAGAGCATCTGCCACAAGATTTTCCTTCCCTTTTTTGTACGTGATGTCATAATCATAGCCCATGAGTTTTTATACCCACTTTTGTTGCTCGGGGGTGGCAACCCGTTGTTCTAGAAAGTATTTCAGACTCTGGTGGTCGATTTTGATGGAGAAATGGTGCCCAATGAGGTAAGGTTGCCAATGCAGGACTGCATGCAATATTGCCAACATTTCCTTGGCATATGTGGATTTCCCCAAATTGCGATCAGATAGGGCTTTGCTAGTAAAATCCAAATGGCATCCTTCTTGTATCAATACCACCCCAATACCACGACCAGAAGCGTCACTTTCAATGACAATTTTTTTAGAGAAGTCTGGCATGGCTAAAACTGGAGTTGTGGTCATGGCATGCTTGAGTTCCAGGAATACTTGCTCAGTCGGCCCTGTCCAAGTAAAAGAATCCTTCTTCAACATGGAGGTGAGGGGGGCGTCTATCTTTCCATAATTGTAGGCAAATTTACGGTAATATCCTGTAAGCCCTAAAAATCCTCGAAGCCCCTTGAGTGTGCGAGGTTTTGGCCATTCTTGGACTGCTTGGATATTCTTAGGGTCAACCTTGACACCATCCTTTGAGACAATGTGTCCCAGATACTCTACTTCAGTCAAACCAAAGGAACACTTGGACCTTTTTGCAAATAGTTTATGGTCGACCAATAGTTGGAGGGTTTGATCTACATGCTTGAGATGCTCTTCCCATGTGTGACTGTAAATCAAGATGTCATCGAAGAAAACAAGGATGAAATTCTGCAAAAAAGGGCAAAATATGTTGTTCATCAGGCTTTGGAATGTGGAAGGAGCATTTGTGAGACCAAATGGCATTACCAAGAATTCATAATGACCTTCATGAGTGCGAAAAGTAGTTTTAGGAATATCTTCATCCTTGAGCCGGATCTGATGGTACCCAAAGCAGAGGTCTAGCTTGGTGAAGTACATGGTCCCATGTAATTCATCTAGTAATTCATCAACCATAGGGATAGGAAATTTATCCTTGACATTTATCTTGTTGAGTTCTCGATAGTCAATACATAGTCGTCAAGAGCCATCCTTCTTGAGGACCAGTAAGACTGGTGCAGAGTAGGGACTAGTACTAGGCCGAATGACACCCGCCTTGAGTAATTCTTGTATCATTTTCTCAATCTCTGACTTCATGGCATGGGGGTACCTTTATGGTTTGATATTGGGAGGTGTACTATTCAACAATAATGGAATGGCATGGTCGTGAGAGCGATGCGGTGGTAGTGTGGTTGGTTCTGAAAAGATGGCCTCATGTTTGTGGAGAATCTGTTGCATGTCTGGTGGGATTTCAACCATTTGAGATGTGGATGGTTGGATGGAGAATAGTTATGCAATGACCCCACATGATGATTTCTTTAGCAATTTCTCCATGTCGTTTGAACTAATAATTTGAGGTATTCTTGTCGGGGAGCCCTTGATGATGTGTGTTTGTCCATTTTGGAAGAACTGCATCCAGAGTTCAGCAAAGTTCCAACTGATAGTGCCCAACGTACTCAACCATTGAGATCCCAAAACAATATCACATCCACCCAACTGGAGGACAAACATGTCCTGCTTGAGTTCATAGTCCCCTATCTTGATTTTAACATTGCGAAACTTTTCTTTACAAGGTAAGGTTCCCCCATTGGCTACCATGACCTCAAAGGAATTACAAGTGTGGATATAGCAATTTGCCTACTGAGAAACTCTAGGGTCAATGAAGTTGTGTGTGCTTCCTGAATCCAGAAGGATGGAAAGACGACGGCCCTTGAAAAATCTCGTAACCTTCATGGTTTGAAGAGTAGTAATGCTCGCAAGGGCATGGATCGTAATTCTTGTCTCGAGGTTCCTGTTTCACTTCTTCTTGTGGAGGAGGTTTTTCTGGAGGGTCCTCATCCTCATCACTCTCATCAGAGGTATCAGGTTCTTCAACATCTATCAAGAACATTTTTTTGTGTGCACACTTATGCCCTTTGAAAAACTTTTCATCACAATTGTAGCATAATCCTTGGGCACGACGTGCATCCATCTCTTCGATGGTGAGGCGCTTGGGTGCAGCAGGTTTATTATCAGCTGGGTGTTGGGCTCGAGGAGGAAATGAAGGTCTATTTTGAGGAAACTTTGATGGGTGTCTTTGGGCAGAGAGTTTAGATTTGGCCAAACGGGCCAAACTGATAGCTTCCATCATAGTTCGTGGTTTCAACATTCTTACTTCCGCTTGGAGTTCCACCTTCAACCCACTGATATAACAACTCTGGAAGAACCCTTCATTCAATCCTCTTGTCTTATTGGACAATTTTTCAAATTGAGCTTGGTACTCTCGGACTGACCCTGTTTGTTGTAGTTTGGTCAAGGCTCCTGTAAAGTCCTCATACTCACTAGGACCAAATCGAGTGAGTAGTTGGGATTCAAAATCCTCCCAAGAGAGATTTGGGTAGGCAACACATAACCATTGAAACTAGTGTAGAGCCTCAGACTCCAAGTTAAAGGAAGCCATCTAGACTCGATGAAATACGGGTACATTATGAAGTCTAAAGAATTGATCAACCCTACATAGCCACCCATCAACATCCTTCCCACTAAATTTGGGAAAGTCCAATTTGGGCATTCTAAAGGGTGGATCATGGTCATGATTCCTTGCATAACTCTCAGCTTGGTATTCTGATTTGGGTGGTCCTCTTTTCATTTTGTTGTCTACTTCTGTCAGTGCTTCTTCTAAGCGGTTGCTAGTGGCCTCATGCTCTAGGCGAAGACCTTGGACTTCTTCCCTTATGGAGTGAAAATCCAAGTTCAAGTTCTCAATGGCTTTTGTTAGGGATTCCAAGTGTTCTAGTTCTTTTTGGTGTCCACAGGTACCCTGGGCCATTTTTTAAACCTTTTATGACTAGTTACTAAAAATAGAATTGAGTTTTTAGGACTTACTATTTTTAGTAAGTGCCCAAAAAATTGCTTGGGTGCTATATATCAAAACGATCAGCTCAAGGAGGTGGTCACAATGAGCTATATCTCTCAACACTACTTTTTGGCACCCCAGACTTTTTTTTTTTTTTAATCTCCTGTTTTGCTGAGTCTAACGGTGTTTACAGTTTCTGATTCTGAACTACAGAGCAAAAGTTGTGTACTGGAGCACTATCTATAACTAGCCTCGTTTCATACTCAAGATTCTTTGTATTTTGTAGGTGACTGTTATGACAGTTTTGTTCTGACCACAGAGCTGTGAATTCCGCCTCGATTGTGCTTGACCTCTCCGACTCGACTATGACTCGCCCATCGTAAATTTGACTGTTATTCTCCAAACTATCAACTTAAGTGTCACCCTCATGGATTATCCCGAATGCATGTCCTTTTTGTTATTTTTTTAGTAGAGGACTCCTTTCTCATATGCTCACTTTTGAAATGCAGGTTTACGAACAAGGAGGTTTGGATTTTTATTTTTTTATTTTTTTACAGGTTGAAGTTTTAATAGAACTAGGGAATGCTAAGTATAGGAGTATGTACCACCCATAGGCCCTCTAATATATCGACAGTGATGAACAATAGTGCTCGGACCAATATTTCAGGCCACTACTCAAGGAGGATTCTACACATACCCTTGATCACACTACCTGCCTCTCTGAAAATACGGGAGGGTAATCGTCCAGGATGCTATGTCCCATAGACTATGAGTAATACAAGGCCGAAGAGCTTCCTAATGGCTAAAAGTTTGTTTAATCCTAGATGGTCTCCCGATATACTCGAAGATACGTGGGAGCTCAAGTCCGTGCATGAGTTCTGTCTGAGGCCTGGGTATTGGAGCCTGATCGCCCCTCACTTCACTAGACGCTTTATGGGCTATCTAGCTTAGCCAATAACAACAGATCCTTCGCGATATTTTAAAACCACCGACACAGGGTTTACCTACTCAACTAATTTTTTTTTTTTTTTTTGTTCTGGAAAAAAAATGCACTGTATTTTTTTGGATTTTTTTTTTTTAATAAGGAAAAATAGAAACGGGAAAAACACACAGAATTTAAACCTAACAAGCAGATTGGATGGCAATAATCGTTGCAGTTGCAGCAAAACTTGGCCCTAGAAAGCGCTCTGATACCACTTGTTAAGATCCTGTTATAAAATAAACTCAAATAACACACTCTCACACGATTTCTTGGAAATAAACTCACATAAACATCATATTAATATAACAAAAATTTACATAAAGGAACAATCTCACAATAATATAGAATCACAGGCCTCTTCGATGGGGCAACCTCCTTCAACACTTCATTAATTTGCAAAAATATGGTTACATTGGTGCCTTTTCGGGTATATAAGGAGTTTCCTTCCAAGGTTGGCTTACATGCAAAATGCCACCTAGATTACATTCATAATGCCACCCGAATTACATGCATAGTGCCAATTTGAATTACATGCACAATGCCACTCGAATTACATGCATAATGCCACACAAATTACATGCGCAATGCCACCTTACCTAACCTATCTACCATGTGTTACATAAAAAGGGTGCCATTTGTCATAGGCACTACCTAAGCTAAAACTTAGAACATTACAAAATATTAATCATGGGTACTACCCACGTTCACTAGGAATTATTACATCGGGGAAGTTATTACATTAAGGGTTAGGATGAGATCCTAACACTTACTCAACTTAACTCAATCTATCACAAAGACCTCTTCAATCACACGAACAAGTTTCCCATAGAATCTTGTTCAATCTCACTGAAACATATAAAGAATTTTTAGAGACTCAATATGCTTCACACTCACAACAATGCTCAATCACTTTCAATCTCTATTTTTACCACAGAAACATATAGAGAATTGTTAGAGACTCAATATGCTTCACACTCACAACAATGTTCAATCACTTTCAATATTTCCTTCAACTCAATCCAGAATTTAAAGAATAATTTGTTTCATCGAAATTGAACTATCACTTCAACACTCCGATCAACTAGGCTCAATCAACTCCACTGAACCAATCACTCAATGAAAGCTTTTTCAACAATGCTTATCAAACAAACCTCACATAACAATGATACTCATGATCTCTCACAAACCCTAGTTCAAGATAGTTCTCAAATTTACATAACAATGATACTCATGATCTTTCACAAACCCTAACCATGCACATGAAGGCTCACTCAATATTTCCAACAATGCTTATCAAACAAGGTTTCTATCATCAACCTTTATTCCAAAAAAACCTTTAAGCATCAATATTGGATATCACAAAATCAAACTCAACAAGCTTACCAAACAATCTTTTTTACTCCAACTTAGCATTCACAACATCCAATCCAACAATATTTTTCTCACAAGGAATATGTACCCATACCTTTTATTTTGATGGAGATATATCTTCAAAACCTGTCTTAACCACAATCAAATTTTTCTTTACCAACACTAGGGTTAGGTTACCACAACCTATCTCAAGATCTCCATAAAATAATTTTCTCAAAGGTTATTTTTCATACAAAATAACAAATCCTTTTGTACACCTTATAATCTCCAAACTCATAATATTCAATTCAATAATTTCACCATAACACAACACTTAACAATTTTCCTTGCACACCTTATAATCTCCAAACTCACAATATTCACCTCAACAATTTCATTAAAAAAACATGCATAACAAAACCCTTATACACCTTATAATCTCCACACTTACAATATTCAACTCAACAATTTCATTAAAAATAACATGCATAGCTAAATCCTTATACACCTTATAGTCTCCACACTTTATAAATTTCAATCACTAAAAATCAAAATCAAAATATTTTAATTTTTCTTTACCTTATAACTCCCCTAAGTACTTAACATCCATGATAATATCAAAGTATTTAATTTTCAACACCAAAAATTGAATGGCATACTTTTTTTTGTTTTACCCACAAAATAAGACTTTGGCGGATTCGACCACGTGACATTTGCACTCCCAATACCCTAGCTCCAAGCTAGGCCACCAAGTGGGCTGCACGCCCACATGAAACACAACGCGCACGTTGTCCCACAATTACTGCCGCCTCTCAAAAATGCCAAACAAAATGGATGAAGGGCTCTCTCCTCCAAAATAATGATCGTGTGGATCGAACCGCAATCTCCTCCACCCAACCTTAAAGCTCTCCCAAATGTCGTTTGCACTACCACCGTTGGTGGGAAGTCGACCCATTGCGCAGCATTTCATTTTTTTATTTCTCTCAAAACACTTTAAATTCCAATTGTCCTCTTCTTAAATACAATGAACGATATCCTCAATTCGCATTCGAAGGTGTGATGAAAAAGACTTAGGAAATAGAAATAATTTCCTATATAAATACTCATTCCTCTTTTGATTTCTCATGTCGGCCCTTTTTTCGAATTTAAAAATTTGAATTTAATTTTTAAATATTAAATTTAAAAACCTTTGCCTCCTTTACTAATTTAAATTAAAATTTTAATCAAAGATTAAAATATTTTAATTTAAATTAAACCTTTGAAAATTGCTTATGGGTCTTTTCAATTTGGACTTCCTTTTTCTTCACCTTGTTATTTGGCTCGAAATTTTTTTTTTTGAAAAATTTGAAAAAAACTTGTATTAAAACAAATAACAATTACAATTGGGAGTAGACACATTCCAGTCGAGAGCAAAAAAGCAATATTACAACAAGGCATGAAATCATGCCATGTCGCGATATCGTGACAACAAACCAACCTTGGCCGCGCCAGAGCAACAAGCCGCGAAATCGTGATAGCCCGACTCCGTGGCACCTAAACACCAAAAGTGTCACGAAATCACGACGGCACAACCCCTTGGTGCCCATTCACAAAAAGTGTCATGAAATCGCAACGAGTTTACCAAATGGCGCCTAATCTCCAGAAGTTTCACGATATCGCGATGAGTTTTCCCCTTGGCATCAATTCTGCAAAAGTGTCGTGAAATCGCGATGACTTTTCCTCATGGCGCCAATTCTCCAAAAGTGTCGCGATATCACGACGAGTTTTCCCCTTGGCGCCCATTCTGCAAAGGTGTAGTGATATCGCGACGATTTTTCCCCTTCGCGCCCATGCATCAAAAGTGTCGTGATATCATGACAATTTTTCCCCATGGCGCCTTTTCTCCAAAACTGTCGCGAAATCGTGACAAGTTTTCCCCTTGGCGCCCTTTCTTCAAAAGTGTCACGATATCGCGACGAGTTTTCTCCTTGGTGCCCAATCTTCAAAAGTGTCGCGATATTGCGACGACTTTTCCCCTTGGTGCCAGTTCTCCAAAAATGTCGCGAAATCGCGACGACTTTTCCCCTTGGTGCCCATTCTCCAAAAGTGTCGTGAAATCGCGATGACTTTTCCCCTTGGCGCTCATTCTCCAAAAGTGTCACGATATCGCGACGTCTTTTCCCCATGGTGCCTATACTCCAGAACTGTCGCGATATCATGACGATTTTCCCCCTTGGCACCCATTCTTCAAAAGTGTCACGATATCGCGACGGTTTTTCCCCTTGGCGTCTATTCTCCAAAAGTGTCGCGATATCACGACGATTTTCCCCCTTGGCACCCATTCTCCAAAAGTGTCATGAAATCGTGACAGCTTCCAACTAAATGCCACGACAGCACAACAGGTCACAAAATCATGACAGCTTCCCACAAAAGGCCGCGACGGTGCAACAGGTCGCAAAATCGCGATAGCTTCCCTCCAAAGGCTGCGACGGCGCAACAGGTCACAAAATCACTACAGCTTCTCTCCAAAGGCCACGACAGCACAACATGTCACGAAATCGTGACAGCTTTCCATAAAATTCCGCAACAGCGCAACAGGTCGTGATATCGCGATAAAAACCACCCTTAGCATTTTCTTTGCTCATTGTCTCAAGGTTCGTTCAAGACCCTGCCTAATCACTTCATCCACCAAAGGCATGTCACTGTGCAGTTGCACCCCTGCCTCTTTCTCAGCACCCATCTTCGCAATGAAATCGGCCACCTTATTTAAATCTCTACTCACATAAACAGGGATCACGTCATCTAACTCACTCTATAGTTCTTTGATTTGAGAGATTAGAATCCGTAACCTCCATGCTTTTGAAGCAAAGTTCCTCATGCAATCTAGAGCATCAATCAAAATTTGAGAATCAGGTTCGAGAATTATCCTCCTGTGACCCTGATTAACAGCCCAGATGGAAGCATATTTGATAGCAATGGCTTCTGCTTCATTGTTTGTGGCTCTTCCCAAGCCTTGCAGTTCCCAATGGAGCACTGAACCATCATGATCCCGGCAAACTACACCAATTTTGACACTGCCCAGATTGCCTTTTGCAGCTCCATCAGTATTGATTTTGATCCAACCTTCTGGGGGAGGTTTTCAGCTAGCTCTATCCTGTCTCTCTTGCCCTTCAACTCCCTCTTCCAATGGCCCAGGACCAACCTGATTTTCCTCTTCAGCATAGATGGCAATAGTTTCTGTGACTTTGCTCCAGATGACCTGCCAAACTCCATTTAGCGAGGAGAAAGTTTCTCTAAGAATACAGGCATTTCTCTCCAACCACACTTGCCACCAGATGAAAAGTAATCCAAGATCCCAACCAATTCGAAGAGATTTAGATTTAAATCTACCCCTCTTCCACCTTTCCCAAATATTGGTCCGAGTCAGATCACCATTAGCCTGGAGTTTATAGTGAGAGAACCACTGCTTCCAAATCTGACACGTGAAAGGGCACTCAAATATAAGATGATCAGCTGTTTCCTCTATCTTGTGGCATAAAACACATTGAGATGGGTCGATGATTCCTCTACTTTTGAGATTGTCAAAAGTGAGAATTCCATTGTGCATAAACTTCCAGGCAAAGAAATTCACTTTCGGCCAGCCCTTGGAATGCCATATCTTCCTCCAATATTGAATCAAAAATGAATGTGGGGGAGGCTCTGGGAGGATCTTATCGTATCTGTCCTTCACTGTATATACCCCAAGGTTCCCGTAGCCCCAAGCTAATTCATCCTCCTTGTCTCTCCCTATGAGAAACCTTTCTATCAATATTTTGGTCAAGATGGATGCCAGCTCCGGAGGGATTGTAATTGGCCACTCCTCCAACCTCTTAAACTTCTTGAACTTATACTTCCCCATTTGGCAAGTGTTGAAATAACTTTCAATTTGGACCCATCCCTTAGCTTCTATGGCAGATTTAATTGGTTGTAATTCGAGGAACTCAGCAATGATGGGTGGGTACTGGTCCCATGAATCAATCCAGAAACGAGCCTTCTCCCCTCTCTCCACTTTCCAAAACAATTGGTCTTTGATAACCTGAGATCCAAGCTTGAGAGCCTGCCACACTAAGGATCCAGTGCCATCTAGAGGGAAACGGCCCACCTCATTGGGGTGAACATGACCCAAGTATTTACTGGTAAGGATTCTCTTCGAATAAGGATGTTGGTTGGGAGATCCACCTCCGATGACGTTTTCCAGCCAAAGCTTTGTTATTAAGCTTGGAGCTTCTCAGTCCCAACCCTCCTTTTTCCTTGGGCTGGGTAACTTTATCACAACCAACTAAGGCCCATTTCCTCTCCCCTTTTGCACCTTCCCATAGAAAGCTTCTAGCCATTTTGTCCAGCTCTTTCCATATAGTGTGTGGAGCAGCCAGGATAGAGAATTTATAAATTGGCATGGCCTGAATAACTGACTGTAAGAAAGTTAATCTACCCCCATAGCTTAACCATTTATGAGACCAATGGTTAATTCTATCTTTGATACCATCCAAAATATCTTTCCAGATTTCTATTTTTAATTTTTTGAAATGCAAAGGGACCCCCAAGTAAACTATTGGAAGAGAGGTCCGAGTGAATCCCAAGATCTCTATAACTCGTCCCGTAACCTTTGGTCAAGATTGAAGAAGACCACTTTGGATTTTTTGTCATTGATGACTTGGTTTGAGGCCCTAAGGTAGACATTAAGAGTATCTCTGATTCCTCTAGCTTCCCTGAAATTGGCCACTCCAACCAATCTTGTATCATCCACAAACTGTAAGTGGGTCAAAATTTCCTCACCCACCTTGATACCTATTAGCAGGCCTTGATGTCTTCTCCTCAAGAAAAGTCTACCTAATCCTTCAGCAAAAATGAGGAAAATATAGGGAGAGCAAGGGTCCCCTTGACGAAGACCACGTGTGGCTCCAAAAGGTTGCGAGGGGAGACCCTTGATTAAAACAGAATAAGAAGGTGTAGAAACACAACTCATGACCCAATCTATCTAGTCCTGAGAGAAACCAAATGCTGTCATCATTTTTGAAAAGAAGCTCCACTCCACCCTATCATAAGCCTTGGACATATCCAGTTTAATGAACATTCCCTTATTACCAGATTTTTGCATTGTATGGATTGCCTCCTGAGCGATAACTACCCCATCCAAGATCTGTCTACCCTCTACAAAACCCCCTTTCTCTGAGGAAATGATGTTATGAAGGAGAGGTTTTAGCCGTTCAGCCATTATCTTTGTGATTATTTTATAAATCATGTTGCATAAGGCAATAGGTCTAAAATTGAAGATATGAGCCCCCTCCTCCCATTTTGGAATTAAAGAGATGAAGGTATGATTTATTGCCTTGAGCATTCTTTTATTAGTTCTGGACTCCTCTGTGATAGCCAAAACATCCTCCTTCAAAGTATCCCAAAAGGCTTGAAAAAACTCAATAGGAAAGCCATCTGGACTTGGAGATTTGCTAGTGCTCATTCCAAAGACCACATTCTTCAGTTCATCTCTATCAATGGGTCTAAGAAGGGCCTAATTTTCTTCTTCAGAGATAACAGAGGGTATGACATCAGTAACTTCATTTTGAGCCTCTACATCTTGCTCCATACTTTCCTTAAAAAGTTTAGAAAAGTAATCCATTGAGTGGGAATGCATACCAGGAAGAGTATCAAATGAGTGTCCATTCTCATCTTGAAGGACTTCCATTTTATTCATCTGTCTCCTAGCACAGGCTGATCGATGGAAAAATTTTGTGTTTATATCCCCTTCTAATAACCAAGTGTTTCTTGCTCTCTGTTTCCAGTAAGTCTCCTCTTGGTTATCAATGTCCTCAACCACTTTGCGCAAGGCATCATCCTCGATTTTGAGCTGCTCAGTAATTGTTCCTTCCCTGAAGTGTTTTTGAACCTCTTCCCATCTAGCCACCAAGGGAGCTCTTTGGAGCCTGGAAATCCGACTTATTAGCTTGCCTCCACTGTTTCAGTTTAACTTTGACAAAATGAAGTTGTTTGTGGAATCTAAACATTGCTGTCCCAAAAGGAAGACGGCCTTCTTCCCACCACTGCGGAACTTTCTTTCGAAGATCCTCATTTTGTAACCAAAAATTCTCAAATTTAAAGGGTTTGTGGTGCTGCCCTGTCATAATCCCTCCCTCCAACAAAATGGGAAAGTGATCCGAAACTGGGCCCTCCAAAATCTAGAATTTAATATTCCACTTTACAAATGCCTCCTTTGAGACTAAAAATCGGTCTAGCTTTACCTTCCTACTGTGTGGCTCCCTCCTCTTGTTCGTCCAAGTAAAGTAGGTTCCAGGGCCTTTAATATCCACTAGGTGAAAGGCCTAGACTTGGGCAATCAGAAGCTGATCCCCTGGATCCAAAATGGGGGTTCCACCTTCCTGATCTCGAGCAGATAATTTAGCATTAAAATCCCCAGCAATAATCCAGTCTAAATCTTCCCTTGAGGACCTCATGTTATGAACAGCTTTCCATTGGAGCCTCTGGCCATCGAGGTTTTGAGCCCCATAAAAATTTGTAATTAAAACATGTTTAGCTGTGATATTATTCCTAAAATGAGATGTGAGAACACCCCTCCAAGCTATATGTTCTATTGCAGTCCATTCCAGAGGGTTCCAAAGAGTAACTATCCCCCCTGAGGCACCTTGGGCAGCCACATCCATATGACCAGCGCCCCTCGGATTCTATTAACTATTTTACACATAAGATCTAAAGACATTTTTGTCTCTTGGATAAGCAAAAAGTTTGTTTTACATTTTCCTAAGAGTCTTTGAACAACAGATTGATGGGTTCTATTGTTTAAACCCCTAACATTCCAAGATTGAATAATCATTGAAAACCTTGAGAGTAGTAAGAATCAATTGTCCTCACCGATCCTCCAGTGATCAGCTTGTCTCCTTGAACTGCTAGCAGGTCCTTATTTGATTTTTTTCCCGCTCCTTGAGAATTACTGTTTTTGGATCTCTTTTCCACCTGATTTATACCCAAGGTTGGCCTTTCTCTATTCTTTTTTGCAATTCCCATGCTGACATCCTTAATTACTGGCTGTGCCTGGGACTGCACTATCAATGCCCTTGCATTCTCTATCTGCGGTACCTCAGTGTACTCAATCACCTGTTCTAAGACAAGGGGATATGAAGGAGAAGCATGAGTGTGGATGTTAATATCCTCAATATTCCCATCCCCTCCTTCCATGACTTGATCCTCTTGATCCACTAGTGCCTTAAAAATTTCATACCTATTGGCTGGCTTGGGTTGTGATTGCTCCTTACCATTTTTCTTTTGCTTTCTCCTTCTTTTGGGCTATTCAAAGCCATCTTTCTAAACATCATTACCCTGAGGAGTATTGGCTGGTTCTTTGGCAAGATTAGACTTACCCTCACTGGGGCGATTTGGCATTCCAAGCGGGGCCTCCATTTTTGTGTTCAAAATATTTGGATAGAACCTTGCCAGATGCCCGTGTTTGTGGCAAACTCTGCATCTGAAGGGTAGAGCCTCATAGTCTAACTGTTGGATCCAAGATAGTCCTGCCAGCTCAAGCTCCACCTCTACCGGTAGAGGCTGGCTAATATCCATTTCCATGCAGATTCTTGTAAAGACAGCTGTGTTACCTTCTATGGTGTCCTTGAAGACGCCCAGATGTCTACCGAGGGAGTTACCGATCATTTCCAGAACCTGCTCACCCCAAAACTCCATCAGAAGAGCATACAATCGGATCCATACCAGGACAATCGTGGGTTCAATACGAGGATCGAAACCCACTCTCCAGGGTTGAACAAATAGCCCTATCGGGCCGTGGTTTCTTTTTTCTGATTCAAACGCCCTGTTTCTATCAGCTAGAGAGGAAAAACTAACAATGAAATACCCATTGCTAATGAACCATAAGGAGTACTCACCATGAGGCTCCTAGTTCTATCTGACCCAGGTGTGCAAGAAATTCAGGGTAGGTCGGATACCCATGAACTTACAGATCAGATCATGGTTAGCTCTGTATATGATTGTGTCTTCGACCAGATTTGGTTCGATGACAATCTTGGGTCTTGAGGCGGATTGTGGGAGGCATCCATTAACTCGATGTGTTGTTGAACTCTTGCCAGCGTTCTTGAAGAGCGTATGAAGAGTATTTCTCTGAGCTTCATCATTGGAAGACGAAGAGTTTTATTTTAGCAAGTCAACGTAAGAGCTCTTTCTCCCAGAGAGAGGATCTGGAGGAGACCCCGTTGGGCCCTCCTGGGGCAGCAAACATTCCTTCAAATCCACAGTAACCAGAATAACACTACGGCACCCCACCTAATGCCCTAGAATTTCCTTCACTCTACAAACCCTAGAACATCGCCTGTCGCCTGCGCATAAATTTTCTCGCCAAATCGCTAGAGCTCGAAGCGATAGTTGCAGTTCCAAAAATTCTATTTGGCTCGAAATATTATAATAATAAAATATTATTATTTAATTTAAACTTGCTTCTTCTTTCTCGGTATTTCATCCTTTGGGCCCTTTTTAGGCATATAATATTAAAAATAAATATTATATCCTATTCCTTTCCAAGACCTTCTTTCTTTTGGAAAAACCACTTGATGTCCTTAATGACGATGACATTAAACCAATATTCCTTTGACATCAATGACAACAAAACTACTCAAAATTTCCAACATCATCCCTCTTTGATGAAATTGATTTTCATAAAGAGATGACAATTTATTGCTTTAAAATAATGATCTACCATATAAATCACTCTTCTTTAATGAAATTGGAATTTTCATAAAGGAAAGTTAATTTATTGTTTGCAAATAAAAATGCAAAACTTAAAAAATTGATTTACATTCAAAATATAAAATAATGTAAAATTTTAAATTATAAAAATCCTCATAAAACAACAATTTTCAATAATTTTTATAATTTTGAAATGGCTTCAAAATGGGATAAAAAAAATTCATATGAAATATAAATGGCTTCAAAATGGGATCGAAATTGTTCACACCAATGCATTTATTTTTGGAATTTTATTTTTTTTCGATTTTTATTTTAATCGCCGAATTTAAAAAAAAACACAAAAAAGAAAGGGTTAGAGAAATAAAAATAAAATCTGGAAATGATCCAGAATGCTAAAAATGTCAGAACACACTACAAACAGTATGATGCCACCCTATTCTTGCAAAATCGAAGATGTGAGAAATTCCTACATGCAACCTAGTTTATCCGAACCTACATTTGCACAACTCACAATAACCTAGGTGTGAGCTTCTAAGGAAAGAGAATGAATTTCATATTTTAAACATTCAATGATGCAACCTTAAAATGCATTAAACATCATCTATAAGACTAAAACATGAAAGGGAAAAAATAATCATTTAATATTAGCATACAGAAATGGTCTCCTTCATTCTTGCTAACAGGATGCAAATTTGTGGTGTATTTGTATTAAAAATAATATCTCTATTTTACAAATACTTTCCAACAACATGTGACCTCCAAAAATATCTAGCCCCTTGTCTGTTCCTGTAATTTATTTTTAAAATCTTGATCTGCCTTTTTGTGTTTCCATTCTTGTAGACTCTTTGGCTCTCTTTACTTTTATTCGTATGTTCCTCCTGTATCAGATCGTTTCTCTTTCCTCAATGGATGGCCCTACACTTCTTTTTGTCTCCTTTCCTTATTTTGATTTTGAAATACCCACTTTTATCTTTGTTTAGACATTGTAACACTTTCAATTCATCATCGCGTTGTCAATGTAATTGGTGGTTTCAACCTGCCTTGGCATCATCACGTATTGCCCAACTTAAGATATTAATATAATCCAATTTTTAATTAAAATTGTATATTTAGACTTTCAAATTATTCGCCCTCGACAAGGATTTCCATGTGGTTCTATATAATTTTCCAAAAGCTTACTGCGTACAAGAAAGGTTTTCAATGGGGTCGATAGATGTCTGTTTGAAGCCCCTTCATATTGGTACCATATCTGTGGCCCTAGAAACCTCAATGAATGTTCTCCAGCGCATATTTACAACTACATAGATAGATTTATCTCACAAATTATCGTACGAAGAAACGCTTGCTCCATTTAATATTCGATCAATACACATCCACGAGTCTTCATCGTCAATGTTTGATGATGCACATCCACCATCACCTCGATGTAATTGCTCGCACTAGTTCCTGACATGTCTACCACTGTCTGATATATACACAATGTTGCTTCATGCTACAGTTTAGTTTGGTTTACCCACCTAATTGTCATAGGATATTCACAATAACACTGTGTCAGTGCCTTCTATTTGGTCTAGGTCATTATTGTCTTCACCATGCTACCCATCTAGCTCCACTTGGTGATGAATCTCACCAGCCAATCCTACCCATGCCATTGATAGTAAGTTGAGTGCTTCCTACTGGCTACCACTATCAAAACCTGTAGCATACAAACTCTAGATGAACGCTAAATATTCAATCTATGCCTTGTGAATTCTATCCACCTACACATTCTTTGAATCCACTGCCATGTTTGTACTGATGTTTCCTGGTCCCTTCATTAACATGCATTGTGGAATCGTTGTGCATTGGCCATCGTGTCAACATTGTCCCTATCATTCCACCATTATCATCTACTATTTTTGATGAAACTGGAGAACGTAATATAAAACTTCTCGATGCAATTTTGTTCCTACGCTCTGGCCATATCGTCCACTATCACTTGTTTGCTATGATATTTGACATTGTCTATTTCTCCAATCCATATCTGTCTATGTTTATGACAACATTAAACAGATCTGTCGTATTTATCCATTCATCGTGAGGAGCCATCTGCCTAGTTTTTGTTCGTATCATACAGTGTTATGTTGTATACTACTTTTAATCCTCCTTGGCATCATTGTTTGATGAGCTTTGATCGTCTAAATACCATGGTACCATCATCCTGTCCTATCATTTTTGTGTCATGCGGGGTCGTAGTCCAGCTGTGGTGGTCCATGTCTATCATGATATTCCATGTTATCCACGTATGCTTTAGCATGTCAAACAGTTCTTCTTACATATCCAACAACTTCATTGTCACCATGCTACTCTTTTCAATGAAACCGTTCAACATCATGTTTTCTCATTTGCTACCCAATATGCTCTACTAGATTACCAACACAGATTACTTGTTATCTGCCTTCGTCCACTCATCGACCTAGATCGATGTCCATTGTCTTGGAAATAGTGCCAACTCATTTTGTTCATGGGGTCCTGTACGTTACTGCCTACGTCGCTACCTCTATGGACGAAGTCAAGAATAGCAGAATAAATCCACGTCCTATGACATCTTTGTTGGTTTGCATGTTGCAAGGTCCTTGCTACCTATTGGTCACCATATGCCACGTCACCGTATGGTAGCTTTGTCATGGTCGTTATTCGTTTGCATCGGTGATCGACCACCCATTGAAACCTGTGCACACATAAACACCAAAATGAATGAAAACTAATTTCCAAATATATTTTAAAATAATTAAAACCCCTAAAGTGTATTATTTGACTAAGCTACACTTATAACTAATTACAAAACTAATTACTCTTGGACGATCAAACTTAGAAACTAAATTTTAATTAAAAAGAAAAATAAAACAAACTAAGAAGCCATACGACTTTATTTCATTCATATATATATATATATATGAATATTATATTATTTTTTAATTTCATTTTTATTTTTATTTATATATATATAATATATATACATATTTTTTTATTAACTTCAAATCAAACAACATAAAGTGCTTTAATTATTGAAATTCAACACAAGAAGAAAACAATAATCTAAACATTTAAAACTTAAAACCAAACCTCTAAACCTAATAACTTAACCCAAAACACTAATATTCAACCTGAAGGAACCAAACTCTTGTGAAAGAAAACAAAATACCACCACGCAACTATGAACCTAGGAATATCCAATGCAAACTTATGGATAAGGACCCATCTAAGATAGCACTCAAAGAATACCAAAACTCTCAAAACTAAAATTCTAAGATGGGTCCTCAATTTTTGGGTCTATTTGTGCGAAAGCCACAACAAATGGTGACTATGTTGGGAAATGCTCCTGAGTATTTCAGTTGAAGACCCTAATATGAAATGGGAACACAAAATATCAGCATAATACAAATTATTTAGCGATGTCCCGAGAAGATTGGGGTAGACAACTTCAAATAAAAACAACTAATTCATCTGCCCTTGCTCGATGTGTGACAAAGTGATTCATTTTACATCCTTGAGATCATCAATATTTTGTCATCTAGTTTACCTTTAGGCTATGAAATGTTGCTCATAATATTTCATTTTTGAATGATATTTTTGCAAAATATCTTTTGAGCATAATTTGTTCAGATAGAGCCCCACTGCCAGTCAATCGTCCATAGCCCCGGTGGAGATTTTATGAACTAGATGACTGATTTTATCAAGCTTGTCAATGCTCATTTTTTTTATATCAAGATTTGTGTAGATAGAGCCCCACTTCCAGTCAGGAATCTATAGCCCCAATGAAATTTATCTAAACTTTGTGATAGATTTGATCAATCTTTGCATTGCTTGTGTTCTTCTTTATAGAGAACTTTGCAAACCTCTATGTAACACTTGAATTTGAGCATGTTAGAATTTAGCCTTAATCAGTTTACCAAAATGATTTCACCCTTCAAAATCCCAAGAAATGCCTCTTTAATTATGTGGGTTACATGTGGAGCTTTGGTGAAATGTTTCATTGTTCCACTCTCCACCATTTTAGTCCCAAAATCTGAGCATGATCACAAAATAACTCCTTCCCCTTTTCTCAAGTTCACCTACTTTCATATTAGGTATTCCAACCTACTTAACAAAGGAACACAAAAAATGGGCAAGAGGCCATAAATTAGAGACCATGAAACATCACCTCAGAACAAGGGATCAACCTAAGACACAAAACTCACAAACCAAAACCTAACCTAATGCAAACTAAGCAAAAAAGAAAAAGAAAATAAAAAAAATTATGGACCAAGCACAAAAACAACAAACCAACACCAAAAACATGAAAACCAAAACTTTGTACAAGAATATACAATAATATACAAGAGGGTGTAAAATTTTTAGCCATCATTTCCCTAGATCCCAAACACAATTAGCACACTTGGAAAGACTCATACTATGATATGCATGCCAAGCTTTACCAAAATCCAACCAAAATAAAATTAAACCATGCAAAGCAACAACCATAATTTTACCTCTTTCACCCCACCATTTTAGTATAGTTCCATTAGTAATCCCATAGTGGAGTTTCAAATCATCAAATTGATTAGACAATAATTGATCTTCAATTTTTTTGTGTCTATTCCTTAGAATGTCAATTTCACAATTCGATTCATGATTTAGAATTAGGATTTCCTTTTCAAATATGAGACCTTTCAAGTAGGAGCCTATTTCTAAAAATTTTGAAGCCACATCATTATGCTTATTTTTAGGCAAATCAAACTTATGCAACAATTTACAAGCATGTAGGATATTTATTAAATGAGAATCATTATAATTTTTTACCCTAGATTCCATTTTTAATTGTTGATGAATTTGATTCAATAATTCAATCACATCAACTTCTCTTTCATTCAACAAAGCAATATCATTAGTGATGTGAGTAGAAATCAACTCTAGTTCTTCATTCACCACCAATGGTATTTCATCATAAATAACATTTGAATCCAATGAATGATTACACGAATTTTCACCTGAATCTTGGATGATTGGACATGAAAGTTAAGATTCTATATTTTGTACATTTTCATTTACCGAAACTTGGTGAGCCATTATAATTTCGTCCTTTTCTTCATGGTCTTCATCATCATCATCCTGTAGTATTTAATCTTCATCCATGACTTGTTCATAGAAAACACCAAAATTAGAAACCCAATTAAAAACATGCCCATTCTTTTAAAACCATAAGTCTTGTCTATTTAGGTATGTGTGAAATAACACATCTTCCTAATTAACCACTTGAGTTGTTTTAAATAAATTAAGATTTTCATTTGGATCATCCATAATATCAAACCCCAACCATTCAGGTTTTGGAGTTTCCTCTATCTAAGGTAACATAGGTGTTATAGGATCCTTAGGTGAAACAATGCTTTCAATTTATTGCACCTCAAATGGGATCAAAGTGAGTGATTCCCTTCCTTCATCCAAAACCAATGGATCACATGAAACATTAACCATTTCCTCATGTGGGATGGTGATTTCGACATCCTGCATATCAATAGAAATTTCATCAATAGGGGTGTGAGAAATCAATGACTCTTTAGATGTTCCCCAACCATTATAAGAATTTTCATCTAAATTCATGGGATGAAACTCTATTGTATGTTTGGCATGATATTTAGATTCCTCTATCAACTCTTTGTCACCTTTATCCACCTTTGAGGACTAAATTTTAAAAACTTCATCTTCCTCAAATTCATCTTCCTCAATTTCAAAAATTTATTTTTGTGGGTCAAGGGTTCCCGACCTATCACATGTTTCAATACTAGTTAGATCTAGGACTCCTCCCTTGCCTAAAATTATATTATTGTGAAAATCATTGAAATTTATCTTAGGAAATTGATTCAAAAGATGATCAAGATGGGTATTCTAAAATTGATTCACACTTAAGAATGATGGTTTATTTTGAATGGTAGGTTGAGGATTTTGAAATTGATTGAAGCTTGGGAATGATTGTTGATTCTAAAATTGATTCACATTCATGGACAATGAAATATTTTGAAATTGATTCCCACTTGAACTTGGTTGAGGTGGATAAATCATTGGGTGGGTGAGGGAGGTATTAAATGGTTGAATATTATACGATCCAAAACCCCCACCATAATTTTGATAACTCAATTGTTGCTCAATTGCCATTGCTTGAGTATAAGCTTGGGATAAATATGTGAATTGAGGTATCCCTAGTAAATAAGAGGAAGTGAATGGATCAAGAGCATTGAGGTATACTTTGATAGCCACTCCCTCTGGAAGGACATAAGGCACCACCAGTTGAGTGTATAGCCCATGGAACCTTTCGGTGAATGACTTCAAATTTTTACTTGGTCCTCTATGAATAGTGACAAACTAATTATACATGAGGATTGGGTCAACTAGCTTCTTGTTGAATTGATTGAGAAACATTGCCTCTAGTTGAGCCCAAGAAGTGATCGACCCTAAAGGTAGATTAGTAAACCAATCGTATGCAACTTTGTCCAAGGTGTAAGGGAACATTTTACAAGCAACATCATCATACCAAACTATTAAATGAGTCACGTAGATTTTGAATGCTTGAATATGTTCTTCTACAAGCCTTGTCCCATTAGACATAAATCAAGGAAGATATCTCTCAAAATCGAAGGGTAAATTATGTTGAACTCCAGGTATGTTCAATGGGTTGCCTATCATCCATGGTGTAAACATGACCATTAATGAACCTTAAAGAATACAACTTTAATACCAATTTTGTTAGTCAAAGAAATATCTTCCAAATATTGCAAAGAAGCATGAAATGAATAACAAATTTCAAATGAATAAATCATCACATTCATCAATTATAATGCATGAATTAAACCATAGCAATAAAGAACATTCTCCAAATTACAAAAGGTTAGCATAAATGCATCATCAATTATAGAATTTTCAAATCAATGGATGTGATCAACAAAACTTCATTAGTCAAGACCAATGTCTTCAAATAAACCTTTCAAGTGAACATGAACAATATAGCATTTAAAATAACAATAAAATAAACCAATTCAAGCCCTCCTTCTAGCACCAAAATATTGAGTGGTAATTTTACCCAATTGCAAAACCACACTCACACTTAGGGTTTAGGTCAGAAAACCCTCTCTTGCAAAGAAGTTAAAAACAAAAAACTTCTCCAAGGTTCCACTATATAAGCATTGCACATATGTATTTGTAATCTTGTAAAGATGTGTTAAATAAGTGCTAGGAATACCTTAGTGATTTGCAAGTAACTGTTAACAAGGGGCCTATGTTGGTTTATTTTATTATGCTATACTAATGATTATTCATGAAACTTAAAGAGGAAAAGAAAATGTGATTGGCCCTCATATGACCATGATGTAAAGCCTTAGTTCCTTTTATCTTGAATAATTTTAGATAGATTTTATCTTCCTTTGATTAAGAATATTTTAGACAAGTTTTATCTTGCATTATTAAACCCTACTTTGAACATGAAAAAGAAGATTAAAATATATCTCTAGATATGAATCTTAAATGGTAATTGGATTCATTCAATGTCACTTCTATCATGAAGATAAATATAGCCTTTGATATAATAAATAAATTACCCCTCTTTGATGAAATTAATTTTCATAAAGAGATTGACAATTTATTTACTTTAAAATAATGGCCTTTTAAAATGCCATATAAATCACTCTCCTTTAATGAAATTGGAATTTTCATAAAGGAAAGTTAATTTATTGCTTGCAAATAAAAATGCAAAACTTAAAAAATCAATTTGCCTTCAAAATATGAAATAATGTAAAATTTCGAAATTACAAAGATCCCCATAAAACAAAAATTTTTAATCAATTTTATAATTTTGAAATGGCTTCAAAATGGGATCGAAATTGTTTCAGATGAAATATTGAAGCTCATTCTTTATACCCATGCATTTATTTTTGGATTTTTTTCTTTTTAATTTTTATTTTAATCGTCGAAGTTTTAAAAAAATCTGCAAAAAAGGAAGGGTTAGAGAAATAAAAATAAAATCTGGAAATGACCTAGAATGCTAAAAATGTCAGAACACACTACAACCAGTATGATGCCACCCTATTCCTGCAAAATCGAAGATGTGAGAAATTCCTACATGCAACCTAGTTTATCCGAACCTGCATTTGCACAACTCATAATAATCTAGGTGCGAGCTTCTAAGAAAAGAGAATTAATTTCATGTTTTAAAAATTCAATGATGCAACCTTAAAACGCATTAAACATCATCTATAAGCCTAAAACATGAAAGGGGAAATAAACATTTAATCTTAGCATGCAAAAAAAGTCTCCTTCATTCTTGCTAACAAGATGTAAATTTGTGGTGTATTTGTATTAAAAATAATGTCTCTGTTTTACAAACACTTTTTAGTAGCATGTGGCCTCCAAAAAGGTCTATCCCCTTTTTATGTCCCTATAATTAATTTTTAAAATCTTGATCTGCCTTTTCGGTTTTCCACTTTTGCAAACTCTTCGGCTCTCTTTGTTTTTATTCGTATGTTACTCCTGTATTAGAATATTTTTCTTTCCTCAATGGACGATCTTGCACTTCTTTTCGTCTTCTTTCCTTATTTGGATTTTAAAACACCCTCTTTTCTCTTTGTTTGGACGTCGTAATGCTTTCAATTCATCACTGTACTTCCAATGTAATCGATGGTTTCAACCTACCTTGGGGTCATCCACGTATTGCCCAACCTAAGATATTAATACAATCTAGTTTTTAAATAAAATACCATTGTATATTTGGACTTTCAAATTATTCACCCTTGACTAGGATTTCCACGTGGTTGTATACAATTTCCCGAAAGCTCACTACGTACAAGAAAGGTTTCCAACAGGGCCTATAGATGTATGTTTGAAGCCCCTTCATGTTGGTACCACATATGTGGTCGGAGACACCTCCACAAGTGTTCTCTAGCATAGATTGATAGCTACACAGATAAATTTATCTCACAAATTGTCATGTGAAGAAACGCTTGCTCCCTTCAATATTCGACCGTTGCATATCTGTGAGTCTTCATCGTCGATGTTTGACGATGCACATACGCCATCACCCTACTGTATTCGCTTGCACTAGTTCCTGACACATTCGTTGTTGTCTGATCTATACACAAATTTACACCATGCTATAGTTTAGTACGATTTACCCCCCTAATTTTCATAGGATATTCACAATAACATTGTGTTGGTACCTTCTATTTGGTCCAGGTCACTACTGTCTTCACCACGTTGTCCATCTGGCTCCACTTGATGATGAATCTCACCAGTCAATCCTACCCATACCACTAACAGTAGGTCGAGTGCTCCTTGATGACTACCACTATCAGAACCCATGGTATACAAACTCCAAATGAATACCAAAGATTCAATCTGTGTATTGTGAATGCTATTCGCCTACATGTTCTTTGAATCCACCACCACATCTACACTGGTGTTTCCTGGTCCCTTTGTTGACATGCATTGTGGCATCATTGTGAGTTGGCCACTGTGTCAATATTTTCCCTATCATTATGCCATTATCATCGACTATTCTTGATGAAATTGGAGAACATAATCTAAAACTTCTTGATGCAATTTTTTTGCCTACGCTCTAGCCATATCATCCACTACCACTTGTTTGCTACAATATATGATAGTGTGTATTTCCCCCATCCGGATCCGTCTATGTTTATTACAACATTAAATAGATCTGTCATCTTCATCCATCCATCATGGGGAGTCGTCTACTTGGGTCTGGTTTGTATCATACCGCGTTGTGTTGTATACTACTTCTAATCCACCTTGGTGTCATTGTTTGATGAGCTGCAGTCATCCAAATACCATGGCACCGTTACCTTGTCCTATCATTGCTATGTCATACAAGGTCATGCGGGATAAAAGTCCAACTGTGGTGGTCCTCGTACACCATGATATTTCACATTATCTACAAATGCTTTAGCATGTCGAACAATGCTGCTGACATGTCGAACAACTCCGATGTCACCATGCTACTCTTTTCGATGAAATCGTTTGATGTCATGTTTTCTCATTTGCCACCAAATATGCTATTGCATTATTATAGGTAAAGATTGCTTGTTATCTGCCTCCATCCACCCATCATCCTAGATCAACATTCGTTGTCTTGGAAATAGTGCCAACTCATTTTGTTCATGGGGTCATGTACATTACCGCTTGTGTCACTACCTCTATGGATGAAGTCGAGAATAGTAGAACAAATCCACCTCCCATGACATCTTATTTGGCCTACGTGTTGCAATAGGTCCTTGCTAGCTATTGGTCGCCATCTACCACATCATCGTTCGGTAGCTTTGTTATGGTCGCTATTCGTCCACATCGTTGATCGGCTACCCATTGAAACCTACGCATATATAAACACCAAAATGAATGAAAACCTAATTTCCAAATATATTTTAAAACAATTAAAACCCCCAAAGTGTACGATTTGACTAATCTACACTTTAAACTAATTACTCTTGGATGATTAAACATAGAAACTATCTTTTAACTAAAAAGAAAAATAAAACAAACTAAGAAGCCATACGACTTTATTTCATTCATATATATATGAATATTATATTGTTTTTTTAATTATATTTTTATTTTTTATTTTTTATTTTATTATATATAATATATACATATTTTTTTATTAACTTCAAATCAAACAACATAAAGTGCTTTAATTATTGAAATTCAACACAAGAAGAAAACAATAATCTAAACATTTAAAACTTAAAACCAAACCTCTAAACCTAATAACTTAATCCAAAACAAGAATATTCAACCTGAAGGAACCAAACTCCTATGAAAGAAAACAAAAGGCCACAACGCAACTACAAATATCGAAATCTCCAATGCAAACTTATGGATAAGGACCCATCAAAGATAGCACTCAAAGAATACCAAAACTCTCAAAACTAAAATTCTAAGATGGGTCCCCAATTTTTAGGGCTAGTTGTGCGATAGTCACAATAGGTCCCTCAATATAAACTCAACCATCCAAAGGGAATTTAACTAGAGTATCCTATCGACAAGCTCTAGGCCACTACCAACCAACTTGTCCCTTTTGAGTATTTGAACTCGTAATTTCATTCTATTATAAAATGAAAGAATTGGTTAGACATAGAGCAAATGCCATTTATAAGATAGATTTTTGGGTAGTTATTAAAATCAATGAAAATTTATAATTTTTAATTGTAAGTATAATATAGTTAAATTATTATTTTTTTGAAAAATAATTTGAAAATTTATATTAAAACAAGATTATTTACAAGTTGGGACGAGACTCCTCCTAGCCTTAGCCAACAAGAGCACTTGTTTTCTCCTTTTAACTTTCCAACAAACTTCCATAACTCTAAAACTTAATATCCTAAAAACTAACCACTTTTGATCACAACACTAAAAGGAGATCTACATTAGAGCCAAATCTCCTAAACAATATGTCTACAATGGTTGTACAAATTAGTCAAACACTGTATTGTCTCACCAACCTGCCTAATCCACTCCTTCTCAATAGTCGTGCCATTGTGACACTGAATTCCTACCTCCTTGGTATCCATATTAGCCAAGAATTCTTCTACATTATTTTGAGCTCTACCCACATAAATTAGAATCACATCATCCAATTCCTTCCACAACTCCTTAATTTGGGTGACAAGAATCCTCAACCTCTATGTCTCCAAATCAAATTTCCTCATGCAATATTGAGCTCCTACTAAGATTTGAAAATCAAATTCTATGATTATCCTCCTCTAACCTTATTTACCACCTATATAGAAGCAAATTTGATAGTAAGGCTTATGCTTCATTGTTCGTGGCCCTTTCCAAGCCCTACAATTCCCAATAGAGCACTATTTCAACATGAGCATACCACTCCAATTCAATCTCTACCTAGATTACCTTTAGCAGCTCCATCAGTATTAAATTTAATCCAACCTCTCAACGGAGTTTTCCAAGTAGCTATGTCCTACCCCTCCTACACTTCAACTTCTTTATCCATTTAACCTTAATCAGTCTGAGTTTCATATTTAGCACACACTACCACAATTTCCATGACATTGCTTCAAATGACCTATTAGACATCAAGTGTTTCTCTAAAACTTTTGCCACTTCTCTCCAGTCATACTTACCACCAAATAAAGTTTAATCCAATATTCCTCTCAATATAAAGAGCCTTAGATTCAAATTTATCCTTCCATCTTTCCCAAATATTAATCTAATTTAAATCACCATTACATCATATTTTATAAGCTAAACCCCATCACTCCCAGATTTTCCAGGTGAATGGGCACTCAAACATCAAATGGTTAGATGTTTCCTTACTTTTGTAACATAAAACATATTGTAAATGACCAATGATTCCTCTATATCTCATATTATCAAAAGTAAGAATTCCATTGTGCATGAACTACTAGGTAAAGAAGTTTACTTTGGGCAACCCTTAGACTACAAAATCCTTCTCTAATACTCAACCTAATATGCATGAGAAAGAGATTTTGGAAGGATATTAGCATATCTATATTCACTTTAGACTCTAAGGCTTCCATAGACCCAAGCTAATATATTTTCCTCATCTCTACCTATGAGAAATATTTTTACCAAGATTTTAGTCATGAGGGGTGCCAATTCTGAAGGGATTGGAATTGGGCACTCATCCAACTTAAATTGCTTAAAACTATAATCCCCTAGTTGTTTGGTGCAAAAATAACTTTTAATATTGATCCAACCCATGCTTTCCATGGAGTTTTTACTAGTTGTAGTTCTAGGAATTCAATAATTATAGGTGGGTATTGATCCTATGAATCTGTCCAAAATCATGCCTTCTTCCCTCTTCCCACTTTTTAAAATAATTTATCTTTAACTACCTGAGATCCCAATTTTAGATCTTTCCACACTAGGGACCCATTACCATCCAAAGGTAAATGACTCACCTCATTTGGGTTCACGTCTCCCAAATATTTACTAGTTAAAATTCTACTAAATAAAGAAGTTGGTTGGGAGATCCACCTCCAATTTAGCTTTCCAATTAAAGATTTATTATTTAGCTCTAATATCCTTAGTCCCAAACCTCCTTTTACCTTGGGTTGGATTACTTTTTTCCAACCTACTAATGCCCATTTCCTCTCTCCTTTTACTCCTCCCCATGAAAATTTTCTAGCCATCTTGTTCAACTCTTTCCGTATGGTATGTGGGACAGCAAGGATAGAAAATTTATAGATTGGCATGGCTTGAATGACTAACTACAAAAAAGTTAATCTACCCCCAAATTTTAACCATTTATGAGACCAATGGTTAATCATTTATTTGATATGATCTAAAATATTCCTCCTGATAGTTATCTTCACTTTTTTAAAATGTAAAAGGACCCCTAAATATACCATTGGGAGAGAAGTGTTGTGAATCCTAAGATTTCTAAAATTTTATTTTGAAGCCTTCAATCGAAGTTGGAGAAGACCACTTTGGATTTATTATCATTGATGACTTGGTTTGTGGCCCTAACATAAACATTAAGAGTATCTTTGATCATTCTTGCTTCCCTAAGGTTTGCCACTCCCACCAATCCTATGACATCCATGAACTATAGATGAGTTAACACCTCCTCACCCACCTTGATGCCTATTAGCAAAACCTATTGTTTTCTCCTCCAAATGAGTCTACCCAAGTCTTCATCAATATAAAAAATATAAGGGGAAGAAGAATCTCCCTAATGAAGGCCTCGAGTGGATCCAAACGGTTGTGAAGGAATATCGTTGATTAACACTAAGTATGTTGAAGTAAAGATGCAACTCATGACCAATTCTATCCAATCCTTAGAGAAACCAAAGGCTTCCATCATCCTTGACAAGAACCTCTACTATCCAATTTTATGAACATACCTCTAATGGTGAAATTTTGCATTGAGTGGATTGCCTTCTAAGCTAGAACCATGTCATCCAAGATCTACCTGCCCTCTACAAAATTTACTTGCTTCTAGGAGAGGTTTTAGTCACTTAGTCATTACCTTCGTGATTATTTTATGTATGAAATTGCATAAGGTAATAGGTCTATAATCTAAATGATGCATTGTCTCCTCCCCTTTTAGAATTAAGGCAATGAATGTATGATTTAATGATTTAAGCATTATTTTACTACCTTTGGAATCCTTTATAACAACCATTACATCCTCCTCCAAGCTATCCCAGAAGGTTTAAAAAACTTGGTTGGTAAGCCGTTTGGGCCTATGTTTTTTTTTTGTACTCATTTTAAAGACTATATTTTTTAACTCCTCTATCAATGGGTTTAAGTAGGACCTAATTTTGTTCTTCAAAAATAATAGAGGGTATGAGAGGAAGAACTTCTTCTTGAGCCTATCCATATTGCACCATACCTTAAACAATTTAGCAAAATAATCCATTGAATGGAAATGAATACTTAGGATCATATCAAAGGAGTGCCTATTCTCATCCTAAAGAGCTTCCATCTTGTTTGTATGTCTCCTAGCACAAGGAGCCCGATGGAAAATTTTGGTGTTTTTCACCTTCCAATAACAATGTGGTTATTGATCTTTGTTTCTGGTAGATCTCCTCTTCGTTGTCAATGCCATCAACCACTTTACACAATTCATCATCTTCTTCTTTGAGCTGCTCTATAATTATTCCTTCCCTAAAAATATGTTGCACCTCATTCCATCTAACCACCAATGGAGCTCTTTGGATCTAGAAGTCCAACTTGTTAGCTCATTTCCATAGATTTAGTTGATCCTTGACATAAATGAAGTTACCTATGGATATTAAACATTGTTGTCCCATATGTCGATTTTCCCTCTTCCCACCACTGTAGGATTTTTGTTTGAAGTTCCTCCTTTTATAACCAAAAGTTTTCAAATATGAATGGTTTACAAGGTTGCCTTGTCTTGATCCCCCCTTCCAATAGAATGGGAAAATGATCCGAAATTGAATCCTCCAAAATCTAAAATTTTAGATTATATTTCACAAATGCCTTCTTTGAATAAAAAAATGGTCTAACTTCACCTTCCTACTATGTGGCTCCCTCCTCTTATTAGTCCAAGTATAGTTGGTTCAAATATATTTAGTATCCAACAAGTGTAATGCATGGACTTGGGAAATCATAAGTTCATCCCCTTGGTCCAAAATTGGAGTTCTTCCTTTTTGATATTTATATCATAATTTACCTTTAAATTCCCCAACAACAATCCAATCTAACTCATCCCTTAAGGCTCTCATATTATGCATTGCTTTCCATTGATGAATATGACCATCGAGGTTTTGAGTCCCATAGATATTTTTGGCTAAAACCTGCTTAGCTATCACATTGTTCCTAAAATGCAATGTGAGAACACCCCTCCAAGCTATATGTTCTATTGTTTTCCATTCAAGAGAGTTCGAAAAGGTAACAATCCCCCTTGAATCTGAAGAACACAAGCTTGTACTGAGGGGGGGGTGAACAGTATAAGACCTCTTTTTACTTTTTCCTTTATACTTCAAAACAGTAAAGCAATATACCCAAAGCAATATCAAAGCAATGCACAATATCATCCACAAAGTGACACCAATTTTAACGTGGTTCACCCAAAATGGTTGGGCTACGTCCACAAAACTTTTCTCTAAAATTTATCTCAAAGTTCTTTGGGAATCCTTCTCAATTACAATATTTATGAGCCTCGGCCCAAAGGATATACCTTCCCCTAATCAGAATTTATGAGCCTCTGCTCAAAGGAGATACCTTCCCCTCTACTCTAGAAATGATCCCTCAAAAGATCAACTGCCTCTACCTCTTGCCAGCACGTGGAACTCCTTTCCACCGAAGACCTCTTGTCCTCAATGCTTAGCCTAAGAGACCTCCGCCTTCTATGATCACGTCCACGGTAGTTCAACAACCTGTACCAAACACAGTTAGTCGGTCTAGTACAAGTCTTCCTCTGTCTGTCAGATCTGTCCAACGCTTGAACAAATCAATCCTCTGCACACAAGCCTTCTCAAAGACTTGCCAAATTTGTCCTTAGGTTCTTCTCAAAGAACTAGTGCACCTCTGTCCTCAAGTTCTTTGATAGAACTATCAAACTCAGCTCACAAGTCCTCTGCTAGGACCTGTCCAAATCTGCTCACAAGTCCCCATCGAAACCTGTCCAAAACTACTCACAAGTCCCCATCGAAACCTATCCAAGACTGCTCACAAGTCCCCATTGGAACCTGTCCAAAAACTCAGCAAGCTCACCAAGAAAAAAAAATTTCTTAGTAGGAAATCACAAGGTGAATTGTTAGAGACCCAATGTGATTTGTCAAACTCATAGAAGCATAAAGAGAATTGTTAGAGACTCAATATGTTGAAGAACACAAGCTTATACTGAGAGGGGGGGGTGGACAGTATAAGACCACTTTTTCAATATGCTTTAAAATCAACTTTCAAAATAGTATAATGCAGTGTATAGATAGCAGTAAAAATAGCAATAATAAAAACAATGCACAACACACCATCCACAAAGTGACACAGCAATTTACGTGGTTCACCCAAGGTGGGCTACTCCATGGATAAAACTTTCCTCTAAAATTTATATCAAAGTCCTTTGGGAATCCTTCCCGATTACAATGTTTATGAGCCTTAGCTCAAAGGAGATACCTTCCCCTAATTATGCTTTGTCTGGTGATCCTCTAGAAGACCTCTACCTCCTCTGCTCTTAGCAAGTGGAACTCTATCCACAAAAGACACCTGTCTTCCCTGCTCTGGCTGGAGATCTTTGTCCTCAACTCTGTCACCGCAAAGCTGGTCCTCAAATATGCACTAAACACAGTCCTTTGGTCTAGCACAAATCTGTCCTCTTCCTCTTTTATTTTTTGTTACATTTTGCACTTGGTCGAAACCAAATTTTCATAGTCTACGCAAACACAGCAACACTCAATCTACTTTTGCTTTTCTATGAAAAACACAGTAGCACAGTCTTCGCACATCCAGCGCAAACACAGCAGCACAGTATTTGCACTCTTTGTTCAAACACGACAGCACTGTCTTCGCAACCTCTATGCAAAAATAGTAGCACAGATGTCGCACACTTCGCGCAAACATAGCAGTTGATCAGACTTCTATTTATGCACCTCTGCGATCGAAATTCTCCCTGCACTCTATCTGCACAAATCGCACTTCGAACGCACACTTTGATCGATGCCCAAAACATTCAAACAACCCTCATTTTATACTCACAATCTCAATATTAGAACCTTGATCTTAGTCTGCTGCACATCCCTAAAACAATGTCGATGCAAAACCTTACGCTGCGTCGGCCCAGATTTAACTCTATCGGCTTCACTGCCTCCCTGTAGCTTTTGGCGTGAAACTACATGTCACGATATCGTGACACCTTTGCATGTCGTACGCCTTCTAAATCCTGTTGTCGTGAAATCACAACACTACAGCCTTTGTCGACCTCTTTTCTGCTTATGTCATGAAATCGCGACACTTCCTGTCTTTGCTGACGTCATCTTCTCTTCTGTCACAAAATCGTGACACTTTAGTCTTCATGACCTTCCTCTCCACTTTTGTCATGAAATCGTGACACTCCTTCCTTTTGCTGATGTCATCATCATTCCTATCACGAAATCGTGACACTTCTATCTTCATGGCCTTCCTCTTCGCTTTTGTCATGAAATCGTGACACTCCTTCCTTTTGCTGACGTCATCATCATTCCTATCATGAAATCATGACACTTCTGTCTTCATGGCCTTTTTTGAGGCTTACACTAGTGAAAACGAAACGAAACATGTCACAAAATCATGACGCTTTCGCCTTCAAGCTCTTCCTTCTTGAATTCATCGTGAAATCACGATGCTTCTTCTGATGAAGACTTGCTATCAGTTTTTATTGCGAAATCGTGACACCATCTCCAACTGCAAGCTACCATCTCAACTTGTCATGAAATCATGACACTTTCTACATTCGTACAACTTCTTTGTAGCCTATCATGAAATCACGACACTTATGGCTTTCGAACGCTTTCTCCATTGCCTGTCGCAAAATCACGACGCTTCTCCTTTCAAGCTCTTCTCTTTGCTACATGTCGTGAAATCACGATAGTCTTCAACTCGACCTCTGTAGCATGTTGCAAAAATGTGACAACCCTTACTTAGAACTTTGCATCATCTCGCGAAATCGTGACAGTTCCTAAATCACTTTCTCTCTCTTCAATATTGTCACAAAATCATGACAGATCACACTACGAACTTCCTCTTCTACAACATGTCACGAAATCGTGACACTTTCTTGTCCGTACAGCCTCCTTTGCAGAATGTCACAAAATCATGACACTTTTCTTTCTCTGCCTTCCTGCACTGTCCAAGTCGCGAAAATGCGACATGTTGTGAAATCGTGACAGTTTTGCCTGCTTCGTCTCTGCCTTCCCGCTGTCACGAAATCGCGACACATTTTCCCAAACTTTATCTCTCCTCAAATATGTCATGAAATCACGATAGTTTTGCCAGTGCTTTCTCTCTCTTGAAACATGTCGTGAAATCGTGACAGTTTTTCCAGCCGCCTGCATACTTTTTCTAACTTATCTTTTTCTTGATCTTTTGCAACTGGGCTACTCTGATCTTCCTGGAAACTCATTGTCCATGCTAAAACCTTCATCAAGACACATTCTTTGACATCAAACCAGATTGCTTCAAGTCCTTCTTGACATCAATGACAACATCTACACTTAGAGTAAAGGCAATGTACCCAAGGTACCCAAAATTGCCAACAATCTCCCCCTTTGTCATTGATGCCAACCCTTAACTGAAAAACACTACTCAAGAGCCAAAACTGAAACCAACTGTGCCAACAACTGTAATTGAAGTTTTTGCTCCCCCTGACTTGAAGCTTTCTTCTTCACTTTAAGCTCTCCCCCTTACTCATATCTCTCCCCCTTTGTCATCAATGGCAAAGGGTCACCTTTGGGGCTTGGGATTAAGAATGAGCTTCTTAGCTTAGTCCCTCCCCCACCTCCTGATGAGGTGATTTAAAACAAAGGTGGGAGTGAAACTCCCATTAGGCACTCATCATCATCAGTGTCTATAATTTCTTTGTCGGGCCTTCTCTTAAACTCTTTGTCAGTGTTTCTGTTCTTGTCACTTTTCTTGTTCTTGTTATCATCTCTTTTCTTGTCCATACCTTGATCCTTGGACCTATTTATACCACTGTTCTTGTTCTTGTACCTTGGAAGATCAGCTCTACACTGTCTGGCTGTGTGACCTACATTGTTGCACTTATAGCAAGTAACAATATTATTTCTTTTGAGAATAGCTGTTCTTTGAATCCGCCTATTCTAACTAACCCAGTTCCTGTTATTTGCCTTGCAAAAAATTGCCTTGTGCCCGAACTGATTACAAGAGTAGCAATACCCTTGAAATAAATTATGGCCCCTAAAATTGTCATTTATCTTCCTTACTTGAGTCATGCACTGCGAAGCCATGTGGCCAAACCCGTGACACGCAAAGCATCTACCGTGAAATATTCTTCTGTTTGACCTCTTGGGTCCCAAAAACCTCTTTTTCTCTTTCAAAATTTTGTTTTCAGTTTCTACGCATTTATCACTCATGAACTCTTTCTCTGTAATACTCTCTTCATCAGAACTCTCTTCTCTCTGAAATCTCTTACTTAATTCCTCAACCTATTTTTTGTGTGGTTTAACAAAACCAAGACCTATTTTATCTGATGGATTTCTTTGATTTTGGATGAGAGACTTAACCCTTTTGGAGCTATCTTGAAACCTGTATAGCTTATCCTTGTATTATTTATTTTCCCCTTTCATGGAAGCCATTTTCTGTTATAAATCACTATACTCAAGCATCTTAGATTCTAACTCATTCTTGAGTTCTTGTGTCTTAGCCATAGATATGTCAAGACTTTCTACGAGTTCATCTCTCTCCATACAACATTCATCTAATTTATCCTTGAGTCTAGCATTCTTCTTTCTTTCCTTTTTCAAAACACTAAGAGCATTAGTAAGTTCACATTCAAGATCCTCTATATTATTGCATTTTGAATCATCAAGGCCTTTTTCGGATTTCTTATCACTAGAGGTGCTATCCTTTTCAAAAACCATACAAGCATCTTCCTTATCATTTTTTGAAGCATCCTCATACATACTAGCAACCAATTCATTATTTGTGCAATCATCCTCAACGTGCCCAAAATTTCCACATCTAAAACATTTCATGACAATGAATTTATGTTTCGGTTTTTCCTCTTTTTCTGAAATGAATAGGTGCTGCATTGCTACCTGAAAAATCCATTTTTTTCTTAACCAGTTCTTCCTTCCGACTGTTAAACCTTTTTGAAGGAACCCGCTCTAATACCAATTGAAGAACACAAGCTTATACTGAGAGGGGGGGTGAACAGTATAAGACCACTTTTTCAATCTGCTTTAAAATCAACTTTCAAAACAATATAATGCAGTGTATAGATAGCAATAAAAACAACAGTAATCAAAACAATGCACAACACACCATCCACAAAGTGACACAGCAATTTACGTGGTTCACCCAAGGTGGGCTACTCCACGGATAAAACTTTTCTCTAAAATTTATATCAAAGTCCTTTGGGAATCCTTCCCGATTATAATGTTTATGAGCCTCAGCTCAAAGGAGATACCTTCCCCTAATTCTACTTTGTCTGGTGATCCTCTAGAAGACCTCTACCTCCTCTGCCCTTAGCAAGTGGAACTCTATCCATAGAAGACACCTGTCTTCCCTACTCTGGCTAGAGATCTCTATCCTCAACTCTGTCACCGCAAAGCTGGTCCTCAAATATGCACTAAACACAATCCTTCGGTCTAGCACAAATCTGTCCTCTTCCTCTTTTCTTTTCTGTTACAGTTTGCACTTGGTCGAAACCAACTTTTCACAGTCTACGCAAACACAGCAGCACTCGATCTACTTTTGCTTTTCTACAAAAAACACAGCAGCATAGTCTTCGCACATCCAACACAAACACAGCAGCACAGTATTTGCGAAATCGTGACACTTCTGTCTTCATGGCCTTTTTCGAGGCTTGCACTAGCAAAAATGAAACATGTCACGAAATCACGACACTTTCGCCTTCAAGCTCTTCCTTCTTGACTTCATCGTGAAATCGCGATGCTTCTTCTGATGAAGACTTGCTATCAGTTTCTATCGTGAAATCGCGACACCATCTCCAACTACAAGCTGCCATCTCAACCTGTCGTGAAATCGCAACACTTTCTGCATCCGTACAACTTCTTTATAGCCTATCGTGAAATCGTGACGCTTCTGGCTTTCGAACGCTTTCTCCACTACCTATCACAAAATCGTGACGCTTCTCCTTTCAGGCTCTTCTCTTTGCTACATGTCACAAAATCATGATAGTCTTCAACTCGACCTCTACAGCATGTCACAAAAATGCGACAACCCTTACTTAGACTTTGCATCATGTCACGAAATCGTGACAATTCCTGAATCACTTTCTCTCTCTTCAATCTTGTCGCGAAATCATGACAGATCACATTGCGGACTTTCTCTTCTACAACATGTCACAAAATCGCAACACTTTCTTGTCCGTACAGCCTCCTTTGCAGAATGTCGCAAAATCGTGACACTTTTCTTTCTCTGCCTTCCTGCACTGTCCGAGTCGCGAAAATGTGACATGTCATGAAATCGCGACAGTTTTGCATGCTTCGTCTCTGCCTTCCCGCATGTCACGAAATCGCGACACATTTTCCCAAACTTTCTCTCTCCTAAAACATGTCGCGAAATCGCGACAGTTTTTCCAGCCGCCTGCATACTTTTTCTAACTTATCTTTTTCTTGATCTTTTGCAACTGGGCTACTCTGATCTTCTTGGAAACTCATTGTCCATGTTGAAACCTTCATCAAGACACATTCTTTGACATCAAACCAGATTGCTTCAAGTCCTTCTTGACATCAATGACAACATCTACACTTAGAGTAAAGGCAATGTACCCAAGGTACCCAAAATTGCCAACATATGTTCTATACTCAACTCCCAATCTCAAAACTCAACTCAAATCAACTCAACTCAAACTCAATCTCAAATCTGAAAACTCAACTCAATATCTGAAATGGATAGGATAGAATGCTTTCTTTCAAGAACATGAAACCCCAACAATTGCCAACTATGCAAAGAATCACATAACAATGATACTCATGTTCTTTTCACCATCAATTAGGGCTTCAACAACAATGCTCATCAAACAAGGTTCAATCAACACAATTCAACTCAAAACACAACTTTGAAGCATTTCACAATCAACATCAGAAAAGGAAACAAGTAGAACTCCTTTTCTCTCCAATATTGTTTGAACAAAAAGCATCCACCAACTCAAATCAACAAGAGCACACACAACTTTTCAAATCATCAACAAAGGAGTAAGCCCAACACTTTAACAAAGTAAAGAATAGCTTGATTATTACCAATTTAATGAAAGCAAATTTCAATCTCAAAGCTGCCCACTTGAGGCTGCACAACTTCACACAAGAAGCAATTTTAACCTTAAAACATCATGCTTTCATTTCCATAATCAACCAAAAGCACTCTCAACATTACAAGAAAAATTTATCCCTTATACACCTTATTTCTCCCTTATAGTCTTATCAAAAATAAAATTTATTTCTCATAAGAATGCAATAAGATATTTCAAACAACACCTTCAAAAGAATCTTTTATCAAAATAAAACAAGCTTTAAACTTCTTATAACTCCTAAGCTATTTTTCCCTCTAATAAACTTCCTCCATCCGCAAAATACACTTAGCACAAATTAATTTTGAAAATACCTTGGCCAACATCAAAAATCACGCTATGGAGAAATTGCACACAAATTCTAACACCACCCGCTGCATCCACTTCATGATGAAAAACCCTTTCGTGTTATTCGAATGCGAAACCTCCCGTTCGGGTAGCGCGCCAATAGCCTAGCCGCTATCGGTGCGCCAAAGGCGCCCGATGAGGTTTAAACCTCACGCTATTAGCCTTGTTCCTTCTGTGCCAGGGATTAAATAAAACAACAGTGCCTCCATTTCTTCTGAAACGAACACGAAGACAAAAACCTTACGACGGATTTACGACAAACGACGAGTACAAAAAAATGAACAACGGATTCACGAAAACGGCGAAGACATAATCAAACAACGAGATCACGAATTCACAGCGAGCAACTCTTTTCAAAATGCGGATGGGATTATTCTTGATTTTCATCGAGGGAGATTTATATGCATTTTTACCATAAGCTCTTGACATCGGCGAGGAGTTTAACACGTCGGCAGAGGTCTTGGCTAGCGCCCACAATCTTAAAACATAGCGCCATGGGTTAGGATAACCCATTGCAAACAATAATTTAATATTTATTTAAAAATAATTAAAGGGAACCTTAACAAGGTTTTTAATTATTTAAATAAATACTTCCTCCTGGACCCAAATGCATTAAACTAATGCATCCACCTGTAATCTTTAAACCTGCAAACTTGGGGTTTACAAAAGACCTTTGAAACTGTCATGTCATAACCTTCATCAAAACAAATTATTTGACATCAAATCAAATTCCTTCAAGAGCTTCTTGACATCAATGACAACTTACACACTTGAGCAAAGGCAATGTACCCAAAGTACCCAAAATTGCCAACAATCTCCCCCTTTGTCATTGATGGCAAACCTTTACTGAAAACACTTCTCAAGAGCCGAAACTGAAACCAAGCTGTGCTAACAAGCCGAGAATCTTCCTTTGAAGTTTTGCTCCCCCTGACTTGAAGCTCTCCCCTTCACTTTGAAGATCTCCCCTTACTCATATCTCTCCTCCTTTGTCATCAATGGCAAAGGGTCACCTTTGGGGCTTGGGACTAAGAATGAGCCTCTTAGCTTAGTCCCTCCCCCACCTCCTAATGAGGTGATTAATTCTGGGGTGGGAGTAAAACTCCCATTAGGCACTGATCATCATCAGCATCTGTAACTTCCTTGTCGGGCCTTCTCTTGAAATCTTTGTCCATATTCCTATTCTTGTCACTGTTCTTGTTCTTGTTCTCATCCCTGTTCTTGTCCATGCCTTGATCCTTGGACCCGATCATGCCACTATTCCTGTTCTTGTATTCTAGAATTTTAGCTCTACACTGTCCGATTATGTGACCTTCATTGTTGCACTTGAAACACTTGACGATGTTGTTTCTCCGAGGTAAACCTGATCTTTGAATCCACTAGTTCTGACCAAACCTGTTCTGACCAAACATGTTCTGACCAAACCTGTTCTGATCAAACATGTTCCTGTTATTTGCCTTGCAATAAACTACCTTGTGCCCAAACTGTTGACAAGAGTAGCAATACCCTTGAAATAAACTAGCACTTCTGAAATTGTCATTTACCTTCTTCACTTGAGCCATGCAATGTGAAGCCATGTGACCAAACATGTGACAAAAACATCTGCCTTGAAACTTTCTTAGGTTCTGAAAACTTCTTCTTATCATTCTGAATTATGTTTTCTGTTTCTGTGCATCTATCATTCAAGGAATCCTTTTCTGAAATACTTTCCTCATCATAACTCTCTTCCTTTTGGAGTCTCTTACTAGACTCTCCAACTAGTTCCTTGTGTGGCTTAACAAAACCAAGGCCTGTTTTATTTGTTGTCTTTCTTTGACCTTTGATGAGTGACTTAACCTTTTTGGAGCTATCTTGAAACCTGTAAAGCTTATCCTTGTACTCTTTAGTTTCCTCTTTCAAAGAAGCCATTTTCTGTTCTAACTCACTATACTCAAGAACCTTAGGCTCTAACTCATCCTTGATTTCTTGTGTCTTAGCTATAGAGAAGTCAAGACTTTCTATAAGATCATCTCTCTCCATACAACATTCATATAACTTATCCTTGAGTCTAGCATTCTTATTTCTTTCCTTTTTCAAAGCACTAAGAGCACTAATAAGTTCACCTTCAAGATCTACTTCACCTTCCTCTATTTGTTTGCTTTTTGAATCATCAAAGCCTTTTTCAGATTTCTTATCACTAGAGGTGCTACCCTTTTCAAAAACCATACATGCATCTTCCTTATAGTTTTCTGAAGCATCCTCATACCTACTAGAAACCAAATCATTATTTGTGCAATCATCCTCAAGGTGACCAAAATTTCCACATCTAAGACATTTCATGATAATGAATCTATGTTTCGGTTCTTCCTCTTTTTCCGATATGAACAACATCTCATTTTCATTATCACTTGAAGAACTTTCACTATCACTACTAGAACACTTACTTGCTTTGTCTAGGTAGAAACTCTTCTTGTGCTTGTGAGAATACCTCTTTCCTTGATTGTTGTGCTCATCTATGTTCTTCTTGTGATGCTTGTGCTTTTCAGAATCCTTGCTCTTAGAATCATGTTTATCTTCATCACTTTCATTCTTGCGAACAGTACAGTTAGTAGCATAATGACCAAACTTTCCATAATTGAAACATCTTATATTTTTCATACTTTTGTGCTTTCTAGAGAACTTGCCTTTCTTGCTGTAATATGCCTCTTCATCACTAGAAGACTCATCACTATATTGAAGTTGTTTACCCTTGGATTTCTTGGTAGCCTTGAAAGCTGCCTCTTTCTTGACATCAATCTTCACTTGAGTTCTCAACTCAAATGTTGCAAGTATACTATGGAGCTCATCCTTTTTCAACTTATCCAAATCTTTAGCTTCCTCAATAGCAAATTTTTTTTCACTAAATATATTAGGAAGAGATCTTAAAATCTTATCACAAACATCATTTTCAGCAAGCTCAAGACCTAAGTCTTTCATGGAGTTAACAACCTCATCCATATGAAGCATGTAGTCACTAATATTTTCATCATTATTCATCTTGAGTTGTTCAAACATACCTTTGAAGTGTCTCAACTTGGCCTTTCTGACATTTGTATCACCTGTATGAACCACCTTCAACTGTTTCCATATTTCACTAGCTATCTTACAGTGAATCACTTTGGTGAGATATGCTTTCTGTAAGCCTTTCAGGATTGCATTCATTGCTTTTGAATTGTTGTGATGTAGGAGCCTTTCTTCTTTAGTATTAGGACCATGTTCAAGAATAGTGTACTCATCTTCAATCACTTCCCAAACCTCATTCCCAAGTGCCATTAGATGAACCTTCATCCTTGCACTCCAAAGACCAAAGTCTGACCCATCAAGAATAGGTGTTGCATTGCCACTTGAATGATCCATTGTGTTCTTTACTAGCTTTTTCTTCAAGCTGTTAAACTTTTTGAAGGCACCTGCTTCGATACCAATTGAAGAACACAAGCTTATACTGAGAGGGGGGTGAACAGTATAAGACCTCTTTTTACTTTTTACTTTATACTTCAAAACAGTAAAGCAATATACCCAAAGCAATATCAAAGCAATGCACAATATCATCCATAAAGTGACACCAATTTTAACGTGGTTCACCCAAAATGGTTGGGCTACGTCCACAAAACTTTTCTCTAAAAGTTATCTCAAATTTCTTTGGGAATCCTTCCCAATTACAATATTTATGAGCCTCGACACAAAGGAGATACCTTCCCCTAATCAAAATTTATGAGCCTCTGCTCAAAGGAGATACCTTCCCCTCTGCTCTGGAAATGATCCCTCAGAAGATCAACTGCCTCTACCTCTTGCCAGCACGTGGAACTCCTTTCCACCGAAGACCTCCTATCCTCAATGCTTAGCCTAAGAGACCTCTGCCTTCTATGATCACGTCCACAACAGCTCAACAACCTATACCAAACACAATTAGTCGGTCTAGTACAAGTCTTCCTCTATCTGTCAAATTTGTCCAACGCTTGAACAAATCAATCCTCTGCACACAAGCCTTCTCAAAGACTTGCCAAATCTGTCCTTAGGTTCTTCTCAAAGAACCAGTGCACCTCTGTCCTCAAGTTCTCTGATAGAACTATCAAACTCAGCTCACAAGTCCTCTGCTAGGACCTGTCCAAATCTACTCACAAGTCCCCACCGAAACCTATCCAAAACTGCTCACAAGTCCCCACCGGAACCTATCCAAGACTGCTCACAAGTCCCCACCGGAACCTGTCCAAAAACTCAGCAAGCTCACCAAGAAAAAAAACTTTCTTAGTAGGAAATCACAAGGTGAATTGTTAGAGACCCAATGTGATTTGTCAAACTCATAGAAGCATAAAGAGAATTGTTAGAGACTCAATATGTTCTATACTCAACTCCCAATCTCAAAAGTCGACTCAAATCAACTCAGCTCAAACTCAATCTCAAATATGAAAACTCAACTCAATATCTGAAATGGATAGGATAGAATGCTTTCTTTCAAGAACATGAAACCCCAAAAATTGCCAACTATGCAAAGAATCACATAACAATGATACTCATGTTCTTTTCACCATCAATTAGGGCTTCAACAACAATGCTCATCAAACAAGGTTCAATCAACACCATTCAACTCAAAACACAACTTTGAAGCATTTCACAATCAACATCAGAAAAGGAAACAAGTAGAACTCATTTTCTCTCCAATATTGTTTGAACAAAAAGCATCCACCAACTCAAATCAACAAGAGCACACACAACTTTTCAAATCATCAACAAAGGAGTAAGCCCAACACTTTAACCAAGTAAAGAATAGCTTGATTATTACCAATTTAATGAAAGCAAATGTCAATCTCAAAGTTGCCCACTTAAGGTTTCACAACTTCACACAAGAAGCAATTTTAACCTTAAAACATCATGCTTTCATTTCCATAATCAACCAAAAGCACTCTCAACATTACAAGAAAAATTTATCCCTTATACACCTTATTTCTCCCTTATAGTCTTATCAAAAATAAAATTTATTTCTCATAAGAATGCAATAAGATATTTCAAACAACACCTTCAAAAGAATCTTTTATCAAAATAAAACAAGCTTTAAACTTCTTATAACTCCTAAGCTATTTTTCCCTCTAATAAACTTCCTCCATCCGCAAAATACACTTAGCACAAATTAATTTCGAAAATACCTTGGCCAACATCAAAAATCGTGCTATGGAGAAATTGCACATAAACTCTAACACCACCCGCTGCGTCCACTTCACAATGAAAAATCCTTTCACGTTATTCGAATGCAAAACCTCCTGTTCAGGTAGCGCGCCAACAGCCTAGCCGCTATCGGTGCGCCAAAGGCGCCCGGTGAGGTTTAAACCTCACGATGTTAGCCTTGTTCCTTCTGCACCAAGGATTAAATAAAATAACAGTGCCTCCCTTTCTTTTGATGCGAACACGAAGACGAAAACCTTACAACGGATTTACGACAAACGGCGAGTACAAAAAAAATGAATAGCGGATTCACGAAAATGACGAAGACACAGTCGAACAGTAGATCACGAATTCACAGCGAGCAACTCTTTTCAAAATGCGGATGGGATTATTCTTGATTTTCATCGAGGGAGATTTATATGCATTTTTACCATAAGCTCTTGACGTTGGCGAGGAGTTTAACACGTCGGTGGAGGTCTTGGCTAGCGCCCACAATCTTAAAACATAGCGCCATGGGTTAGGATAACCCATTGCAAACAATAATTTAATATTTATTTAAAAATAATTAAAGGGAACCTTAACAAGGTTTTTAATTATTTAAATAAATACTTCCTCCTGGACCCAAATGCATTAAACTAATGCATCCACCTGTAATCTTTAAACCTGCCAACTTGGGGTTTACAAAAGACCTTTGAAACTGTCATGTCGTAACCTTCATCAAAACAAATTATTTGACATCAAATCAAATTCCTTCAAGAGCTTCTTGACATCAATGACAACTTATACACTTGAGCAAAGGCAATGTACCCAAAGTACCCAAAATTGCCAACAGAATCCCCTTAGGCAGCCACTTCCATATGACCATCACTCTCCAAAGTCTATTTATTGTTTTATACATGAGATCCAACAATATGTTTATCTCCTAGATAAGCGAAAAATCCATTTTATTTTTCTCTAGGAGTCTTCAAACAACAGATTGATGGGTTTTGTTGTTTAAATCCCTAATACTCCATGATTGTATAATCATTCATTACCTTGAGACTAGTAAGAGTCTATTGGTCTCATTGATCCCCAATGATCAATTTGTCTCCTTGAGATGCTATCAATTCTTTATTTGATTTTCTACTCACTCCTTGAGAGTTGATATTCTTTGATCTCTTATCTAACTAGCTTATTCCTAAATTTGATTTTTCTCTATTTTTTCTACTACACCCATGATGACATCCTTTATTATCAATTGCTCCTGGTCATGCACTATCAACGCCCCTACAATATCTGATTGTGGTAACCCATTATACTCTATTACTTGATCTAGGATACAAGGAGACAAAATAGGGGCTTGAACATGGCTATTATTGCTTTCCTTATTTCCATCCACTCCTTCCATGAGTTGTTCTTCTTCCTGCTCCATTAGTGTATTGAAGATCTCATGCATAATTAAGGGTTTGGGATGGGTTTGCTCTTTACCATCTTTTTCCTTTTGCCTTCTTTTTTTGGGTTGTTCAAAACCATATCTCTGGGCTTCTCCTCCCTAAGAAATAGTGGTTGCTTCTTTATCGACTGTAGACTTACCCTCTTGAGGAAGATTCGACATTCCTAAAGGAGCCCCCATTTTCATGATCATATTGTTTGGTCAAGACCTGGCCAAATGCCCATATTTATGGAAAACTCTACACCTAAAGGGCAAAACCTCATAATCCAATTATTGAATCCAAGATAGTCATGCAAGTTCAAGTTCCACCTCTATCATCAAAGGTTGGACGATATCCATTTCCACACATAATCTAGCATAAACAATTGTGTTTCATTTCATTGTCTCTAAAAACACCCAAATATCTTCCAAGTAAATTACTAATGATTTCCATTACTTTATCACTCCATAAATCCATTAGGATTCAGGGATCAAATCCCACTCTCTAGGGCTAAACAAATAATCTTGTTGGACCCTGATTCCTCTTCTTTTATTTGAAAGCCCTATTTCTATCTACAAGTGAGGAAAAACTAACAATAAAATATTCATTACTAATAAACCACAAAAAATACTCACCAAGAGGCAACTAATTTTGTTGAACCCACAAATGCAAAAAACTTAGGGTAGGGCAAATATCCATGAATTTACACATTTGGCCATGATTGACTCTATATAAGGCTTATTCTTCTACTATACTTTGCTCAAGCATCCATTGACTCTTTGAGATGATTTTTTTTCTATAACTGTAAAAAATATTTTTAGTACAATTTTTTGAGCTTCTTAAGTCTCAATTAAAGATATCTCCTTCAACAAATCTGCAAAGGAACTCTGTCTATCTAAGAGAGGATTTGGATATGTCCCTATTAAACCCTCTTGGGACCGTCTTCAATTCTGCAATAACTAAAAAATACTGTCTATCCATAAATGCCCTAGTTTTCCCTATTAGAACTCTTCCTTTCAATATATATTCTTTCTAAACATTGTATTATTTACTTGTTTATTGTTTAAAAAAATTAAATATATCAAAATTATAATTTAAAAAAAAAATTCAAAATTAGTTTGATTTTATAAAAACTTACCAAAACCTGGCCAAGAACTACCATTTACTTCAAAAATAAGCTCCTTCAAAAACCAATTATCCATACAATTGTAAATGCTACCATTATCAATACAATGCAATGGCAGGGTTGTTCATCTTAGATTGATTGTTGATGGCCCAATATAATATGATTTACATGCCTCACAATAGTTTTTCTTGACTATATAATATGATTTACATGCCTCACAATAGTTTTTCCCGACTGGTTTATGGGTTTGTAGTAAGTGGTTAAAAGTGTTAAAGGTAAATAAAACTTATTTCAATTTTATATATACAATTAAAAATTTAATATTATTTTAATCTTAAAAATCTTACTTCTTTGCGGCAAGGTGCAGGTTTACAATAATGAAGGTAAGCTGACTTCAAGTTTTATTTCTTATTTTATTTTTTAAGAATGAAACTGCTTTATGTTTATCATGATTCTGCAAACGAATTCAATGACAGCGTGTCTCCAATTTTTTTTTAAGGCATTGAAGACGATCTTTGACAGTGAATGCAAAATATCCTCTGCAGACAAATGCTTATGCCCGCTCGCTGTACAATCACATTCAACGTACCTAATCATGTGAATTCCGTTACCCTGCAAAACCCAACAGTTAATTGAAGGCAGCTTTGTCTCCAGATTAAATTCCACGTCTTCCAAAGCAGAGACTACATAAAAATCAAAGCAAACTTTAATTACATGTCACAATTTTAGGGAGACAAATGTTTTTTCAACTTTGGGGAATGCGAAAGCAGAGAAATTCTCTGCAATTGCAGCTTTCGATATTCAGATTAGACTTTCTGCCAATTCCAATGTATATATATTATTATTATTATTAAGGTAAAAGATAATAACAAGCAACGTACGAAGCTGGTGTGATTACTGTTGATAGGATGTGTTTGCAGTATTTTTAACGGTAGGCGTTGGAAGTGCCATTATGCTTTGTGTAAGGTAATACGGAATAGAGATGAGGTGAGAATCCCCGGAGTTAACGCACTAAATTTTTGACATAAAATTTGGGATGTTTAGATGGTTGCTGGGAGAGGACGTTTATAATGTGAAAAGAATTATATTAAATAACAAAATATAATTTTACTAAAAAAAATGATAAATATGTTATGTGGTTAAAGTCATGTCAAAGAAAAAAGTATGTAGAGGAGTAACTCAAGCAAACAAATAAATAGCAGTTATTCAACACCCTCTTACATAATACACAAACAAAATGAATAGTAAAATAAACTAACCCTAAACTCTAGAACTGAACTATAACTCTAGGTAGCTTTAAGTTTGTAGCTTTAAGTTTGCCCAATGCAAAATTATTGGAACTTTTGGGACATACCGGTTTTCATGTAAAGTGTCTTCTTTCCTTTGTCAAAACCGTGAGAACCTCAAAACCGCACAGAAGGGGAGGGAACACTTTAGATTTTGCTTTCTCTCAAGGAATTGTCAATTTCATTGATGATGGCTCTGCATCCAACGGTATATCTTCACCATCGTTAAGATACTTAACACATTGTAGTTGTTGCCCAACTGAAGCCCAACTGAACATTGTTCATATGAAATCACTTCTCTGGAATAGCATCTTCTTCTGCAGATCCCCTTCTCCAGCTGCGAGAGCGCCTGACGTTGGTTGGGAGAAATGTATTGGAGGATTCTTTAGCTAGGGGAAATGTGTTGGAGGACTCTATAGCAAGCACTACTGCAACCCTCGGTTGAGACTGAGGAGACTCATTGTTGGCAGTTTCAACTGCAGGATCAACTTTTTCCTTTTCATATATTTTTTTACCAGTTGTGAGACATGTGTCAACTTGGACTATGTACCTTTAGAAGCAACCAAATGTACATTTTTACAACTTTTTTCCTTTTCATATCTTTTTTTACCAGTTGTGAGACATGTGCCAACTTGGACTATGTACCTTTAAAAGCAACTAAATGTACATTTTTACATTCTTCCACAGTCGTTCAACCATCCTCTTGAGGTTGAGGAGTGGGGAGTGGATGCACTCGGTGTGGTGGGGCTCTGCTTGTGCCTGTTATGCGACATCAAGGGATAATATTTGATATTGTATGTTGAGGATTGACACTGAAAACAAGTGTTGGGCAAATTAATGTAGAGGACCCGCTGGGATAACTTGTATGTCAATAGACTCCTTGAGATCTCAATAAACATCAATCTCAACGCAAACACGTTTTTTAGGACAAGCAAGAAAATATTTTTTCGCCTCCACAAAAATGACACGCCCAAGAGGGACTGCTATGCGACTGAGAAAGGACCACAAAGGTAGAGAAAGTCCTGGAAATTCCACCCACACAGAGACTTTGGTAGATCTTTTCTCAAAAACAGAAAAGTCACGAGTCCAAGGAAAAAAATAAGCAGATAAGAAAAAAAAACAAGCAAAGAGCTTCTCATGTACCAGGGGCCATGTTCGTAAATCACCTTAGCATGGGTTGTTTCTGCAAAGCCAAATAAAAAATATTTCTTTGTAAGGTTTTGAACTATTGTTAACTTGACTCCAAAAGGAGTCCAAGCTGTGTTAACCTAGGCCCTAAGGGAAGACTCATTAGGGATGCATCCAACGAAATACCCGATAGCTTGACTCATGAGGAGTCCAAGCTATGTTAACCCAGGCCCTAAGGGAAGATTCATTAGGGATGCATCCAACAAAATACCCGACAAGGATAAGAGATTCTAAATTGTGACATGCAAAATCAACTTCAAACAAATGAGAGGAACCGTTATCACATGCATTCTCTTCTGTGGTGTCAATGTTGTGCATTGCTCCACCAAGGTTGGAGACCATAACCATACTCTTTATGTAACATTTTTAGGACGTTTATTTTTACAATCATATTATGATAGTAGCTAATAGTAGCTCAAGTGGTGGTGGTTTTTTCTTTGGTTCCAGGGAATTATGGTTTGATACTTGCAGATAATTATTATACTTGAAAAATGAGTTTTAAATTAAAAATATAAGTGATATGTTTTAAGTTTTTATTTAGGAGATATAAGGAAACCCGATCCTTTCAAACAAAAAAAATGTGTTTTATTTTAAAATTTTATTCTTGTTGGGATGTTGTAGTCGTATATCTTTGGGTTCTCATTCAAGAGATTCAAATTCAAATCACGACACAAGAGAATGCACCTTAAAAAAACATGTGTTTCTTTGGGTTCTCATTCAAGAGATTCAAATTCAAATCACGACACAAGAGAATGCACCTTAAAAAAACATGTGTTTTACCCTAAAATTTAAATAATGCTCTCTTCTCAAAAGCATGTGCTTCACCTTAACATTTTATTTTTATGAGGAATGCTCTAGTGGTTTGTCTATGGGTTTTGGTTTAGGAGACTCGAGGGATCGAGATCCTTTTAAAGCTCTTGTTTTATCCTAAAATTTTATCCTTCTTGATTAGTGGTATGTCTATGGGTTTTCATCCAAAGGCCCAAGTTCAAACCACATAAAAGGATTGAGACCCTTTCAAAACATGTTCTTTACCCAATAAATAGTGGTTATTTGCTTGTTGGTGGTGGTCTAACTTGGTTCGATTTGATTCAGATAGTTGGGATATCATTAACTTTGGCTAAGGTTTATAAATATTTCTCTATGCAAGCAAAAATAATAAATATAATGAGGACATACATTTATTTATACTACTAAGATTTTTACAATTTCAATATTTATTTAGGTTTATAGAATTTTTCCTAAGCAACAAAAAATAATTATAACAATAACACTTGTCTATTAGTAAGAGAGGGCATACATTTATTTATATTACTAACATTTTTGCAAATTCAATGTTCGGTTCATTTATAGTTTTTAGTCATTTTTAGTTGTTTATTATTCATATCATTTTGTTGTCATTTTAGTCTTTAAAGGTGATTTTTTCATGGTTTCCTCTCTTCTTTAGCTCCATCTAGGACATCTTCTCAATGATCCAAACAATTTTTTTTGGGGATGTTGATACCATATCTCTTGGACAACCTATCTTTTTGGAACAAGGCATCTTTGAAAATATATTTAGCAGGAATAACTTTGATTTTGTAACTATGATGGATGGAGAGATCATGTTACTTTAAATAATGGACTTATACAGATTCTTAAAAATAATAATAGGGTATGAATAGGACCCACCTAATTCTTAAAAAGAAAAAAATATTGATCCAATAGTGATAGTTAGGTCTTATGAGGTTTTACTTCTCAAAGGATATTAAATGTAAACAATGTCAATGACAATCTAATTTTATTCTTAAAAATAACAATAGGGACCTAATTCTTAAAAAGAAAAAATTATTGATCCAATAGTGATAATTAGGCTTTATGAGGTTTTACTTCCCAAAGGATACTAAATGTAATTGAACAATGTCAATGACAATCTATTTTTATTCTATGTTTATAATTGGAAGGTATAGGTTATACTTGTTACTTTAAATAATGGACTCATAAAGATTTTTAAAAATAAGAATAGTGGTATGCAATAGGACCCACCTATTTCTTAAAAAGAAAAAATTATTGATCTAATAGTGACAATTAGGCCTTATAAGGTTTTATTTCTCAAAGGACACTAAATGTAATAGAACAATATAACGACAATCTATTTTTTCTATGTTTCTAATTGAAAGGCAAGGATTATATCTGGTGATTCTTTTCTTTTTCTAATGCTAGTCAATGGGTTTTGTAATATGAACAATTGAACACCTATGTTAAGATTTATTAAACACAAGCATGGTCTTTTAATATCCAAACAAAAGGCTCTTCTTGCACTCTACTTCATATGGTTTGAATTTTCCTTTTTAAATCTGGTTTCCATCCTTTTCTATAATACATTGCTTATAGGATTGAAAGAGTGTTAGGACCCCATCCTAACACTATCTTTGTAATACTCATATGATTATGTAATGATCCCCTTCCAACATGGGGATCCCTTTAATAAAGTTATTTTTGTAATACTTTATAATGGTATGTGGCAAGTAAGGTGCCTAGACAAGTGGGGTCATTTCATGTAACTATTATCAAGAATGTAATCGTTGTTTGGTAGGATATTCTAGCTCGGGTGGCATTTTGAATGTAAGCCATCTTGAGCATTAGATTAGGGTTGCATGAAGTGTATATTTAAAAGACATGGGTCTATGAACGAATGTAAAGTATATTTTTCCAAATTAATGAAAGTATTAAAGGAGGTTTCCCCCTCAAAGAGGCTTACAATTTTGTGTTATTTTGTGAGATTGTTTCATTTTTGCACTTAATTTCCATATTGCAATAGTTTGTGTTTCAAGTTGTAGACATGAAATATTGACCCACCGAGATGAGTCATTTTCCTTGGGTTCCTTTGAAATGTTCTCAAACTTGCTAAGTTTGGCCCCTTTTTTTCTTGTCTTTTGTATTGCTTTTCTTGACCTTGACCGAATCTACGTTCGGTAATTTATGGGATGCGAATTCAACAAATTTAAGGTTTTTCTTCAAAAAACCTAAATTTTAAGTTGACCCTTTGAGGCGTCAACCTAATCAAGGTTAAGTTTCATTTTTCTTACCTTTTAGCCCTCCAAACCCTTATAAATAAATGGATTGGATACCATTTTTCTCCCTAGTTACCCAATGAAAATCTAGTTAGTTTCTTGGGATTACAAGCTAGCAATCTGAAAAGTTCATGCAAAATTATAGTTTCTTTGGCTTCTTGTGCAATCTTATGGTGCTCTTGGTGCTTTGTGAAGAACACAAGCTTATACTGAGAGGGGGAGTGAACAATATAAGATAAAAAATTTCACTTTTCAATCCAAATGATAACAATAATAATATCAATGCAGTGATGAAACAATGCATAAATCATCACACATATGAGAGATATTTAACGTGGTTCACCCAATATGGGCTACATCCACAATATTGCTTATAAAATTCTCAACAAATTTCATGGACACCAACCCACTGGAGACACCAATCCTTTATTATAATTTTTGTGGACACCAATCCATAGGAGAAACAAATCCCCTCTCAATTTCGTGGACACCAAACCACAGGAGACACCAATCCTTTATTACAATTTTTGTGGACACCAATCCATAGGAGAAACAAATCCCCTCTCAATTTTGTGGACACCAATCCACAGGAGACACCAATCCCCTCTCAAGTTTGTGGACACCAATCCACAAAAGACACCAATCCCCTCTTAATTTCATGGATACCAATCCACATGAGACACCAATCCCCTCTGCTAGTTTGTGGGCACCAACCCACAGGAGACACCAATCTCCTTGCTCAAATTCGTGGACACCAATCCATAAGAGACACCAATCCCCTTTGCTTTGGTTCGTGGAGACCTATCCATAGGAGACACCAATCCCCTTTGCTCTAAATACTGCTAAGATATGCTCCCAAACCTAATCACAATACTGCTCACAACTCTTTCTCAACTCAACTCCAAAATATACTCACAATACTGCTCAAAGCAGCTCCACAACTTGCTCATAAATCTTGCTCACAACTTTGCTCAAATCAGCTCCATAACCTGCTCATAAATCTTGCTCTACTCAAATCAGCTCCACAACCTTCTCAAATCATCTCTCAAATATGCTTACAAAACCTGCTCAAATCTAATCACAAAAACCTACTCAAATTTACTCACAAAACCTGCTCACAAAAGTGCTCAACACTGCTCCAAAACCTGCTCATAAATGTGCTCAACAATCTGATCCAAAACCTGCTTACAAACACTGCTCATCTACTCCCAAATATTGCATGCATACAATGCTCATCTATTCCCAAATCTTGCATACAAAACAATGCTCATCTATTCCCAAATATTGCATACAAAATAATGCTCATCTATTCCTAAATCTTACATACAAAACAATGCTTATCTATTCCCAAATCTTGCATACAAAACAATGCTCATCTATTCCCAAATATTGCATACAAAAAAATGCTCATCTATTCCAAAATATTTCATACAAAACAATGCTCATCTATTCCCAAATCTTGCATAATGATGTCATCAAGTTCTTCACATATTCTTCAATGTGCTTTTCTCAACTAAAGTAATTCAAACATATTCTACGCAGAATTCTTTTATCTTCACAAACATATAGAGAATGATATGCACTAACAAATGCCCAATATTTTCTTCATATTCATTAAGTCTGACACTTTCACATGTCTCACATTTATTACATCAAAAGGTAGCTCTAGTCAAGCACTTGATAACTGATCTGGTAATTGTTGATTTGCACCTTTCCTTCAAAACCAATCATAGTGCACAAATTTGTCCTTTTCATCTACTCCCAAAATCAATCATGAACAATGCACAAATTTGCTTCTCAAATCTGATCTATAACCCTTGCACATTTACTCCCAATTTCCATCAAATCAATGCACAAATTGACTCACAAATCTGATCTATAACCCTTGCATATTTGCTTCCAATTTCCATAAAAAAGAATGCACATCCAATAATTCCTTATACCTCCCACTATATGACAACAAAAATGTTTTTCTTAAACAAAACCACCTTGATAAAGGAATTAAATCACCATACCTCTAAATCTACCTCAATGATGATGATCTTCTTTTGCTTGAGCTTCCCAAACCTGTCTTGACAAAAATAATTTTCCTTTTGTTTTTTCCTTCAAAATTTGGTTAGCAATTCTCCTTTTTCTTTTCTTGAATAAAAATCAAATCATCCACTCAAAAAATCCTTATCAAAAATATAAACAATAAAGCTTTAACAATATCAAAGTGACCTCTTATTCCTTCTTTTATAATATGCAAAATACAAAATTGAAATACCAAAGTTACACCTTATATCTCCAACTTATAGCATGCATAATACAATTTTTATAATAACCAAAGTTACACCTTATATCTCCAACTTATAACATACAAAATTCAACTTTTATAATAATCAATGTAGCACCTTATATCTCCTACTTAAATTAAAACAAAAATATTTTCCCTTACCTTGCATCAAAAACCTTAACTACCACGGAGGGGATTTGACCCCTAGACCTTCCAAAGCGTAGCACCTTGCCAATGTCTCCTTGACCAACTGGGCTAGCCCAATGGGTAACACCAAAAAGGATCTCACTTTATTTAAACCTGCGATGCGCTTCCACTCAACAAAAATCACCATGATGTCTTCCAAGAAAAACTGCCACCAACGGGTTTCAACCCTCAGACCTCATGCACAACAACACCTTAACGCGGCCTAGCCATCCGGTTGGGCTGCTCCAACCATTGGAACCAAATGGAAAATTCGTTGTCCTTTATTCTTGCTTCAAATATATGCTACATATCACACAATATTCATTGTCTCTTTCATGCTTGGGAATTTTTGAATTAGCACATGCTGGAATTTTTTGACTTAGCACACGCTGGAAATTTTCGATTTAGCACACGTTGGAAATAATCACTTGCATTGGAAATTTTCGATTATAGCATGCACCTTTTGAAAAATGAAATCTTTGCCCCCATATTTATATGCCTTTCTTTTCACCTTGGGAGGTCGGCTCATGATTTTTATTTTTGATTTTATATATGCTCTCCAAAGACGTTGGCGCCTATTCTTATAAACCCATTTTATATTATAATATTTACTTTTAAACCTTTGTCCTTCTCTTGTAATATTTAAACCTTTGTCCTTTTCTTGTAATATTTAAACCTTTGTCCCAAGCAACTTTTAAACCTTTGTCTTTTTCTTGTAATATTTAAATCTTTTTGTCCCAAGCCTTTAAACCTTTTTGTCCTAAGCCTTTGTGCTTCTTCATAATATTTAAATTTGATATTTAAATATTATAATCCTTTTCTTAAAAATATTTTCCTTGCTTTGCTTCATCTGAAATATATGCTTGCCATGGATATTTGTCCATTGCTTGCTATTCATCAAGTCCATTTTTGACTCCATTGATATATTGTCCAACCTTATAAACTTATCACCCTTGGAGAATATTTTTTCCTTGAATACCATGCTCCTTTGACATCAATGACAACTCAATATTTCTAACAATCTCCCCCTTTGTCATTGATGGCAACCCTACAAAAAAAATTCTTTTACTGCAATTGGATTCCCAATATGCTCCCCCTGAAAATTTGCTCCCCCTAACTGAATTCTCCCCCTTTGACATCAATGTAAAAGGGCTCCTTGGGGCTAAAAATAAGATACTTAACACAACCCCTTACCACTTCCTTTTCTTGAGGTGATCAATTTTGATATGGGAGTGAAGTTACTCCCAAATTACTATGCTCCTCTTCTTGCTTTATTTTCTTTCTCCAAACTTTGGAGGTCATACCCTTTTGAACATTTTGACCATTCTCTTTTTTTGCTTGACTTCGGAGATTCAAGAACACTGTTCTACACCATTTTTCTCTATTCCTAAAATTGTTGTAATTGTAACAACTGATATTGTAGTCCATGAAAGGTGTAGATGAATTGGCATTTCTTCTACAATTTATAGCTTTATGACCAAAATGATTACATGAGAAATAATAACCATGAAAAAATATTCATCTTGCCTTGGAGGATATGGTCGCATGCTTCTTCCTTTGCTATTTTTGTGATGGTCCTTGTTCCTTGATGGTGCATTGTTTTCTTCCTCATTTATGCTTCCACTTCTACATACATCAGTATATGTCTTAGGTTCATTTTCAATCATTTTCTTTGATGCTTCTATTTCTTTTGAGTTTGACTTCCCATTTTCTTTCTCTTGACCTTCTTCAAAACCAAGTCCAGCCTTGATAAATGGAGATCTTTGTGCTTTGATAATATCATCAAAGTTTTTTGAGCTTTTCCTAAATTGATATATCTTATCATTAAACTTTTCAAGTCCCTTCCTTAGAATGTCAAACTTCATGTTCTAGTCTTTCACATTCTAGCTCTTTTGCCTTTAACTGCTCAACCATACCTTCTTCAATTTTCCTTGCCTCTTCAACCTTAACTTTTAATTCGATGAGATCTTGTAGAAGCTTTGCCTTTGTTTTCTCATCCTCTTGTACTTGAGCCTTCAATATTGAGTTCTTCTTTCTAACCCTCTTTAACTCTTCAAGAGCAACAATAATTTCCTCTTCTATGTCAATTGTGGCTTCCTCTTCATCTTCTGAATCTTCCTCTTCTTCTTGGTCTTCAATAACATGATCATATTCTTTCTCTTCTATGGCCAAAAATAGAATTTCTTCTTTTTCATTATCAGAGAAGCTTTCATCACTGCTATTAGAAGCACTGATTGCTTCTTCAACATAAAAATTCTTCTTGTTTCTTTGAAATATCTTCTTCTCATGTTTGCCTTGATCATGCCTATTTTTATTTTCATGATGAAATTTTCTTTCTTTATTTTTCTTATATTCCTTTTCTTCTTCACTGCTACTACTTCCTACCTGTGGAAAATTATATTCATAGTGACCAAGGTTACCACAATTAAAACATTTCATAGACTATATACCTTTGTGTTTTCTTGGACCCTTCTTATTCCTTCGCACAAAATTAGCTTCTTCTCCACTACTTGATTCTTCACTTGATTTTGGTTCTTTATTCTTTGCCTTCTTTGAAGCTTTGAATGTTACCTCTCATTTGGATGTTTGATCTTTTTCTGTCCTCATCTCATAGGTTGTGATAATTCCATGTAGCTCATCCATTCTCAAAGTTTTGAGATCCTTCATTTCTTTAATTGTTGAAACCTTTGCATCAAACCTCATGGAAAGTGACCTCAAAATTTTTTGAACAATCTTAGAGTCTTCAATACTTTCTCCAAGTCCACGAATGGTGTTGAAAACATCATCAACATGAAGTACATACCTAGCAATATCTTCCTCATATTTCATATTAAAGTATTCAAACTTCCTCCTGTGGGTTTGGAGTTTTTCCATCTTAACCTTGTCGTATCCTTTATATGTTCTCTGTAACTTATCCCATATTTCTTTTGTCTTCATCCTTATGCTCCAGAAAGCATAGTTAGTCCCATAAAATAATGGAGCCATTTGTGTTCTTGTAAGATCTTCCTTCAAGTTGTTAGGCTTTCACGAAGGAACCTACTCTGATACCAATTGAAGAACACAAGATTATACTGAGAGGGGGGATGAACATTATAAGATAAAACTTTTCACTTTTTAATCCAAATGATAACAAAAATAATATCAATTGCAATGATGAAATAATACACAAATCATCACACATATGAGAGACACATATTTAATGTGGTTCACCCAATATGGGCTACATCCACGGAGAAATATTGCTTATAAATTTCTCAACAAATTTCATGGGCACCAATCCACAAGAGACACCAATTCCCTATTACAATGTTCATGGACACCAATCTATAAGAGACACCAATACCCTCTTAATTTAGTGGACATCTATCCACAAGAGACATAAATCCCCTATCAAGTTCATGGACACTAATCCATTGGAGACACCAATCCCCTCTCAAGTTTGTGGACATAAATCCACAGGAGACACCAATTCCCTCTCAAGTTCGTGGACACAAATCCATTGGAGACACCAATCCCCTCTTAATTTTATGGACACCAATCCACAGGATACACCAATCCCCTATACTAGTTCATGGGCACCAACCCACAGGAGAAACCAATCCCCTTGCTCAAATTTATGGACACAAATACACAGGAGACACCAATCCCTTTTGCTCTGGTTTGTGGACACCTATCCATAGGATACACCAATCCTCTTTGCTCTAAATAATGCTCAGATATACTCCCAAACCTGATCACAATACTGCTCACAACTCTTGCTCAACTCAGTTCCAAATTTTTCTCACAAATATGCTTAGATAAGCTCCATAACCTGCTCACAAATCCTACTCACAACTCTACTCAAATCAACTCCATAACTTGCTCACAAATCCTGCTCACAACTCTACTCAAATTAGCTCTATAACCTTGTCAAATATTCTCACAACATCTGCTAAAATATACTGACAAAACCTGCTTAAATCAGCTCACAAAAACCTGCACAAATTTACTCACAAAACCTGCTCATAAAAGTGTTCAACACTGCTCCAAAACATGCTCACAAATGTGCTCAACAATATGATCTAAAAACTACTTAAAAACACTACTCATCTACTCCCAAATATTTCATGCATATAATACTCATCTATTCCCAAATATTGCGTACAAAACAATGTTCATCTATTCCTAAATACAAAACAATGCTCATATATTCCCAAGTCTTGCATACAAAATAATGCTCATGTGTTCCCAAATATTGCATACAAAACATTATTCATCTATTCCCTTATCTTGCATAATGATTTCATCAAGTTCTTCACATATTCTTTAATGTGCTTTCCTCAACTAAAGCAATTCAGACATATTCTACCCATAATTCTTTTATCTTCATGAACATATAGAGAATGATATGCACTAATAAATGCCCAATATGTTCTTCACATTCATTAAGTCTGTTGCTTTCACATGTCTCACATTTATTACATCAAAAGGTATCTTTAGTCTAGAATTTGATAACTGACCTGGTAATTGCTGATTTGCATCTTTCTTTCAAAACCAATCATACCATTAGGTCATACCCTTTTGAACATTTTGATCGTTCTCTTTTTTGCTTGACTTCGGAGATTCAGGAACACTATTCTACACCATTTTTGCTATTCCCAAAATTGTTACAATTGTAACAAATGATATTGTAGTCCATGAAAGATGTAGATGAATTGGTATTTATTCTGCAATTTACAACTTTATGACCAAAATGATTACATGAGAAATAATAACCATGAAAAAATATTCATCTTGCCTTGGAGGATATGGTCACATGCTTCTTCCTTTGCTATTTTTGTTATGGTCCTTGTTCCTTGATGGTGCATTTTTTTCTTCCTCATAGATGCTTCCACTTCTACATATATCAGTATAGGTATTAGGTTCCCCTTCAATCATTTTATTTGATGCTTCTATTTATTTTGAGCTTGACTTCCCATTTTATTTCTCTTGACCTTCTTCAAAACCAAGTCCAACCTTGATAAATGGAGATCTCTGTGCTTTGATAATATCATTCAAGTTTTTGAGCATTTCCTAAACTAATATATCTTATCATTAAAATTTTCAAGTCCCTTCCTTAGAGTGATAACTTCATGTTCTAGTCTTTCATATTCTAGATCTTTTGCCTTTAACTGATCAGCCATACCTTCTTCAATTTTCCTTGCCTCTTCAACCTTAAATTTTAATTCGGTGAGATCTTGTAGAAGCTTTGCCTTTGTTTTCGTATCCTTTTGTCCTTGAGCCTTCAATATTGAGTTCTTATTTCTAACCCTATTTAACTCTTCAAGAGCAACAATAAGTTCATTTTCTATGTCAACTATGGCTTCCTCTTCATCTTTTGAATCTTCCTCTTCTTTTTGTCTTCAATAACAGGATCATCTTCTTTCTCTTCTATGGCCAAAAACATAATTTCTTCTTTTTCATTATAGGAGAAGCTTTCATCACTGCTATTTTGGAATCACTTCTTGCTTCTTCAACATAAAAATTCTTCTTGTATCTTTGAAATATATTCTTCTCATGTTTGACTTAACCGTGCCTATTTTTCTTTTCATGATGACATTTTATTTCTTTCTTTTTCTTATATTCTTTTTCTTCTTCACTACTACTACTTCCTACCTATGGAAAATTAGATGCATAGTGACCAAGGTTACCATAGTTAAAACATTTCACATACTACATATCTTTGTGTTTTATTGAACCCTTCTTATTCTTTCGCACAAAATTAGGTTCTTCTCCACTGCTTGATTCTTCACTTGATTTTGGTTATTTATTCTTTGCCTTATTTAAAGATTTGAATGCTACCTCTTATTTGGATGTTTGCTTTTTTTTTCCTCATCTCATAGGCTATGAGAATCCCATGTAGCTCATCCATACTCAAAGTTTTGATATCCTTCATTTCTTCAATTGTTGAAACCTTTGCATCAAACCTCATGGGAAGTGACCTCAAATTTTTTTGAACAATAATGGTGTTGACAACCTCATCAAAATGAAGCAGATACCTAGAAATATCTTTTTCATATTTCATCTTCAAGTCTTCAAACTTTCTCCAGTGGGTTTGAAGTTTTTCCATATTAACCTTATCGCCTCCTTTATATTTTCTCTGTAACTTGTCCCATTTTTCTTGTCTTCATCCTTATAATCCAAAAAGCATAGTTAATCTCATCAAAAAATGGAGCCATTTGTATTCCTTTAAGATCTTCCTTCAAACTGTTAGGCTTTCATGAAGGAACTAGCGTTGATACCAATTGAAGAACATAAGCTTATACTAAGAGGGGAAGATGAATAGTATAAGATAAAACTTTTCACTTTTCAATCCAAATGATAACAACAATAATATCAATACAGTTATGACATAATGCACAAATCATCACACATATGAGACACACAAATTTAACGTGGTTCACCCAATATGGGCTACATCCATGGAGAAATATTTCTTATAAATTTCTCAACAAATTTCATGGGTATCAACCCACAAGAGACACCAATCCCCTATTACAATTTTTGTGGACACCAATCCTCTCTCAATTTTATGGACACTAATCCATAGGATACACCATTCCTCTCTCAAGTTTGCGAACACAAGTCCACATGAGACACCAATCCCCTCTCAACTTCATGGACACCAATCCCCTCTCAAGTTCGTGGACACCAATCCATATGAGACACAAATCCCCTCTCAAGTTCATGGACACTAATCCATAGGAGACACCATTCCCCTCTGTTGGTTCATGTGCACCAACCCATAGGAGACACCAATACCCTTGATCAAATTTGTGAACATTAATCCATAAGAGACATCAATCCCATCTGCTCTAGTTCATGTACACCTATCCATAGGAGACACCAATCCCCTTTGCTCTAAATACTACTCAGATTTGCTCCCAAACCTGATCATAATACTGCTCACAAATATTTCTCAACTTAGCTCAAAAATCTACTCATAATACTGCTCATAACTCTACTCAAATCAGCTCCATAACCTGCTCACAAATCCTTCTCATAACTCTACTCAAATCATCTCCATAACTTGCTCACAAATCCTACTCACAACTCTTCTCAAATTAGCTCCATAACTTGCTCAAGTCTTCTCTCAAATATGCTCAAAATATCTACTCAAATATGCTCAAATTTGCTCACAAAAACCTGCTCAAATTTGCTCACAAAAACCTGCTCAAATTTGCTCATAAAAATTCTCAACACTACTCCAAAATCTACTCAAATCTACTCACAAAACCTACTCATAAAAGTGTTCAACACTGCTCCAAAACCTGATCACAAATGTGCTCAACAATCTAATCCAAAATCTGCTTACAAACACTGCTCATCTACTCCCAAATATTGCATGCATACAATGCTCATCTATTCTCAAATATTGCATACAAAATAATTCTCATCTATTCCTAAATTTTACATACAAAACAATGCTCATCTATTACCAAATCTTGCATACAAAACAATGCTCATCTATTCCCAAATCTTGCATACAAAAAAATGCTCATCTATTCCCAAATCTTGCATACAAAACAATGCTCAACTATTCCCAAATCTTGCATACAAAAAAATGCTCATCTATTCCCAAATTTTGTAGAATGATGTCATCGAGTTCTTCACCTATTCTTCAATGTGTTTTCCTCAACTGAAGCAATTCAGACATATTCTACCTGGAATTCTTTTATCTTCATGAACATATAGAGAATGATATGCACTAACAAATACCCAATATGTTCTTCACATTCATTAAGTCTGACACTTTCAAATGTCTCACATTTATTGCATCAAAATATAGCTTTAGTCTAGCACTTGATAAATGACCTGGTAATTGTTGATTTGCACCTTTACTTAAAAACAAATCATAGTGCACATATATATCCTTTTTATCCACTCCAAAAATCAATTATGAACAATTTTCAAATTTGCTTCTCAAATTTGATCTATAACCCTTGCACATTTACTCCCAATTTCCATCAAATCAATGCACAAATTGAATCACAAATATGATCTATAACCCTTGCATATTTGCTTCTAATTTCCATAAAAAAGAATGCACATCCAATAATTCCTTATACCTCCCACTATATGACAACAAAAATATTTTTCTTACACAAAACCACCTTGAGAAATAAGTTAAATCACCATACTTCTAAATCTACCTCAATGATGATGATCTACTTTTGCTTGAGCTTCCTAAATCTATCTTGACAAAAATAATTTTCCTTTTGTTGTCCCTTCAAAATTTGGTTAGCAATTCTCCTTTTTCTTTTCTTGAATAAAAATCAAATTGTCACACTCAAAAAATCCTTATCAAAAATATAAACAATAAAGCTTTAACAATATCAAAGTGACCTCTTATTCCTTCTTTTATAATATGCAAAATATAAAATTGAAATACCAAAGTTACACCTTATATCTCCAACTTATAGCATGCATAATACAATTTTTATAATAACCAAAGTTACACCTTATATCTCCAACTTATAACATACATAATTCAACTTTTATAATAATCAATGTAGCACCTTATATCTCCTACTTAAATTAAAATAAAAATATTTTCCCTTACCTTGCATCAAAAACCTTAACTACTGCGAAGGGGATTTGACCCCTAGACCTTCCAAAGCACAACGCCTTGCCAATGTCTCCTTGACTAGCTAGGCTAGCCCAACGGGTAACACCAAAAAGGATCTCACTTTATTTAAACCTGTGATGCGCTTCCACTCAGCAAAAATCACCACAATGTCTTCCAAGAAAAACTACCACCGATGGGTTTTGACCCTCAGACCTCATGCACAACAACACCTTAACACGGCCTAGCCATCTAGCTGGGCTGCTCCAACCTTTGGAACCAAATGGAAAATTTGTTGTCCTTTATTCCTGCTTTGGATTTCTACTACACGTCACACAATATTCATTGTCTCTTTCACACTTGGGAATTTTTGAATTAGCACACACTGGAATTTTTTGACTTAGCACACATTGGAAATTTTTGATTTAGCACACGCTGGAAATAATCACTTGCATTGGAAATTTTTGATTATAGCATACACCTTTGAAAAATGAAATCTTTGCTCCCATATTTATATGCCTTTCTTTTCACCTTGGGAGGTCGGCTCACGATTTTTATTTTTGATTTTATATATGCTCTCCAAAGACGTTGGTGCCTATTCTTATAAACCCATTTTATATTATAATATTTACTTTTAAACCTTTGTCCTTCTCTTGTAATATTTAAACCTTTGTCCCAATCAACTTTTAAACCTTTGTCCTTCTCTTGTAATATTTAAACCTTTGTCCCAATCAACTTTTAAACCTTTGTCCTTTTCTTGTAATATTTAAACCTTTGTCCCAAGAAACTTTTAAACCTTTGTCCTTTTCTTGTAATATTTAAATATTTTTGTCCCAAGCCTTTAAACCTTTTTGTCCCAAGCCTTTGTCCTTATTTATAATATTTAAATATTATAATCTTTTTCTTAAAAATATTTTCCTTACTTTGCTTCATCTGGAATATTTGCTTGCCATGGACATTTATCCATTGCTTGCTATTCATCAAGTCCATTTTTTACTCCATTTTTTTATTTGTCCAACCTTATAAACTTATCACCCTTGGAGAATATTTCAGCCTTGAATACCATGATCCTTTGACATCAATGACAACTCAATTTTTCTAACACTTTGGTTTTTTATTTTTGGTGTATTCCTTATGATTTTGCAAGTGGAGAAAGCATTGACAACAATTTATCTTCTTGGAGGAGGATAGGTCTTCCATATTTGCTCTTGCTTCTTCCACAAGATCACCAAATTGTTTATTTGCATTTATTAGTTCACTTATTCATCCTAGTTTGCTTGTTGTTGCATTTTTAATTTATGTTTAGGATTTTAAACCCTATTATGTAAATATGCACCCCATCTACAACAAGGCACAAATTTGGTGAAAGCTTTGCTTTCACTCAATGGGTGTTTTACATCATTTTTGACTCTGTCACCGAATTCATGCTTGGTAGATTCAATCTAGTTAGGCTTTGGGGTGATTGTTCACCCCAAAAACCTAGGGTTTCATTATGCGTTCTCTTTGCATTGTGTTTCATCTCTATTTGTGTTATGTTTTAATTGTTATAATTTTATTTTACTTGTATTTCATATCATATCAACTTGGGGGTAATTATTTGTTCCCAAACCCTAGTTTTAAAAATTGCATTCTTGTTCAAACATTGTGTCCATTCTGTTTGCATTCTATTTATTGTTCCAAGTTGTCATATTCTATTGTGTTTGTTTCAAAGGTCAAAGATCATTTTAATTATGAATGGTCAACTAAAAGGACCTAGGGGGCTTGACTTTTGTGCCTCCAATCTTAGTCTTATAGTGGCCTAAGAAGGCCTACAAATGTTGACCACATTTTCTAGAGTTTTTGTGAAGCTATTTTGTAGATTTAAGCCTATTAGATATTTTGGATGTAAGATAAAGCTTGGATTAAATACTGGATCAGATAAGTGCCCTTGGCAAATTTGTTATGTTGTGTTGTTTCTTTTATCTTTTATTTTTAGACATAGGTCATAAATAAAAAGGAAAAAACATTTGATTGCTTTCTAGGTATTTAAAAGGAAAAGGACATATATTTTTGCATCTAGGGTTTTAGTATTTTTTGTGCATCTTACTTTTGTCCTTACTCAAATAAAAATTCTATTTTTAGCAACCTAGGGTTTAGAGATCATTGAACAAAAGAATCATACTAGAGTTAGACATTGTATTCTTCCATTTTGTGTATTTTACATTGTTCTTTCATTTCTATAGTTTAGCATAGAAAGGCCAAAACATAGGTTATTTCTTAATTGACACATTAAATATTTCCACCTTGGACTTGGAGCAAGTCCTAAAACCATTCATGGTGAACATGTTCCTTTGTGTCCCCGAGTGTAGATAATATAACACACCCTTGCAATCAACTTGGCTCCCAACGGATCCAATCGAGAATTGTACGCGGTAGGGCAATTTTCCCCCTCTACATGTTTGGTGAACCCGATGTGAACACGTCTCAGTGGCCAAGATAGGAAGCCTCTTCCTTTGTTTTTTGAAAGCTTTAAATAATACCACTAATTTTTTTTGCTTAGATTAGAACACATTAAATACATCTTAAGAATATTATTGTTTGTGTTTCCTTGGTTTTCTCCTCTATCCTTTCATTTATCCTAATGGATTTGTTCCTTAGGATTCAATGAAGGCATTTGGAATCTGATCCAATTCCTCAATAAGATGATCAGGTTGATAGAGAGAATCATAATCTTGATGCAAAAGAGAAAGAACATGTTGAAATTAATACAAACTATGATCCCCTTGAGGGGTATACTGGTGGATTCACTTTTACATCATTTGATCATGTTTGGGGTTTCATGAAACACCATAGGGTAGCTTTTCTTAAATTTATGGAGCGGGAATCTCAGCTCGAAAGGGGTGAGACTTCCCATCCTCTAGCTATCTCTCCTAGAAATATTCATGATAACCCCTTATTTGAATCTTTACATCATGATAATCCTTTACATAAACCAACATATGCTACTACTATGACCACCAACATTGGAAGGGTTCTACAAGTCCCTCCAACTAGTAGTGCATATCAATATTATATTCAATTTCCTCATAATTATGTTCTGTTCCACCAAATATCACTTATCCTCCACACAAAAATACCACATCACTTAACTAATATGGTGAAACAATTGGTTTTGAGAGTGGATATGATTCAACCGCCTAGTTTCACCTACAACTATAGAGAAATGTACAATCAACCCTTAGACCCTATCGTTACCTCTAGGTCCTACCCTAAGCATTTTCCAATGTCGATTTTGCCTATCTATAAGGGAACAGAAGATCTAATTGAGCATTTAAGAATGTTCAAGACAACATGCCATGATATCATATATGATGACATGTTGATAAAGATATTTCCTAAGAGCCTTGGTGGCATGGAATTAGATTAGTATTATTAACTGCCTAATAATTCTTTAAGGAACTTTGAAAAGACAACTAAAATATTTATTCAACAATTCAGTGCTTATGTTGAAAAGAATTTTACTATGAAATATGTCTATATGTTAAAACAAAGTAAGGATGAAAGCTTTTCAGAATTTCTATCTCGTTAGAGGAGTCTAGTTGGATGCTTGAGATATACCTTACCTCCTTGATGTATGCTTGAGATATTCATTGGACATTTACAAGAGAAAATATTTTATGAACTAGAAACAACTACTATCACATCTTTTGATCAAGCTATAGACCTAGCAAGAATGGTAGAGCAAGCCCTTATTAGAATAGGCCAACTTAATATAAAATAAGACAGGACCACTAAAATGCAGTATAAGAACAAGCATGTAGTTAGTTATGGGGTAATGGATAGTAGGCTTGTAACAATTTTTTTAACACCTTATAAAAGATGGTGCTTCATCAGCCACAAAAACCCCTACCAAGAAATTTTACAAGACTCAACACACCTATGAATGTGGTCCTACAATAGCTTTCGAAAGCTAATATGATTGAGTTACCTCCCATTAGGTAACCTAATACCAAACTAAGAACTCAATCTTGGATAAGCTATCAAATGAAGTGCATATGGATCTTAATATATTTGGTGTACTAGTGCTCTACGAAATTATGAAAGGTGTGAATAGCACTTTAGTTTTCACACCATAGAGTAGTAGGATGATCAGGTAGAAAACCAAACTCTGTAAATAAATGGAGAAGTCAAATAATCTCCTATTTGTCAAGAACTACAATTGATAATCAGCCTCTATTGATGAAAGTGTAATAGCAGATTGCTTCTTGCATGACCAAGCAATAGGACTAGTACCAAGGTAATAGACAAACCCTAAAATAGATCGTTGGTCATCAACACTGCCTACCCAATTTGAATCTGAATAATCATCTCTAAAGCCCTTGGTGTGTATAAAATACCAAAGTGTAATGTGCTTTGAAGATATCTCAAGATATGCTTGGCTACCTTCCATGACTCTCATGTGGATCCTGTGAGAATTAGAAGATGAGCCCAACAACAAAGAAAATGTTAGTATGAGTACGTGTCAAGTAGATAAGACTGCCAACCAACTGCTTGTATAAGATAAGATCACATCAAGGAGTGGTGCAAGTGGAAGTAAAAGTTATGCTTAACTAAAATGGATAAGGGGTTGGATTGCAATCAACCATACCAAATATATGAAGGAAATCAAGTGTGTACGTCTGCTGACATATGAAAATCACTGAAGAAGACTTTGTAATCTACCAAGAAAAAATAGTAGAAGTTCTAAATATATCATATCAAAATGCTCCATCAAGGAGTGTTATGTAGTATGAATAATGTTATATGAGCTACCAATGAGGATGAGATCATCAACATAAAGAACATGTATGAGAATATCCTCATCAATCCTTTGTATGTAGACTGTGTGGTTGGAATGGAAGTGTGTAAATCCTAAAGCAAGCAAGAAGGAATCCATATTCTCATACCAAGCTCGAGGAGCTTGCTTGAGACCATAGAGTGACCTTCTAAGCTAAAAACAAGTGAAGGATCCTATGAAAATCTTGGTGGTTACTCCATGTAAATCTCCTCATGCAAGTCACCATGGAGAAAGGCACTCTTCACATCCATCTGATAAACTGACCATCCTTGTGAAGTAGTAAGAGCAAGTACAAGGTGAATGGAATCCATATTGGCAATGAGAGTTAATATATCATAGTAATAAATCTCCTCAACCTATGAGAATCTCTTTTCCACAAGATGAGCCTTGTACTTGGCTATAGAACCATCGACTACATACTTGGTTCGATAGACCCATCTACATTGAACCAACTTCCTTCCCTTAGGAAGAGGAACAAGATCCCACATATGATTTTTCATCAAATAAGAATACTCCTCGACCATAGTTGTATCCAACTCATAAATTCCATGTGCATCTAAAAAATATTGTGGGTCATCTCAACCTGCATGACTCAAAATTCCATGACTTGTGGAGTGAGATGTCGAATGTTGAGAAGCTGGAAGGTCACCAATGAAAGAAGTTACCTCATCAACAGTAGTATGGGCCCACTAAGGCATGGTGATAGTGTTAGAATAAATATTTATTCTCTTAAGTCCTACTAGGATAGACTCACTTGAGGTACCACTCTTCCATGAGTCAGGTGAACTCTCAGTTTACACTAGTTCAGATTTGTTGAGTTGTTGTAATCCAATGACTCTCAATGATCAACTTTGTTATTTATACAAAGTTGATCCCATGGAATAATCAATCTATTGAGCTTCTCTATAGTCTTGTGATGTATTGCAGAACTATTTTATTCTTTGAATAGAATATTATTTTCTAACATGGTACCAGAGCTAGGATAGTTCTTGCATACATTCAAGTTTTTTTTTGAAGCTTTTATTCAAATCTGATTCATTGGGTTGGTCTCTTTAATGGTGTTTTCTAGATAATCACTGACAATATTTCCTGCTTGTCTGTTCCAGCTCTAGCCATTACTTGGCCACTTTCTTTATTTACTATTGGTACCTCACTGTAGTTTGGATTTTATTCCAATTTTTTTTTCTTTCAAAAAAAAAGAGCACCTCTATTTATATATCTTTTTGAGGCTAACAATCCTTGTTATTTATTTTCTCTTAAATATTTGTCTGGATAATGTTTTTAGTGTTGGTTCAAGTTCCTGTAGGTATTCCACATCTTCATTGCAACACAATGTCCTTGTTGTTCAAATATTAAGAGCCAAATCTTTCATTCGAGTTCCTCTCAAATGCGCCCGTAGGTAACCTTGTGCACTTCTAAAAATTGTCGTGCCTTGCTATTGCCATCATCGAAATAGACCCCATTCGATTTCAAAACTATTGCTCACTTGGTCCTTGATCGATGTCGCATATTCCTCTGCATAGCATATTTTTTGGCACCCACAATATAATTGTGGGAACATCCTCTTTTATTACCGATCTACCATTTGATTGGATGTTGAGTTCTCTTTGCGTTCGGATATTAAGAACGTTACATAACATTCCTTTCTTCTTACGCATCAATCCTTGCATGCCAACCCCCATCAACTCAGATCCCTGGTGAACCTAACTTGGTGTAATCTAAATGATTACTTAAGAAGGCTTCATTTCCTAAAGAAGGTATCACTTTTTCTCTCTTTATGCTTCGTCTTTGATTCCTAATATTCCTCGTTATTTTGTTGGTCCTTGGCAGTACTGAGTTAGCTTCGTTTGAGGTAAATTAAGTTTCACAATTGAAATACCATAAGGACCTTTTGCTTCCCTATTTTGGTGAAGAAAACTCATAGAGGAAGCACTCATTATTATAAAGCGATCATTGGTGGTTCATTGTACAAGAGTTCATTGGCGTAGTGCTCATTAAAAATTTGTCAAACCGGTGCTTCAATGTGTGCTTCACTGAGATGGATCATTCATCGTGTTGCTCGTTGGTGGTTCATTGTTCAAGAGTTTGTTTGTATAGCTCTCATTCGACGATTCATGAGGGCGGTGCTTGATCGTGGTTTGCAATCAAGGTTAATCATAGCAGTGCTTATGGTGGATCGTTCATCGCGCTGGACTTTCACCGTACATAACTTCATTGGCGCAGCACTCGTTAAAGGTTCGTCAGAGCAGTGCTTCGAGGTATGCATCACTGAGGTGGCTCGTTTGTCATGTTGAAGACTTGTGCTATACGGTAGTTAGTTTGCGCAGCGCTCGTTCATAGGTTCGAAGAGAAGCGCTCGATCATAATTCTCTGTTCAAAATTTGTTCATATCAATGCAACAATTTTATTATGGAGTAAATAAATAATATAATGTCAAACTTAGAGTGACATATAATTATTTCTTTTGGATTGAAACTTTTATGCTCCTCTATTATAGTGTCAAAAGGTGCATTAGTTGAAAGCTTTATACTCCAAAGGTAAAGCATTTCTTTGCTTATATCATATTGTAAAATGGTCATATTTTAGACTCTTGAGAGCTCTTCCTCTAAAATATTGTAACAAACATAAATAAAATTTTTTGGGGGGGGGTTTCTTTTGAGGTGCTTCATTTTGCACCTATTGCCATACTTTAGGGGGTTTTCAATGATGGTCCTTGCATACTCTTTAGTCCTTGGCTTTGTTCTCAAATTCCTTTTTGTTGCATTCCTTTAAAAAAAAGAGGGAAGATATAGAAGAAAGTTTGGTGGTGAAGTCTAAGTGTGGTTTTATTATCCATAAGATATTGTGCTTACATCTCATTTCATAAAACTTCATAAAAGATACAACATAAATATTTTAAAAAACTCATTCAAAGAGAGCACTTAAAAATCACCTATGTCCCACGTATTGGTCTTCTCATTACTTACAGTTTCCCTCACGTAAGGGCGGGTATTTGAGAAGATTCGGTATTAAGTTCTGGATGATTTTTCCTAAGCTTCATAAGCCTATGTTCCACGTATCAATTCTCCTCAAAAACTTATAGTTTCCCTCTCGTAAGGGCGAGTTGTTGAAGATATACAATATAAAGGACTGGTTGATTTTTATAGCTTCAATTGCCTATGTTCCACGTATCAAATTCTCCTCAAATACTTATAGTTTCCCTCACGTAAGGGTGGGTATATTAAGGATATTGGTATAAAGGTTAGGCTTCTGTTGCCTTCTAATAAAAAAAGGTGTTCCTAATATAGCTTCATTTTATTCTCTAAAGAAGTTATTGAAGTTAAAGGGGGGGATTATTGGTTCTCTTCAACAATATTTGACAAAATGAATACAATTGACCCTCTCACCCCTCATAAATATCACACATGGAAGCCCAAAATAACAAATCTCATTTCTCAAAAAGGGCTCACACACTTGCTAGAAGAAGAGCAGCCTGAATTTGAAATATATTATGAAAAATTTGTTCATAAGGAAAATATGTATGAAACAATGGGTATTATAAGCACAAATGTAAATGGAAGCTTATGGTTTCACATTTTAGTATGTAAAACTCCATTTGAAAGTTGGTAAAACTAAAGAACTTGTTTGGTAAAGTGGATCAAATAAGGTCAATGCAGCTAGAGGCAAAGTTAACATCATTATCTCCTAAAAACTTCAACAATATTATTGACTTTCTCACCAAATTTAAAGAATTTCTCACTCAACTAAAATGCAGTGGCAAGGATAAAACAAAAGAAGAATACATCTATCTTATTATTTCTAAGTTAAATGGAGTATTTCAGATTTTTGCTACCACTTTTTTGTCTACAAAAGATGCACTTGGTATAAGTTTTAAAATGCCTTCCTTAGAGGAGTTTTATGATACGCTAACTAGAGAAGAAACCAAACTTACAAAATATGAGATCTCTCCCTCTTCCTCAAAAGCCTTCGTAGAATCAACCTCCACTAAAGAAAAATTCAAAAAGAAAGAAATAAGTCCCATAACTTGTACTCATTGCAAAAAGAATGGTCATTCTATAAACAAATGTTAGAAAAAACTACAACAACTAGAGGCAGCAATGAAGGATCACAAGATAGACACTAAGAAAGAGATAGGAAAAACATTAAATGTTCATGACATAGCTATAAAAACTTCATCAAAATACTAGGTTCTAGATTCAAGAGCAACTCATCATATGACTTCCTTAGATGAGTCATTCACTTCAATCTCCTCAAGTTTAACATGTAGCATAGAAGTTGGATACTCATCCTTCATCCCAGTCAAAGAAAAAGGTGACATATCCATTGAAGGTGGTTATATCAAAAATTTTCTCTATGTCCCAAACATAGCTTCAAGTCTCCTCTCCATCTATCATATTTGTACTTCTAAAAAAGGTAAAACAATTCTCTTCTCACCAACTGGAGTTGAGATAAGAGACTTTCAAGAACCAAACACTCTCATAGCAAAAGGATATATTGATCACAACACTCACCTACTTCACTTCAAAGGATTCATAAATTTTAAAGGGGCCTCTTGTTTTGTTGCACATATAGATCTTGAAATCAAAATTTGGCATGAAAGATTTGGACATCTCAGTTATAACTACCTAAAAGAATTAAACACCCATGAAACGGTAACATGATTGCTAAAAGTATCTTCCATTGATGGAGTATGTCCTGGTTGTGCTCTTGGAAAGCAACATCAATATCCATTCCACCCAAGTGGTTCTCAAAAGGCCTCATCCCCTCTAGAGTTAATCCATAGTGACTTGATGGTCTTCCTAGAACCTTCTTTCAAAGGAGCAAAATATGCTTAAACCTTCATTGATGATTTTTCCAGAAAAAACTTAGGTCTTGTTGGTCACGAATCTGCCACAGGAAAGGATTTTATGCGAAATGCGCCCTAGACCCGACCAACATTGAAAGGCCGAGAGAAAGAAATGTCTCCCGGACCAATCTCCAGAGAGGGCTAGTTCCCTTACTAAATCTAAGCTTGATTTCAAACTAAAGTTGCAGGAAAGGAATTGGAAATATGCAGAAAGAAATGAAAAATTACGGAAAGAGATGGGAAATATGGCCACAGGCCGAATTTGTATGATCAGGGAAATATTATTAGCAAGAATTTAACCTCAAGCGCATAAACAACATATAATAATAGAATGCAGCATAATCCACTTACGACCTTGCGCAGACAACCTCCAGGATTGCATTCCAGAACTCACTTCCTCATTAGCAATATTCAAACTCAGATGCAGAATTTAAATCTAACAACAGACTTAGAAAGACGAGCATAATCGAGAAATGCATATGATAGAAGGAAATACACACAGAAAGTCGCTTGCAAAACCAGAGGCCAAATATCTTTTATTCATGCAAAGAACTTGAAAAGTTTTTCAGCAAAAGTCTCTCTCTCGATCCCTCTTCCTGAGATATACATTGATATTTATAGAGGTCTTGCCTCTTTGCAGCATTTAAAACATGAAACGGACTTCCTCGAGATCCACAAAATATACAACAAAAATAAGGAAACGATCCCCTTAAACTAGCCTCGAAGAAATCAGGAATTGAATGAAACAAGGAACTGGTTGTCTTCATTAAATGGTCGTTCTCGGAGCATGCTTGGACCGTTAGAAAATCACGAACAAAAGCTTTGATTAATGGAGGCATCTTCTATTTTGGTGGCTTCGAAAGCTACAGGCCTGAGCACATTCTTCTATCTTGCACACATTAGAAAGCAACAAAACATTAAATTTTGGAGAGCTTTTAATCCTTGGAAATTGCAATACTTCATCGGGCCGTTGAATTGCTTTCTGGCATGAAATCATGACGTATTTAGCTCTTTGTTCTCCTTCGTCACCTTAGGTCGCGAAAACACGACACATCACGATTTCGTGACGTTTCGTACGTTTTTGCTCCTTCCTTGCTCTGCTCCCGTGAAACTAAGACCTGTTGCAATTTCGCGATGTTCTTTCCCCATGTTGTCCTTTCACTATTTCAAACCACGAAAACGTGACAAGTCGCAATTTCGCTACATCTTTCTCTCACTTGGTTTTCTCACTGCTTCTCATCGCGAAAATGCGACATGTCACGAAATCACATCTTCTACTTTTTGTGCCCTTCTCTTCTGAATACCCGCAAAACTGCAACATGTCGTGAAATCGCGACAGTTTTCTCTTCCTTGGCCTTCATCCTCTTGCAAGCAGCAAAAACAAAACATGTCACAAAATCGTGACATCCTTCTCTATTTAGCCTTTTCTCCACAATATGTTGCGAAATCGTGACATTTCCTTGCTTTCTCTAGTGTTGCCGTTTTCTATCGTGATATCGCAACGTCTTGCTCTTGCTTGGCCTCATCTTCAAAAATGTCGTGAAATCACGACGTCTTTCATGCCTTATGCTTTTTATTTCATCCTTACCGCGATAATGCGACATGTCGCGATATCGCAACGTTCCACATTTTTGCTCCTTGTTCACTTTTATGTGGCGATATCGCGACAAGGTTCATTGTCATTGCCCTTTGCTCAATTATGTCGCGATATCGCGACCTTTTCTATCACTCTACTCCATGGCCATCGCAAGTCACGAAAACGCGACATGTCACGAAATCACGACAATTTTGCTGCTCTACCTTCGTTGACCACTTTGATCACGATTTTGGAACATGTCGCGATTTCGCGACAATTTTGAAGTCATGCTCTCCATGCTGCTTTTGGTCACAAAATCGTGACAATTCTCGAACTTAGCTATTTTGGCACAAAACTCGTATAGAAACACAGAGGAGTGAGAACTTCAACAATTTATGCATGAATAAGCGACAATCAAAACAATGTGGCAAAAATGCCAATATTCTTGGCGGCTCGCAGGGTATACAGTTCTGCTGTATGCACGAATCCCAGGCCTGAATCCATTGGGCAACAGAGTCAAGAAACTGGAGGAACAGAATGTTGATTGATGGGAAACATCTCTGCAAATTGCTGCAACAAACTCTTGCTGACTTACAAAAAAAATCAAATAAATCTGTATTTGGCCTAGCTTCACCAGATGTTATAAAAGGATCTCCATGACAGTGATGAAAGCACCTGGGTTGCAAAAACAAAAATGAACGGAATGAACGGAGTGATGGCCAGCAAATGTGCAGGCCGTGGAATGGGAATGTGGAATGATGGAATGGTCGAAGATGAAAGAGTGAAAGCGGTAGATACAGCAACTGAATAAGGAGCTATTGTGTCACCAGCTGCGGGGATGGGGGAAAAATGAATAATGAAATGGAAGTGGAAGGGAAGGTGAAAGCAGTGGAAACTACGGATAAGTGCTAAAATGACAAAGGATTAAAATAAAAGGAAAAGAAGAAGCGGGAATATCAGAGAGGGGAGTAGAAACAATAGTAGTGGCTTGATGACGGACAGGGGAAGAAGAAGTGGAAGAGGAAAGGAAGAAGAGAAAGGGAATGAAAAATAAGGAAGTGGAAGGAAGAGGGAAATGGAAGCCACTATCTGTTGGGAGGGAAAAGGAAAAAGGAAAGAAATAAATGTACCTGCGGGCTCGCATGCAAAAAGAGCCAAAGTTGGAAATCTGTGCACAGAGGAACTCAACAATTTTTTTTTTTTTCTATTTTTTTTTTTTTTTTCTTTTTGCTATATACAAAAATTTGCGACATGATTGGCATGCCGCCACCACAAACCCAGTTTTAGGTGATTATTCGATGAACCTGCAATGACCGGACCAAATTTGATTGTATTTCAACTGATCTCTAGACTCTTCATGCTCCAATGTCCTTCCATTAATGATAACAGCTTCTGGAACGAAGGACGTATGTGCCATTCTTACTGATTCTAGCCTGCATTTGTTCAGAATTTGATTCACAATCAATGTGGAACCACCAAACATCTGCAATTGTTCACTCTCCAATTTTTTTGCTACATTATCTGTGAAGCTCGCAGCATCAAAGTACAGAGTCCTGAATTGATTAGGCGTAGAATTTTGATCATATTGCATCTTCAGTTCAATCTCCTCAGGCTGCTTTGTAATGGAATAACAACCAATCTCAGTCTCCAGCAGGGCATTAAAGTCAAGCATTGAAAACTCATCCTCTAGGCAAGGCTCATCTACCAAAATAGAATCTTTTGGTTCTTCAGTTAGCAAGTTGACAGACTGTGTGAACCTTTCTGCTTCTTCCAGCTTCTCTATATGAAACGAAGAAGGATTTTCATTATAAATCCAAATTCTTCTCCCTTTGAAAGGAATTTCTAGGTGAGAATAATCCAGAGAAAGGTAGCCGCCTCCCAGTTTGGTAGTGAACTCTCTTGATAAGCACATACTGAAATACAGTTCTAGATCAACCACAACTATTTCCTGAATGACTGTAATATGAGGCATACTATGTAAAACAATCGGGACATCCTTGATTACACCTACTATTTTCATAGGAGTACCGTCCAACTGCAAGACTCCAGGGCTACTTCGTGTGTATTCCATACCCATAACTTTGCAAACTACCTTTGGCATGATAGTTGTAGCGGCATCGAAATCAATCATGCAGTTATGCACGATCCAACCCTCCATTCGAAGTGACAAATAAAATGGGGGTGGTCTATTCTTACCAGTGATTGACGTGGTTAACGCTTGAGCATAAATTGTCTGAGTAGGGCTCTTCTCACTATCCTTCATAGATTTCAAGGATTCTTGTAATAAATCTACCTGCCCAGGCAACTGTAATGCATCATAAAGACTAACCTTAGCTGGGATCTTCTTCAATTCTTTGACAATGTTGTATGCAGCCGCAGCAGATATCTTCTTTTCAACGGGGGGGTCATATCTGCTCCGATACTATTGAGTGGCTTCTACTCTCAACCTTTTAGTCAATGATGGGTACTTCAGCTTTTCTCTTGCTTGTTCCTTTTCTTTCGATCTTGCCTATGCAGCTATGACTTTTTCTTGTGCTCTGTGTGGAACAGGATCTTTTGGTAAAACAGCTGCATCTAGCTTTGATACTGACATAGGAGTTTTCACTTGTTTCTTCAAATCAGCTGGCACTTTTAATGGCTCTAGCTCGGCAGGATCTACTGTAACAGGCTTCTTTCCAGTCCTCGTGAGAACTAAAACTTGTTCTTCAGATGGAACCATTAAGCTATGACCAACCTCAGAGATCATGTTGACTTGCCCTCCCGAAGAGCTAGCGGCAAATGTCTGCACATAGTTCAAATGAACCATGCAAGTGTCTTCGCCATGTGGATCATTACATGTTGAACACCAATATGTTCTTTCTGCAAGGACCATCTTCATTTGCCAAAATAGTCAGGTTCTTCTTGGGTGCTTTGCTTGTTGAAGCAGCTTGTTCTCTAGTAATCGACAGATGCTGAAATCTCCTACGCTATAAATCTCGCTCTACCTACTTCCTTTCGAGAAGCGTGATCTTATTGCCCATTGCTCTTATAGCGAAATTGGTAGATTTTACCTCTTGCTAGAGTGTTGTATAAGGATCAAGATTTACAGGCGCAGGAGGTGCTGGTAAGGGCAACGGTGCTGGTGGCACCGGTAATGCTGGGAATGAAGTGGAAGCGGGGAATGGCAGAATGTTGGGTGCAGGCAACTGGGGATTTGCTGAAGTAGGGAGCTGAGGAACTGGAATGGGTGTAATCTGAGGTGCATTGGAGCTCCATGATGGAACAGGGTACATGGAAGACATAGATTGCAAAAATGAACTAGGATATAAATGCTGTGGAATATCAGGTAAAATGGGCATTGTTACCTTTGGAGGAAGCCTACCAATTGCAATCAAGTTTGCCTTCGCCTTTTGTGCTTGTTCGAACAGTTTCGAGAAGGTCATCACATTGGACTATCTGATCGCCAAGCCAATGTCTGTGTTGAACGCTCGAAGATAGTAGAACGTAGCTTGCTCATGGGTAGGGCGAAGACCTTCAGGCACTCACTGCCAGCTTTTGGTAAATCGAACATTGAAATATGCTATCGCCTCCTGCGGGTGCCTCTGAATTGCGTTAAACTAATGCAGCAATGAAAATGGATCAGCCTGTTCATGAAAATTCTTAATTAATAGTTCTCCTAGTTGATCCCATGACGCAATAGTGCCTAGTTGCAAAGATCGATACCAGTACAACAATTTTCGTCTCAAGGATAATACTAATAACTTTACCATCACATCTTCGTCTGTTATATCATGAATGGCTGCCAAAGAAGCTATATCATGAATATGTTCATATGCAGTCTTACCAGTACCATCATAGGTTGGCAAGGCTTTTAAAGCAGCCTAGGGAACTGGATTTTGAGCCTACAAATTCAAGGCTCCTAAACTATTCCATGCTGAAAATTGCCTGGGTTGAGGATACTGGGCCATTGGGATTGTGTATGTGACTGAGAAGATGGAAAACTAGTAACAATACCAGGGATTTGTGTAGATATGGCAGATGATGCAAGCAATGGTGAAACCAACCTAGAGTGTTCACCTTTTTTTGTGCTGTCAAGTTCAAAAAACTCAACAAGATTTTCAACTTTTTTGGACTTTGATCTCGTAATCATGAAGTACAACTTTCACTGTATCCACATTCAGAGATTTCTGGGTACTGCAGAGTCACCAAATGTTCTAACTATACGACATGAAGGCGAACATTAAAACCTCAATACTATGGGATCTTTCTGAGACAAAAACAATTTGTCCCACTGGGCATGCCAAAAATTGTTGGTACAGGTGGGTATACATACAGTTCGTCCCACCGGGCGTGCCAAAAACTGTTGGTCACAAATCTACCATAGGAAAGGATTTTATGCGAAATGCGCCCTAGACCCGGCCAACATTGAAATGCCGAGAGAAAGAAATGTCTCCCGGACCAATCTCCAGAGAGGGCTGGTTCTCTTACTAAATCTAAGCTTGATTTCAGACTAAAGTTGCAGGAAAGGAATTGAAAATATGCAAAAAGAAATGGGAAATTATGGAAAGAGATGGGAAATATGGCCATAGGCCGAATTTGTATGATCGGGGAAAGATTATCAGCAAGAATTTAACCTCAAGTGCATACACAGCATATAATAATAGAATGCAGCATAATCCACTTACGACCTTGCACAGACAACCTCCAGGATTGCATTCCAGAAATCACTTCCTCATTAGCAATATTCAAACTCAGATGCAGAATTTAAATCTAACAGCAGATTAGAAAGATGAGCATAATCGAGAAATGCATAAGATAGAAGGCAAAACACATAGAAAGTAGCTTGCAAAACCAGAGGCCAAATATCTTATATTCATGCAAATAACTTGAAAAGTTTTTTAGCAAAAGTCTCTCTCTCGATCCCTCTTCCTGAGATATACATTGATATTTATAGAGGTCTTGTCTCTTTGCAGCATTTAAAACATGAAACGGACTTCCTCGAGATCCACAAAATATACAACAGAAATAAGGAAACGATCCCCTTAAACCAGCCTCGAAGAAATCAGGAATTGAATGAAACAAGGAACCGGTCATCTTCATTAAATGGTCGTTCTCGGAGCATGCTTGGACCATTAGAAAATCATGAACAAAAGCTTTGAATAATGGATGCGTCTTCAATTCTGGTGGCTTTGAAAGCTACAGGCCTAAGCACATTCTTCTATCTTACACACATTGGAAAGCAGCAAAACATTAAATTCTGGAGAGCTTTTAATCCTTGGAAATCGCAATACTTCATCGGGTCGTTGAACTGCTTTCTAGCACGAAACCGTGACGGGTCACGAAAATGCGACATGTCATGAAATCGCGACATATTTAGCTCTTTGTTCTCCTTCGTCACCTTAGGTCACGAAAACGCGACGTGTCACGATTTCGTGACGTTTCGTACATTTTTTCTCCTTCCTTGCTCTGCTCCCATGAAACTAAGACCTGTCGCAATTTCATGATGTTCTTTCCCCATGTTGTCCTTTCACTATTTCGAACCGCGAAAATGCGACAAGTCACGATTTCGCTACATCTTTCTCTCGCTTGGTTTTCTCATTGCTTCTCATCACAAAAATGCGACATGTCGCGAAATCATGACATCTTCTACTTTCTGTGCCCTTCTCTTCTGAATACCCACGAAACTGCAACATGTCACGAAATCACGATAGTTTTCTCTTCCTTGGCCTTCATCCTCTTGCAAGCAGCGAAAACGGAACATGTCGCGAAATCGCGACATCCTTCTCTATTTAGCCTTTTCTCCATAATATGTTGCGAAATCGTGACATTTCCTTGCTTTCTCTAGTGTTGTTGCTTTCTATCGTGATATCACGACGTCTTGCTCTTGCTTGGCCTCATCTTCAAAAATGTTGCAAAATCGTGACGTCTTTCATGCCTTATGCTTTTTCTTTCATCCTTACCGTGATAATGCGACATGTCGCGATATCGCAACGTTCCACATTTTTGCTCCTTGTTCACTTTTCTATCGCGATATCGTGACGAGGTTCATTATCATTGCCCTTTGCTCAATTATGTCATGGTATTACGACCTTTTCTATCACTCTGCTCCATGGCCATCGCAAGTCGCGAAAACGCGACATGTCACGAAATCGCGACACTGCTCTACCTCCGTTGACCACTTTAACCATGATTTTGGAACACGTTGCGATATCGCGACATTCTCTGACTTTGGCTTCTCTCTCCTCTGTTAACCCGTGATAGCACGACATGTCGCGATATCGCAACAATTTTGAAGCCATGCTCTCCATGCTGCTTTTGGTCGCAAAATCGTGACAGTTCTCGAACTTAGTTGTTTTGGCACAAAACTCGTATAGAAACACAGAGGAGTGAGAACTTCAACAATTTATGCATGAATAAGCGACAATCAAAACAATGTGGCAAAAATGCCAACAGGTCTACTTTCTAAAATACAAAAGTGATGTTCTATCCCACTTCAAAATCTTCAAGGCCTTAGTTGAAAATCAAGCCAATTGCAAAATCAAACAAATTCTTACAACTAATGGGGGGGAATACTTCAGTAATGAGTTCTCAACTTTCCTCTCTAGTCATGGCATAATTCATCAACACTTAGTCTCCCATAATCCACAGGAAAATGGTATTGCAGAAAGGAAAAACATAACTTTAAAGGAAATGGCAAACTATATGCTTCACTCAAGAGATCTTCCAACAGTTTTCTAGGCTAAGGCAATTAACTGTGCAAACTATATACAAAATTGCACACCTCATAAAGCTTTTGATCATTTGACTCTCGAGGAAGCATGGAATGGATCAAAACCTGATGTCTCTTTCTTCAAAAATTTTGGGTGTATTGCTTGGGCACATATCCCAAAGAAGAAAAGGAAGGCTCTAGATAAGAAAATAAATCAACTCATATTTATTGGTTATTGTGAGGAAATGAAAGCATACAGGCTTCTGGATCCCACAACTCATGAGGTATTTTTCATATAAATGTTCAATTTGATGAAACATTCCTTAATAAAGATACTCAACCATCCTCTTCCAACATTATTTCTCTTGAGTCATCTCCAATATTAGAGCCTCAATATAATGAAGATCCCATTTTGGAGATAAATGATCAAAATAACCAAAATGAGGATCCTATACTCCAAACTCCAACTCAAATTCTTGCCACTCCAATTACTCCTTCAACAATGCAAAAATGGGCCCGCACCATAGTTGAAGAAGCCACTCCTTACATCCAAAATATTCCATCATCCAGATTAGGCATATCCAAAGGCTCTGGTCTTGTCTATCAGTCCATTTCCACAGATCCTCAATCCTTCAAAGAAGCAACTAGTATTAAATAATGGGATGATGCCATGGAGAATGAATTCTCTTCCTTAATCAAAAACAAAACTTGGGATTTAGTTCCTCTACTTAAAGGAAGGAAGTTAGTTCGTTGTAAATGGATTTACAGAACTAAATATGGACCTAATGGAGAAATTGACAAGCACAAAGCTCGCTTGGTAGCTAAATATTTCTCACAAATTGAAGGCATTGATTATTCTGAAACCTTTGCTACATTAACGGTTATGAGAGTTGTAAACGATTATTATTATTGGATTTTGTAAGGTTGGTAATTGCACTAGCTGCTTTCCAAAAATGGCTTATTTTTTAGAAGGATGTTAAAAGTGTTTTCCTACATGAGGACTTAAAAGAGGAAATATTCATGGAACAACCTGCTGGTTTCACTCAAGACTCCTCCCTTGTTTGTAGACTAAGGAAATCTCTCTATGGCCTCAAAAAAGCTCCTAGAGCTTAGTATAAAAATATGGACTCCTTCCTTCTTTTCTCAGGTTTTTCTCATTGTGAGTATGATGCCATAGTCTACATTTGGAGATATGAACAGAAAATCACCTTACTTGTTCTCTATGTTGATGATCTTCTACTCACTAGTAGTGACATTTCTCACATTCAGACTATCAAAAATTTAATCTCTGAAAATTTTGAAATGGCTGATCTGGGTTTAGGTCATTACTTCCTTGGGATTCAAATAAATCAAACAGCTACATGAATTTCATTATCTCAATAGAAATACACTCTAGACATTCTTCAATAGTTTAAAATGACAGATTGTAAACCCTCTTCTACACCCTTTCAGTCTGGAGTCACTCTGAGTTCTTCCTGCACATCCCCTCTATGTGACGCTACTCTATACAAATAGCTTGTAGGGAGCCTATTATACCTCACTTATACTCATCCAGATATATCATATGTTGTTGGCTTGATATCTAGATTCTCACATCAACCTCATTTCAGCCATTAGCAAGCAAAAAAAATAATCCTACGCTACTTGCAAGGAACTACTCAATTTGGGCTATTATATGAAGGAAAATCCATGGATATCATTGGTTACACAAATTCTGATTGGGCAGGTTTAGTAGAAGACATATGTTCAACTTCTAGCTATGTCTTTTGTCTTGGTTCTTCACCAATTGCTTGGTCATGCAAAAAACAATAAGCAGTAGCATTGTCATCTACAGAGCCAGAATATAGGGCACCAGTTTTAGCAAGTCAGGAAGCTCTTTGGATTCGTTAGATACTAAAAGAATTTTGTTTTTTCCATGACAAACGTATTACTCTTTGGTGTGATAATTAGAGCACAATTCATATTTCTCGTAATCTAGTTGAGCATCAGCGTACCAAGCATATTGAAATTTGCATGCACTTCATTCGACAACATATTCAAAGAAGGGAAATTCACTTGGACTATATTACAACAAAAAATCAAATTGCAGATATCTTCACTAAATCCTTTCCTTCTTCGCATTACATTCAGTTGTGAGAGAAACTTGGGGTAAGGCAGATGCACTAGAAAATACAAAAGAGGTTTTTACCTCTCCTTTCTTCTTATTGTTCTTTTTCTTTGGAAGATGGTTTTTCCCATGTGGTTTTTTTACCATCTCTCCTATATTAATAACATTGTACATGAGTACCTCATTAGGCCCAGTTGTTGGGACTCATTTCTTTTTTGGTCAAGAGGATAATCTTAGCCATCCGAAGACATGCCTCTTCCTTTTCTTTTTGATAGATGGTTTTTTCCCATGTGGTTTTTACCATCTCTCCTATATGTAATAACATTGTACATGAGTACCTCATCAAGCCTAGTTTTCGGGACTCATTTCCTTTTTTTCAATGAGGACAATCTTCACCATCCAAATACATGCCTCTTATTTTTTTTCCTTTTGATAGATGGTTTTTTCCCATGTGGTTTTACCATCTCTTCATAAGAATCATTGTAAATGAGTACCTCATCAGGCCCTGTTGTCGGGACTCATCTCACATTCACCCCTAGTATCACTTAAGGGGGGGTGTTAGAATAAATATTTATTCTCTTAAGTTCTACTAGGATAGACTCACTTGAGTTACCACTCTTCCATGAGTCATGCGAAATCTTAGTTTACACTAGTTCAGACTTGTTGAGTTGTTGTAATCCAATGACTCTCAATGATCAACTTTGATATTTATACAAAGTTGATCCCATGGAATAATCAATTAGTCTATTGAGCTTATCTACAGTCTTGTGATGTATTGCAGAACTATTTTCTTCTTTCAATAGAATATTTTTTTCTAACAAATAGTAGGAGGATCATCAACAACATCCTCATGATGAAGAAAGGAATCCTTAAGTTAAGAAGAGGAATATGGAATAGAAGTGGAAGGTAGGAGGGCTTTCAGAATGTTCTGCTCATCTCTCCAAAAAAACATCATGAGTGTCTATGTGGAGCAACTGATAAGCCTTTATATCCTCACAATAATCAACAAAGATAAGTGGTTTACTTTTTTTATTCAAGGATTTCCTCTTCTTGTTTGGTATATTTGCCCAAGCAAGGCTAAGAAAACTCTGAATTTTGAAACATCGGGTTTGACATGGGTTCAAGCCTCCTCTAGAGTCATATTATCAAGTGCTTTGTGAGGAGTGTGGTTTTGAATGTAGTTGACACAATTTACTACTTTGGCTCAAAAAACTAATGGAATATCTTAAGAGTGAAGCATGCAGTTTATCATATTCCTCAAAGTCCTATTCTTCCTTTCGGCTACACCATTTTGTTGAGGGGTATAAGATGTGGAATGTTGATGCAATATGCCATGCTTCTCAAGAAAATCTAAAATTTATGTGCTCATAAACTCCCTCCCATTATTTGTGTGTAGCTTCTTGATAGAACAAGAATATTGGTTATCAAAAAATGCCTTAAAGATATTAAAATTGGAAAACACTTCATTTTTATGCTTAAGAAAGTATAACCAAGTGCACCTAAAAAGGCCATCAATGAAAGTAAGCACATACTTGACCCTTAAAAATTATGGAGTTGGAAAAGATATCAAGCCACTATGAACCAACTCTAAGGGTGCCATAGCTCTCAAAGCCTTTCCTTTTGGAAAAGGGTCTTGATGTTGTTTGCCAAGTGCACATCCTAGATAAAATCCATCTAAACAAGAGACCCTAGGAAGACCTATCACCATGTCTTGTGTGCTTAACTATTGTAGATATCTATAGTTGAGGTGCCCAAATATCTCATGCCAAAGTTTTCTTAGCATAGTCTACATGAGAAACAAGGCAAGTTCCAAAATATGAAGTGTCAAATCCCTCAAATCTATAAATATGGGCACTATGATCAATGACCCTTGTAGCAACAATAGTCTCTAGCTCCAAAAACTCTCTAATATCAACACCATGTGGGGTAAAGAGAATTGTTTTTCCATATCTAGAATAATAAATTTGATATATGGAAAGAAGACTAGTGGAAAGTTTGGGCACATATAAGACATCCTTGATGCACCCACCATCTAACTCAACTATTCCTATCCCCAAAACTACAATGCTAGAAGAGTCTCCAACTTAATTTTTGGAAGTGGGACTATGACTAAGAGAGGAAAGAAGCTCTCTATAAGAAGTCATGCAATGGGAATCTCTCAAACCCATAATAGATGTCATGATGCTTCCAATGAATGTGTTGAAAGGACCATTCCTTTGTCTTTTGTTGAAGAGGGAGTGGAAAGAGATATTTTATGCTTTTCAAGGTTTCTTCTAAGGTCTCCATTTTTTTCCAACATATAGACTTAGAATGGCCTTCTTTACCATAAATGGTACAAGTATCCCTAGAAATTTTTTATTCCTAGAGGAAGACTCACTGGATTTAGAAGGAGGGTTGAAGGGCTTTGTAGTGGATTTCATAGGAGGTGGAGTGGATTCTTGCTTTGGTTTGGGCTTAGGCCTAGATTTCCCTTTACCTTTGGAATATGAGGATGCTACTAAGGTTTGATTTTTACAAGGAAGTGCATCTAATTGGTCAATCTTGGATTGTTCCCTAGTGAGATACTCATAAAATAACTCAAGTGATGGCATAACAAAGGATTTTCCTAAGGCATCCATACTACAGTAAAATGTAGATGAGAATATTTGAAAGGGGCCTTTTAACTTGGATAAAATGGAAAAATACAATCTTCATCACTCTTCTTCTTTTCAATCCCCCTCAATCAGGCCAAAATATACTTAAAATTTTCAAAATAATCTTCTATGGTGGTGAACTCATTGGGGGGGAGATGACAATTCAGCTTCCACACCACCAAAAAGGGTTTTTAAGGGCATTTTTTCAGCCATCATCTATGAGGGTGTTGTAAACATTTTGTGTCATACGATGGTGGCTAAAATCCATCTCAAAAAACTACCCTCTTAGAAGAGGGTGGTTAAAAATATAAACCGCCCTCTTAGGGCTACGAGGGAAGTTTATAACCGCCCTATTAGAAGAGGGCGATTATAAAATATAAGCTGACCTCTTAGAAGAGGGCGATTATAAAATATAAGCTGACCTCTTAGAAGAGGGCAGTTAATATTTATTATAATCCTTATTACTAATCTTTCTTTGCATATCTCCAAGAAATTTTTTTAAGATTACGCATGTCGTGTTTTTAATTTGTAGGATTCTGATCATCTATTGACATTAGAAGCTGAGGAAATAGACATAAGAATCAAACAATGTGTTAAAGCACAATTAGAATATCTTGATGGATAAACATTCATCGTGGCAAATAGACATCATAATCAAACAATGTGTCAAAGCAGAATTAGAATATCTTGACTGATAAACATTAATCGTGGCAACAACTTTAAATAAGAGCGTTCAAAATTTGTAAGTAAAATTTTCTTCAAGAGGGAAAATATTTTTTCTTACACACTTTCACCATATAAAAATATTTGGACATTGTTAAACACTACTCAATGTTAAATATTTTTTCAAATTAGCGAAGGAAACACACGTATACTCAGAAGAAACAACCTGTTTCATACATGGACACAACAAGGCAAGCCATCCATGAAAAATAGATGCTAATCACTTAGTTGATATTTTGAACCTAAAAGTATAATATCTATATCTAACCATGGAAAATTTGAGCATTTATTCTCCATCTATATCTTGTACAATAGTTGTTCTCTATGCTCCTCAAATACATTAGTATTTTTTCCCTTTTATGTATAGAATGCATTCGAAATGTTGTCTAAGTATTAAATATAGTTAAAGAAACAAATTAGTAAATATTTCCATAAAATTCTCTTTGACCGTGATGCATCATTTACCTCGCTATATCATGAAAAAGCAATCCCATCATAAGCAATATTCATTCAATTCTTGAATCTTTGGATTATAAATTATAATACCTCTATCGAACTCAAGAAATCACAAACAATATTACTTTTTAGAAAGTGTGTTGATCCCACAATTTTTTTAATTATTTTATATTAAATAAATATAAAATTACATTTTTCACATGTTTTTTTTAGCATTTCTTCAAAGTTTTTATAATAACCTAAAATTGGCATTTCTGTCAGTAATTGAGTTGTACTTACATGACCTTTTATCCACATTGCAATGGATGGTATATATCAACTTGTCTTCTGCCTTTAATGTGCCCTTCATCCCGATGCTTGAGATAGCATGTTGAACTTCCATTGTCAAGCCAAATGCAAAATAAGCATTGTTTATGTCTCTTTTGCTTATTCTAACATACTATATACTTTCTTTTAATATCCTTCCCAATAAAAAATTCTTCCACTACTCTCAGCAAAAGCAAATACCCTTTCATTGCTATTCACTTATCAACCAAATTTACCCTTTACCATTTCAAGCAAAAAGAAAAAAAGGATTCATATTATTCAATCACATAACTTCTATCCAGGAAAGGCATATCAAAACATGAGATATTAATTTTAATATTCAACAAAGCAAAAAAAATTATCGCTAATGGTGGGATCTTAGAAAGGAGGAGGAGAAATAAAAGAGACAGAGACTAAACAAAAAATTTAGTTGGTGATCTTACCCTTAACCTCTGAAGGCTTTCTTATAGAGCTCGTTCGATAATTTCAGCTTGTTGGGACATAAGCATCACCTCTATATGCCTAGTTACACTACCACTTGTCCAATTGGCAACTAGCTACATCGTCGTAGCCATAGTATAACCACTTCCAACATATCCTTAGGCTTGAACCACCTGATAAGAAGATAAAGTAGACATGGGTACAAAAATAGATGTATAGGTCGTAGATGGTGCAGCACAAACCCTGTTTGAACCATCATCCACCATATTTCCAAAGCCCTTTCTTAATTGCTCTTCCTCCCACCTATTTTCCTCATCATGGCCATCCTAATGGTCTCCACCCCTCTAGCCCTGTCCAACACCTCAAACATACCCTTCTTAACTTCAGTCGACTTATCACCCACCATAGCAAGATAGTTATGAACCTCCCCATAATCATCACTGGAATCTGCTTCATCCTTCAACAATTTTGCAAAAATTTTAGTGCCCTCTAGAGGAATATAATGAGGCATCATTCATGCCTACCGAAGCCTCTCCCACTTGGTCCTAATAGCATTTATGGTTACCTGGTCAGGAATACTCACCACAGATTCTATCCCCATCGCCGCCAACCTGCTCTTCACATCCTCCTTCAATATCTCCCCCTTCATCTTTACCTTCATATCCATATCCAAATTTTCATTTTCCTATGGCAAGGTTTTCACTAGTTTCAACAAACTCTTTAACACAACGATGATCTCCGAGGTGGTTTTCTTATTCCCTAATAGTGTTGGGGGTGGTAGATGTGATTTCAAACCCTTGAGGCTCTTGGTGTTTTTCTGTAATTTGATTATTTTCTCCTTGGTGTACTCACCTGCATGGGGTTGCATGATTGAAGTAATATATGGTGGAGAAAAAACCTATTTTTTAACCAAAATCTTGTGCACGGGGCCACCATGAGAGGCGTCCAAACCTCTCATTTTATTTTTAGTTTTCTGAAAGCTCTATTCGGTGGCATCTTTGTTAGCGATGAATATTAGCAAGTTTTTTGCTTCTCGTGTTTAAGATACTTACCTTAAAATATTCTTAGATTAAATGCGTACCCTAAGCTAAGGTAAATCCTAATCTTTTTGGAAGGAGCAAGGTGGTGGATTTTAAGGTTCAACCTAAGATGGCAGTTTTAAACCACCCTCTTAGGGATAAAAGGGTGGTTTATAACCGCCATCTAAAGTGAAAAATAACATCACCACAACATCTAAGGCTATCAACAAGAATAAAATGACACGAAAGCGCTATATATTAATGGAAAGCATAAGCAAATGCTACAATAATATAACAAGAATATGACAGAATGATAATACTAACTATCTAACTCACTCTCAAAGAGAGGGAAGCCCTTACTGATATAGGCAAGGGTGTACAATGAGGATCATAGGATCAAACATAAAAAAGGAGGGAATGGATATCCACCATCCATAATGGGGCACAACATGAGCCATGGATGAGAAATGGAGGGAATGAATATCCACCCTAGAAAAAAAGTTTAATAAGACAAGATAGCCAACTAGCAAGCATAAAGCTATATGAGCTAATATCCCACTAATAAATAATATGGTAAAAAGAAATATAATCTCCTAGGTAATATCCTAAGTGAACTAAAGTAATAAGGTGCATGACTAATACACCAACACAATAATCATCATTTTCTATGCATTAAGGAAGAATAGTCACCTATTTAGAAGAGGAATCCTAACCTAATGCTCAAGTTTAAGTACCAACAAGAAACAAATAGGTTGAAGGAGAATCTACAACAAGAGCTAGAAAAGGTCTAAAAAATATCATTATGAGAACCTTTAGAATTAACATCATGCCTAAATATAACATTTCAATTGGATGGATCATGTAGACAATATGAATTCAATTGATCACTATCACACACAAGAATGCACCCACCACTCTAATTTACTTTTGTTCTAGTTATCCTTAGTATTTTGTGCCCATGCCATTGAACCAAAAACATTAGGGTCAAAACTAAAGGTTATTAGGTCTATTATTCACAAGGAGTCATACCCTTGACCAAATGGTTTAGTGTCTTGTTTCTAAAATATGTCATATAGAATATTATTTTACCCTAAAAATTGAGGTCCGTGTATTTGGAAAGCATCGTGTAATGACCCAATTATAACACAAACCTATTATTTCTCTCATCATCTCCATTCCACTAATTATCATTGAAATAGTTTGCTATAATTAATGTCATGATACACAAGAAAATCTTCAAAGAAACTATTAACGAAATCTCTCCTATCATTTGTCCATAGGCATTTGATATTTTCTTTGTCATCTAACTTATTTATAAAAAAAATTAAAGATTTGAACTTCACAAGGGTTTGGTCCTTGCATTTGATAATCTAAATCTATAAAATCCTATAAAATCATCTATAGAAGTTAGAAAACATAGTTTCCTCAAAATATAATATTTTTCCATATCATCGTGGACAAGCTCTAATGGGTGAGAGGCATAATCAGTTTTTTCTTTAGGAAATGATTATGTATGGTGTTTCCACATAAATAACCCTCATAAAATCCACTAGGTGAACCAATAAATGGATGTCAATCAACCATACTAAGATGACTCATAGGGGTTAAGGACCTATAATTGGTATGCCCTAACTTTTAATGCCAATGCTCATTGATGTCATTGGCCTTAGACACCATAGCAACAAAATATTTTTTATTGAAAAATAGGGTCCTCACTAAGATTATACACCTAATTTATATTATCAAAAATTCTAAAGTAACAACCGTAAGATTTCAAAAATTATCCTTAATCATGGAAAAATATGAGTCTCTCATGAAGAATAAGACTTTGGAGTGGTTCCTCTACCTCAAGAAAAGAACATGGTTGAGCATAAGTGGATCCATAAGATCAAATTTTATGTAGATGATCATATTGATAAGCATGATACATGTGTTATTAAGGGTTTCTCTAAGAAGGACATGAGGGATTTGATTACTTAGAAAACCTTTGTCCCTATAGCTAAAATGGATATTATGCAAATTATTATCTCTATTATTGCTTCCTATGGAAGGAAAATTTTGGAGATGAATGTGAATAATACTTTTCTTCATTATTAGCTTTGGGGGAGATCTACATGCAACAACCACCTATATTTTTTCTACATTGTCCTAGTTCTCTACTTTGTTGACTTAAGAAGTCCTTGTATGGGCTTAAGTAGGTGCCTTGAGCTTGGTATGAGAAAATCCTTTTATTCTTTCTTAGTTGTTTCTTTTATTAATGCAAGGTAAAGCATGATGTTTACATAAACTATCATGATGGATAAATTCTTCTCATTATCTTGTGTGTTGATGACATGCTCATCATGGGAAGTTCAACATCCATGATTCAAGAGATAAAGCTATGACATCAAGACACTTATGAGATGATAAATTTGGGTCTTATTCACTATTTGTTGGGGATTCAGATTGACTAGTCATCCTCTAGGATCACTATCTCACATTTTAGGTATATCTTAGATCTGCAACAATGATTCAATATGGATAAGTGTAAGCCTACATGTACTTCATTTGATTTAGGATTTAAGTCTAGGGTTGACTATCCTACCTATATGGTTGATTTCACTTTGTATCAATCTCTTTACCTCACACAATATTGTAGATACTGATTTTATTGTTAGTTATTATTCTAAGTACATGTAGACACCTTGTGAGATTCATTGAACTATTACTAAGTAGAGTTTGTGGTATATCAAAGGTAACTACAAAATCAAAATTTATTACTCTACCAAGGATCATTTTGTCTTACACGGTCAATCAAAAGAAAATTAGGTATGTGGTCCTTATAAAGGAAGATTTATTACCAGGTTTATGTTCTATCTTGAATTTGGACCGATCTCTTAGTATTGTCATCAATAGCTACTATATCTCAATTTTCCATGAAGGTTGAATATAGTATTGCTAATGAGGTTGCTAAACAAGTTTTTATTAATGTTGATTATCCTTGAGTGGTTAGAACTTCCTCAATAATTTATTGTCACTCTTTTATGATATTGAATGCTTAATCAAGTTTGTTTGTAATCATTTTTTTCATCTATAGATGAAGCATTAACGTGTGGATGCACTATGTCTGTCGGATCCATATTCAAGGGATGTTTGAATTAGTTTATGTGCCTTAGCATAGCAAACTATAGATTTCCTAACTAAGGGCAAGGGCAATAGTGTCTTGTGTAGGAGATTGTCCCTTAAGGGAAGGATGACTTGTAAGGGTCTCTCTCTATATCCTGCATTCATCTTAAAAAGAGATGCAACATAATTGTTAGTAACCATTTAAGGTTATAATCATTTGTATATTTTCTTATAAGCCTATAATATTTTTTTTAGATGATTTAGTTATATTCATTTATTAGTCCAAGGTTCAAATCTCAGGCCTCATCGGACTGAACACTTGCCCCTTTCTTGGTGCTTTCAGCGACGTAAAAGGTTTAAAATGATTGTGGCATGGTGGTTATAGGGGCATACTGCACGAAGATCTGTGTGGTGGATTTTGGGGTGGACAATTCAAAATATTGTGGCTGCCATAAAAAGTCAGACAACCTACCCAGATTCGTAGCGTCTACCAATTTCACCATGTAAATTAAAGAAAAAAAGATATATTCATTTATTATTATTCATTAATCTATTTTTTACTTAAACATTAGATAAATTTTATTATAATGATATTTTTACTTCATTCTATCCAATTAATTTTCAATAAAAATAATTTTTAATTTATTAATATTTAAAATACTTTTCATATCTATATTTCCTTTTATATAACTTATTTTTTATTTTAATGGATTGCAATTCCTAGCACATATTATATGGTCAAATAAATTTCAATAATTCTTGTGCATGTTTCAACTTAAACAACGTAAAAGTAGTCCTCATACATGTTTAGATGTTTAATTTGATTGTCAATAACTCCTTTATTTAATTTGTCAAGTAAGGGATATTGTAGTGTTATTTTTTTGGGTTTTCATCCAAGAGATCCAAGTTCAAAAACAAGGGATCAAGACCCTTTCAAAAAAATATGTGCTTTACCCTAAATTATACGAGAAAGGGATATGCCAATTGGTAAATGCTTATATGTGGGTTGCCCTAGTTTGATTCCTTGGTTGGGGTCCATTGACTTCGTCTTTACCCAATAGGGTAGGGATTATATAGAGGTTTCCCTAAGCAAAAACAAATAGCCATAGGCTATGGATTATAGAGAGGTTTCCTTAAGCAAAAAAAAAAAGCCTAGTGCTTGCCAATCGTTTGTCCTAGTTCAATTCCCTAGATAGTCAAGGTCCCTCAACATAACCTCAACCATCCAAAGGGAATCGTACTAGAGTACCCTACTGACAAAGCTCTAGGCTACTACCAACCAATTTGTCCCCTTTGAGTACTTGAACTAGTATTTTCATTCTATTATAAAATGAAATAATTGGTTAGACATAGAGCAAACATCATTTATAAGATAGATTTTTAGGTAGTTATTAAAATGAATGAAAAATTATAATTTTTAATTGTAAGTATAATATAATTAAATAATATTTTTTTTTTTGAAAAATAATTTGAAAAAATTATATTAAAACAATATTATTTACAAGTTGGGACGAGACTCCTCTTAGCCTTAGCCAACAAGAGCACTCGTTTCCTTTTAACTTTCCAACAAACTTTCATAACTCTAAAACCTAAGATCTTAAGAACTAACCACTTTTAATTACAACACTAAAAGGAGATTTGCATTGGAGCCAAATCCTAAACAATATATCTGCAATGGCTATCCAAATTAGCCAAACACTATATTTTCTCATCAATTAGCCTAATCCTCTCATCCACAATAGCCATGCCATTGTCCTACTGAATTCCTACCACCTTCTCGGTACCCATCTTAGCTAGGAAGTCTTCCATAATATTTTGAGCTCTACCCACATAAATTAGAATCACATCATCCAATTTCCTCCACAACTCCTTAATTTGGGTGACAATAATCCTCAACCTCCATGTCTCCAAATCAAAGTTCCTCAAGCAATATAGAGATCCTACCAAGATTTGAGAATCAAAATTCTATGATTATCCTCCTATAGCATTGTCTTACCACCCAGATAGAAGCAAATTTGATAAATAAGGCTTATGCTTCATTGTTCGTGGCCCTGCCCAAGCCCTACAACTCCCAATATAACACTATCCCAACATGATTCTTGTAGACCACTCCAATTCTAGCTCTACCCAGATTGCCTTTAGCACCTCCATAAATATTAAATTCAATCCAACCTTTCAAGGGATTTTTCCAACTAGCTATGTCCTGCCCCTCCTACACTTTGGCTTCATTCTCAATCGTCTCTATATAAGCCTGTTTTTCCTCTTTAGCTCACACTACCACAATTTCCATGACTTTACTCCAAATGACCTATTAGATGTCATCCAAGGATGAAACAGTTTCTCTAATAATTTTTCCACTTCTCTTCAACCATACTTGTTACCAAATAAAGTTTAAGATTCCTCTCGATACAAAGAGCTTTAGATTCAAAAATTTCCCTCTTCCATATTTTCCAAATATTAATACAATTCAAATCACCATTGGATCATATTTTATAAGTTAAAACCCATCGCTCCCAAATTTGGTGGGTGAACGGCCACTCAAACATCAAGTGGTCAGATGTTTCCTCACTTTTATAGTGTAAAACATATTGTAATGGACCAATGATTCCCCTACATCTCATATTATCAAAAGTAAGAATTCCATTGTGCATGAACTACCAAGCAAAGAAGTTTACTTTTGACCAACCCTTGGACTACTAAATCCTTAAACAAATATGCATGAGGAGGTTCTGGAAGGATATTATCATATCTATCTTTCACTGTGTAGACTCCAAGGCTTCCATAGACCCAAGCTAATTCATCTTCCTCATATCTACCTATGAGAAATATTTTTGCCAAGATTTTAGTCATGATGGGTTTCAATTCTAGAGGGATTGGAATTGGCCACTCATCCAATTTCCTAAACTGCTTAAACCTATAATCCTCTAGTTTTTTGGTGTGGAAATAACTTTCAATATTGATCCAACCCATGCTTTCCATATATTTTTTACTATTTGTAGTTTTGGAAATTCAGTAATTATAGGTGGGTAATGATCCTATGAATCTGTCCAAAATCATGCCTTCTCCTCTATCCCCACTTTTCAAAATAATCCATCTTTCACTACCTGAGATCCTAACTTTAGAGTCTGCCACACTAGGGACTCATTACCATCCAAAGGGAAATGACTCCCCTCATTTGCGTTCACATGTTCCATATATTTACTAGTTAAAATTCTACTAAATAAAGAAGTTGGTTGAGAGATCCACCTCCAATAAAGCTTTCCAACTAAAACTTTATTATTTGGCTCTAATATCCTCAATCCCAAACCTCCCTTTACCTTGGGTTGGCTTACATTTTATCAACCGACTAATGCCCATTTCCTCTCTTCTTTTACTCCTCCCCATAAAAATTTTCTTTCCATCTTGTCCAACTCTTTTTGTATGGTATGTGGGGCAACAAGGATGGAAAATTTATAGATTGGCATGGCCTGAATGATTGATTGCAAAAAAGTTAATCCACTCCCAAATGTTACCCATTTGTGAGACCAATGGTTAATTATTTCTTTGATATGATCTGAAATATTCTTCTAGATAACTATATTCAGTTTTTTAAAATGCAAGAGGACCCAATAGACCATTGAGAGAGAAGTTTTGTGAATCCCAAGATCTCTAAAATTATGTTTTAAAGCCTTCGATCAACATCAAAGAAGACCATTTTGGAATTCTTATCATTGATGCCTTGGTTTGTGATCCTAAGGTAAACATTAAGAGTATCTTTGATCATTCTTGCTTCCCTGAGGTTGACCACTCCCACCAATCCTGTGTCATCCATGAACTGTAGGTGAATTAAAATTGTATCACCCACCTTAATACCTATTAGAAAACCTTGTTGCTTTCTTCTCAAGATAACTCTACCCAAGCCTTCATCCAATATAAGAAAAATATAAGGGGAACAAGGATCTCCCTAAAGAAGGCCTCGAGTGGATCTAACGATTACGAGTGAAGACCGTTTGTTAACACTAAGTATGTCGAAGTAGAGATACAACTAATGACCCATTCTATCCAATCCTGAGAGAAACCGAAGGCTGCCATCATCCTTGACAAGAATATCCACTCTACCCTATCATAAACCTTTGTCATATCAAATTTTATGAACATACCTCTAGTGCCAAATTTTTGCATTGAGTGGATTTCCTCCTAAGCTAAAACACCATCCAAGATCTACCTGCCCTTCATAAAACCCCCTTTCTTCTAGGAGAGGATTTATTCGCTCAACCATTACCTTCGTGATTATTTTATATGTGACATTGCATAAGGTAATAGGTCTATAATCTAAAATATGCAATCTCTCATACCCTTTCATAATTAAGGCAATGAATGCATGATTTAATGATTTAAGCATTATTTTACTACTTGTGGACTCATTTATAACAACCATTACATCCTCCTCCAAGTTATCCTAGAAGGTCTAACAACCATTAGATATATTCATTTATTCAATTGCTTTACACAACTCATATCATCTTCTTTGAGATGCTATGTAATTGTTCCTTCCTTGAAGAGTTTTTGCACCTCATTCCATCTAGCCACCAAGGGAGCCCTTGGACCTAGAATTCCAACTTGTTATCTCACCTTCATTGTTTTAGTTGATCCTTGACATAATGAAGTTGCTTATGGAATCTAAACATTATTGTCTTATATGGCAGTCGTCCCTCTTCCCACCACTGTAGGATTTTCATTTGAAGTTACTCCTTTTGTAACCAAAAGTTTTCAAATTTGAATGATTTGCAATGTTTCCTTGTCTTGATCCTCCCTTCCAATAGAATGGGGAAGTGATCCGAAACTGGACCCTTCAAAATCTAAAATTTTAGATTCCATTTCACAAATGCCTCCTCTAAAACCAAAATATGGTCTAATTTCACCTTCCTACTATGTGGCTTCCTCCTCTTATTAGTCAAGTATAGTTGATTCCAAGACATTTAATATCCACCAAGTGTAATGCATGGACCTGGGCAATCATAAGTCAATCCCTTGGGTCCAAAATTGGGGTTCCTCATTCCTGATATCTAGATCATAATTTAGCTTTAAAATCCCTAGAAACAATCAAATTTAATTCCTTCCTTAAGACTCTTATAGTATACACTACTTTCCATTGATGAATCTGACCGTTGAGGTTTTGAGCCCCATAGAAATTTATGATTAAAACCTGCTTGGCTATCACATTGTTTCTAAAACGCAATGTGAGGACACACCTCTAAGCTATATGTTCTATTGTTTTCTATTCAAGAGAGTTCCAAAAGGTAAAAATCCCCCCTTGGGAAGCCACTTCCATATGACCACCTCTCCAAATTCTATTTATTATTTTATACGTGAGATCCAATGACATTTTTGTCTCCTAAAGAAGAAAAAAAATTATTTTACTTTTCTCTAAGAGTCTTCGAACAACAGATTGATGGGTTTTGTTGTTCAAACCCCTAATATTTCTTGATTGTATAATAATTCTTTACCTTGAGACCAATTTGAGTCTATTGGCCTCATTGATCCCCTAGTGGTCAATTTGTCTCCTTGAGATGCTATCAATTCCTTATTTGATTTTCTACCCACTTCTTAAGAGCTGATATTCTTTGATCACTTCTCAAACTAGCATATTCCTAAAGTTGATTTTTCTCTGTTTTTCTACCACACCCATGATGACAACCTTTATTATCAGTTGCTCATAGTAATGCACTATCAATGCCCCTGCAATCTCTGATTGTGGTAACTCATTATACTCTATTACTTGCTCTAGGATACAAGGAGCCAAAATAGGGGCTTGAACATGGCTATTATTGCTTTCATTGTTTCCATCCACTCCTTCCATGAGTTGTTTTTGTTCCTATCCCATTAATTTCTTGAAGATCTCATGCATATTTGAAGGTTTGGGATAGGTTTGCTCTTTACCCTCCTTTTTCCAAATTTATATAAACAATTAAAAATTTAATATCATTTTAGGAGACATCCACAAAATTAAAACGATACAAAAATAACCGTTATGACACCCACAAATCGAGAAATGGTCCAAATTAATACCATTTTAATCAAATCTTACATACATTGAAATTCTTTGACAGCATTCCCTCATGATGCAAGATGCAGGTTTACAATAATGAAGGTAAGCTGACTGACTTCAAGTTTTTTTTTATTTATTATTATTATTAAATGAAACTGCTTTTATGATTATCAGGAGGATTGTCATTCTGCAAATGAATTTAATGACAGGGCACGTCTCCAAATTTTTAAAGGCACTGAAGACAATCTTTGACAGTGAATGGAAAATATCCTCTGCAGCACAAATGCTTACTCCCGCTCGCTGTACAATCACATTCAACGTACCTAATCATGTGAATTCCGTCACCCTGCAAAACTAACAGCTAATTGAAGGCAGCTTTGTCTCCAGATTAAATTCCACGTCTTCCAAAGCAGAAACTACATAAAAATCAAAGCAAACTTTGATTACATGTCACAATTTTAAGGAGACAAATGTTTTTTCAACTTTGGGGAATGCGAAAGCAGAATCTCATTCTCTGCAACTGCAGCTTTTGATATTCGGATTAGACTTTCAACCAAATCAAATGTAGATATATTATTATCAAGGCAAAACATAATAACAAGCAACGTACGAAACTAGTGTTGATCACTGTTGATAGGATGTGTTTGCAGTATTTTTAACGTCAGGTGTTGGAAGTGCCATTATGCTTTTGTGTAAGGTAATACAGATGAGGTGAGATTCCCCGGAGTTAACGCAGTAAATTTTTGACATAAATTTTGGGATGTTTAGATGGTTGCTGGGAGAGGACGTTTATTTTTATAATCATATTATGATATTAGCTAATAGTAGCTCTAAGTGGTGGTTTTTTCTTTGGATCGAGGGAATTATGGTTTGATAAAGGTAGAAAAAAAATTAAATTTAAAATATAAGTTATATGTTTTGGGTTTTTATTTAAAAGATTCAAGATCCGGTCTTTTCTAAAAATAATAATGTTACCCTAAAATTGTATCTTTATTGTTACTTTAAATAATGGACTCATAAATATTCTTAAAAATAAGAATAATGGTATGCAATAAAACCCACCTAATTCTTAAAAAAAAAAACGTTATTGATCTAATAGTGACAATTAGGCCTTTTGAGGTTTTACTTCTCAAAGGATATTAAATGTAATAGAACAATGTCAATGATAATTTATTTTTTTCTATGTTTTTAATTGAAAGGCAAGGATTATATTTGGTGATTCTTTTCTTTTTCTAATGCTACTCAATGGGTTTTGTAATACAAACAATTGAACACCTATGTTAAGATTTATTAAATACAAGTGTGGTTTTTTAATATCCAAACAAAAGGCTTTTCTTGCACTCTCTACTTCATGTGGTTTGAATTTCCTTTTTAAAATCTAGTTTTCCATCCTTTTCTGCAACACATTGTTTATAGGAATGAAAGAGTGTTAGGACCCCGCCCTAACACTTTTTGTAATACTCATAATTATGTAATCACCTTCTTCCAACATGGGGATCCCTTTATAATGTTATTTTTGTAATACTTTGTAATGGTATGTGGCAAGTAAGGTGCTTAGATAAGTGGGGTCATTTCACGTAACTGTTATCAAGAATGTAACATTGTTTGGTAGGAGATTCTAGCTTTGGTGACATTTTGAATGTAAGCCAACTTCTGAGTATTAGATTAGGGTTGCATGAAGTGTATATTTAAAAGACATGGGTTTATGAATGAATGTATATTTTTGCAAATTAATAAAAGTATTGAAGGAGGTTGCCCCCTCAAAGAGGATTACGATTCTGTGTTATTTTGTGATTATTTCATTTCTGTACTTAATTTCCATATTGCAATAGTTTGTGTTTCAAGTTGTAGACACGAAAAATTGACCCACCCAAATGAGTCATTTTTCCTTGGGTTCCTTTGGGAGGTTCTCAAACTTGCTAGGAGCAAGTTTGGCCCCTTTTTCTTGTGTTTTGCCTTGCTTTTCTTGACCTTGACCGAATCCGCACCCAATAATTTATGGGGCACAGATTCGATAAATTTAGGGTTTTTCTTCAAAAAACCTAAATTTTAAGTCGACCCTTTTGGGGCATCGGCCTAATCAAGGTTAAGTTTTATTTTTCCTACCTTTTAGCCCTCCAAACCCTCTATAAATAAAGGGATTGGATCCCCTTTTCTCCCTAGTTACCTAGTGAAAACCTAGTTAGGTTTTTGGGATACAAGCTAGCAATCTGAAAAGTTCATGCGAAATTAGAGTTCTTTGGCTTCTTGTGCAATCTTCTGGTGCTCTTGGTGCTTTGGTGTTCTATTGTTGGTGTGTTCCTTGTGATTTTGCAAGTGGAGAAAGCCTTGACGATAACTTGTCTTCTTGAGGGAGGAGAGGTCTTCCACCTTTGCTCTTGCTTCTTCCACGAGATCACCAGGTTGTTTCTTTGCATTCATTAGTTCGCTTATTCATCCTAGTTTACTTTTTATTGCATTTTTGTCTCTGTTTTGGGTTTTAAACCCTCTTGTGTGAATCCATGCCCCATCTGCTATAGGGCATAAATTCAGTGAAAGCCCTACTTTCACCCATTGGGCGTTCTGCATCCATTTTGGCTCTATCACCGAATCCATGCTCGATATCCTATAGGGCACGGATTCGGTCTAGTTAGGCTTTGGGGTGACTATTCATCCCAAAACCCTAGGGTTTCATTTTGCGTGCCCTCTACATTCTATTTTATCTCTATTTGTGTTCTATTTTTATTGTTATCATTCTATTTTACTTGCATTTCATATTATATTAGCTTGGGGGAATTATTTGT